>OX422223.1:28291243-28891243 GCA_949130495.1 Sambucus nigra | reverse complement strand
AATTAGGGAAGCTCCCTCTAATCTGGGGATTAGCTTCAGGCCCCGTACATCTCCCCCTTCGTGTAGATATTTGTTCTGATGGACAAGAAATGTTTGCACGAAATACTTCTCAATCCGATATACCTTATTCTATTGCATTGAAAAATTCTTCCATTTGTGTATTCGTTGCAACTTCTGTTGTTATATTTGTAAGAAAAAAGTAAAATTCTCCACAATGTACCAGATCCAAAGATTTCTCATGTCCTGGGCTTGTGGCGAGTGAATATCATTACTTTTTTTTGTTGTAAATATCCTGGTCGTTTTGCCTGCTCAAAGTTAAATTATCCCAAGTAAATTCTCCTAAGTTCTCCTAAGTTAATTCTCCCCAGTTCAAGGGACTGCATCGTTAAGACCGCTCCTATGATTAGAATTCTCCCCATTATATATGTGGCCAGATTTAAAGCTAACTGCATTGGGACTATTGTGCGCTGAGGTTAATTCATAGGACCTTAACTTAGGCGCGATAAATTGTGAGGGTCGAGGTCAATTTAGAGGGCCTTAAGTTGGGATCGACCAATTCTACGGGTCGAGGTCAATTGTGAGGACCTTTATTTAGGAGCGCCAAATTCAGTAGTAGGAGGTCAATTTTGAGGACCTTAAGTTAAGAGCGATCAATTCTACGTGTCGAGATCAATTCTGAGAACCTTAAGTTGGGACGACCAATTCCGCGGGTCAAGGACAATTATGAGGACCTTAAGTTGGGAATGACTATTTTTTACGGGTGCATGTCAATTCGGAGGACCTTAAGTTAGGGGCGACCAATTATGTGGTTCGACATCCATTCTGAGGACCTATACTTGGGAGCGACCAATTTTGCGGGTTAAGTTCAATTTTGAGTACCTTATGTTGGGAGTGACTAATTCTGCGAGTTGAGTTCAATCATGAGGACTTTAAGTTGGGGGTAAACAATTATGGTGATCGAAATCAGTACTGATGAACTTTACGTTGGAGCGACTAATTCTGCGAGTCGAGGACAATTCTAAGGACCTTAAGTTGGGAGGGACCAATTCGGCAAGTCGAGGTCAATTCTAAGGACCTTAAGTTGGGGCCAACCAATTTTGTGAGTCGATGCCAATTCTGAGGACCTTAACTTAGGGGCGACAAATTTTACGGGTACCCTAAGTTAAGAGTGACCAATTCTACGCGTCGAGGTCAAGTATGAGGACCCTAACTTAGGGGAGATAAATTGTGCGGGACGAGGTCAATTTTTAGGACCTTAAGATGGAAGCGACCATTTCTACGGGTCAAGGTAAGTTATGAGGAACTTTATTTATGAGCGCTTAATTCAGCGGGTGGAGTTCAATTTTGAGGACCTTAAGTTAAGAGCGGTCAATTCTATGGGTCGAGGTCAATTTCGAGGAGCTTTACTTAGGAGGGACCAATTCTGCGGATCGGGGTCAATTATGATGGCCTTAAGTTGGGAGCGACTCGACGAGGTCAATTCTGAGGACCTTAAGTTGAGTGAGATAAATTTTATGGGTAGAGGTCAATTCTGTGGACCTTTATTTTGGAGCGACCAATTCTGCGGGTCAAGGTCAACTCTGAGGACCTTAAGTTGGGAGCGGCCAATTCTGTGGGTTGAGGTCAATTCTGAGGACCTTAAGTTGGGGCGATCAATTTTGCGGGTCAACTTCAATTATAAGGACCTTAAGTTGGGAGCGACTAATTTTGCAGGTGGAGGTCAATTTTGAGAACCTTAAGTTGGGGATGATAAATTCTATGGGTCGAGGTCAATTTTGAGAACATTAAGTTAGGAGTAACCAATTTTTTTAGTCGAGGTAAATTCCAAGGACCTTTAATTTGGAGGTACCAATTCTGCGAGTTGAGGTCAATTTTGAGGACCTTAAGTTAGGAATGACCAATTCTACGGGACAAGGTAAATTCTGAGGACCTTTACTTAGGAACTAATAACTTTGTGTGTCGAGTTCAGTTATGAGCAACCGATTCTTTAGGTCGATGTTAATTTTGAGGACCTATATTTGGGAGCG
The DNA here is from genome assembly GCA_949130495.1 of Sambucus nigra. Lineage (NCBI taxonomy): Eukaryota > Viridiplantae > Streptophyta > Magnoliopsida > Dipsacales > Adoxaceae > Sambucus > Sambucus nigra. The sequence goes on along the minus strand of OX422223.1, from coordinate 28,889,216 downwards.
ACCAATTATGCGGGTCGAAGTTAATTTTATGGACCTTAAGTTGGGGGCGATCAATTTCACGGGTCAAGGTCAATTCTGATCACCTTAAGTTGGGATCGTCCAATGCTCCGAGTTGAGGTAAATTACATTGAACTTAATTTGGGGGCAAGCAATTGTGTGGGTTAAGATAAATTGTGAGGACTTTAAGTTAGGAGCACCAATTTTGCGGGTCGAGGTCAGTTCTATGGACCTTTATTTGGGTTCGACTAATTTTGTGGGTCCAATTCAATTTTGAAGACCTTAAGTTAGGCGTGACCAATTTTAAGGGTCGAGGTCAATTCTGAGGAACTTTAACAGGGATTGACCAAATCTACAGGTCAAGGTCTATTCTGTGGGCCTTAAGTTGGGGGTGACCAATTCAATGGGTCTGAGTCAAATCTGAGGACCTTAAGTTGGGAGCGACCAATTCTACGAGTTGAGGTCAATTTAGAGGACCGTTATTTAGTGGCGACTAATTTTGCAGGTCGAGGTCAATTCTGAGGACCTTAATCTGGAAGCAACCATTTATGTGAGTCAAGGTCAATTATGAGGACCTTAAGTTCGGGGCAACCAATTATATGGGTCGAGGTCAATTCTGATAACCTTAAGTTGGGGACGACCAATTATGAGAGTCGAGGTCAATTACAAGGGCCTTAAGTTGGGTGCGACCATTTCTGCAATTCATCGTCAATTCGAGGACTTTAAGTTGGGAGCGACCAATTCTTCGAGTCGAGGTCAATTCTGAGGACTTTAAGTTGGGGTGACCAATTCTACGGGTCGATGTCAATTCTAAAGACCTTTACTTGGGGTCAACCAATTCGGCGGGCAAGGTCAATTCTGAGGACCTTAAGTTGATGGGGACCAATTCTTCGAGTAGACGTTAATTTTGAGGACCTAAAGTTGGAAGGGAGCAATTCTGTGAGTCAAGGTAAATTATGAGGGCTTTAAGTCAGGATTGACCTATTATGTGGGACGAGGTCAATTATGAGGACCTTAAGTTAGGAGAGACCAATTCTACGGGACGAGGTCAAATTTGAGGACCTTAAATTAGGGGCGACCAATTCTACCGGTCGAGGTTAATTTTGAAGACCCTAAGTTAGGAGCAACCAATTTTGTAGGTTGAGGTCAATTTTAAGGACCTTAATTTGGCAGTAACCAATTCAGCAGGCCGAGATCAATTCACAGGACCATAATTTTGGGGCTACCAATTCTACGGGTCGAGATAAATTTTGAGGACCTTAAGTTGGGAGCGACCAATTATGCGGGTCGAGGTCCATTTTGGGGACCTTAAGTTAGGAGCAACCAATTTTGTGTGTTGATATCAATTCTGAGGACCTATACTTGGGAGAGACCAATTTTGTGGGTAAAGGTCAATTTTGAGGACCTTAAGTTGGGAGAGACTAATTCTACGAGTCGAGGTCAATTATGAGGGCTTTAAGATTAGGCTGACCAATTCTGCGAGTTGAGATCAATTATGATAACATTTTCTTGGTAGCAACCAATTTTGTGATTCCATGTCAATACTGAGGACCTTAAGTTGGGAGGGACCCATTCTACGAGTTGAGGTCGGTTCTTAAGACCTTAAGTTGGGGATAGCAATTCTACGGGTCGAGGTTAATTCTGAGGGCCTTGAGTTGGGGCAACCAATTTTGCCGATCGATGTCAATTTTGAGGACTTTAAGTTGGGAGTAAGAAATTCTGTAGGTGGAGGTAATTTATTAGGACCTTCGGTTGGAGGAAACTAATTATGCGGGTCAAGGTCAATTCTGAGGACCTTAAGTTAGGAGAGACCAATTTTACAGGTCGAGGTCAATTCTAAGGACTTTAATTTTGGAGAGCCTAGTTTTATGGGTCGAGGTCAATTCTGAGGAGTTTAAGTTGGTTTGACCAATTCTGCGAGTCAAGTTCAATTTTGGGGACCTTAAGTTAAAAGCAACCAATTCTGCTGGTCGAGGTAAATTCTGAGAACCTTTATTTGGGAGCGACCAATACTACGGGTCGAGGTCAATTTTGAGGACCTCAAGTTAGGGGCGACTACTTATTCAGGTTGAGGTCAATTCTGAGTCCCTTAAGTTGGGAGCGACTAATTCTACAAGTCGAGGTCAATTCTAAGGACACTAATTTGGGAGCGACCAATTATGAGCGTCGAGCTCAATTCTGAAGACCTTAACTTAGGGGTGACCAATTGTGCGGCTTGAAGTCAATTTTGAAGCCCTTAAGTTGGGAGCGACTAGTTCGATAAATCGATGTCCATAATGAGTACCTTTATTTGGGAGCGACCAATTCAGTGGGCGTAGGTTAATTTTGAGGACCTTAAGTTATAAGCGACCAATTCTACGAGTCGAGTTTAATTATGAGGACCTTAAGTTAAGGGCGACAAGTTCTATGGGTCGAGTTCAATTCTGAAGGCCTTAAGTTGGGAACAACCAATTATGCAGGTCGAGGTCAATTCTGAGGACCTTATTTTCGGAGTGACCAATTCTGTGGGTCGAGGTCAATTCTAAGGACCTTAGGTTGGGGGTGACCAATTTTTTAGGTCAAGTTCATTTTTGAGGACCCTAAGTTAAGAGCGACCAATTTTGTGGGTCGAGGTCAATTCTAAGGACCTTTACTTGGGAGAGACCAATTATGTGGGTCGAGGTCAATTTTAAGGACCTTAAGTTAGGAGACACCAATTCTTAAGGTTGAGGTCAATTCGGAGGACCTTTATTTGACCACAACTAATTCTGCGGCCCATGGTCAAATTTGAGGACCTTAAGTTAGGGGAGACAAAATCTTCCGGTCGAGGTTAATATTGAAGACCTTATGTTCGGAGTGACTAATTCTGCAGGTCGAGGTCAATTCACAGGACCATAATTTTAGGGCGACCAATTCTACAAGCCAAGGTAAATTTGGAGGACCGAGTGACAAATTATGCGGGTCGAGGTCAATTCTGGGGATGTTATGTTAGGAGCGACCAATTTTATAGTTCGGTGTAAATTATACGGGTCGAGTTTAATTATGGGGAGCTTCAGTTGGGGGCGACCAATTTTGCGAGTCGGGATCAATTTTGTGGACCTTAAGTTAGGACCTTCAGTTAGAAGCGACCAATTATGCGGGACGAGGTAAATTCGGAGAACGTTTATTTGGGAGCGACCAATTCTACGAGTCGAGATCAATTTTGAGGACCTCAAGTTGGGGGCGATTACTTATTCGGGTCGAGGTCAATTCTGTGGCCCTTAAGTTGGGAGCGACCAATTCTACAGGTCGGGGTCAATTCTAAGGACCTTAATTTGGGAGCAACCAATTTTGCATGCCGAGCTTAATTCTGAGGACCTTAACTAAGGGGCAACCAACTACGGGTCGAGATCAATTTTGAGAACCTTAAGTTAGGAGCGACCAGTTCAACGGGTCAAGGTCAATTATGAATACCTTTATTTGGGAGCGACTAATTCAGCGATTGTAGGTTAATTTTGAGGACCTTAAGTTAAGAGAGACCAATTCTACGGGTCGAATTCAATTCTGGGGACGTTAAGTTCGGGGCAATTAGTTTTGTGGGTCGAGTTCAATTCGAAAGACCTTAAGTTGGGAGCGACCAATTCTGCAAGTGGAGGTCAATTCTGAGGACCTTTATTTCGGAGAGACCAATTCTGTGGGTCGAGGTCAATTATGAGGACCTTAAGTTGGGGCAACCAATTTTGCAGTTCGAGTTCATTTCTGAGGACCCTAAGTTAGGAGTGACCAATTTTGCGGGTTAAGGTCAATTGACTAATTCTGCGAGTCGAAGTCAATTTTAAGGACCTTAAGTTAGGAAAGACCAATTCTTTGGGTTGAGGTCAATTCGGAGGAACTTTATTTGATCGCAACCAATTCTGCGGGTCGAGGTCAAATTTGAGGACCTTAAGTTAGAGGTGACCAATTCTGTCGGTCGAGGTTAATTTTGAAGACCCTAATTTAGGAGCGAAAAATTCTGCAGGTCGTGGTCAATTCTAAGGACCTTAAGTTAGCAGCAACCAATTCAGTAAGTCGAGGTCAATTCACTGGACTATAATTTTGGGGCGACCAATTCTATGGGCCGAGGTAAATTTTGAGGACCTTAAGTTAGGAGCGACCAATTATGCAGGTAGAGGTCAATTCGGGGGAACTAAAGTTAGGAGCGACCAATTTTATGGGTCGATGTAAATTCTGAGGACCTATACTTGGGAGCGACTAATTCTAGGCATTAAGGTCAATTTCGAGTACCTTAATTTAGGAGCGACTAATTCTGCGAGTCTAGGTCAATCATGAGGAATTTAAGTTGGGGGAGACCAATTCTGGGTGTCAAAATAAGTTCTAATGACCTTTGCTTGGGAGCGGTCAATTTTATGGGTTGAGGTCAATTCTAAGGACCTTAAGTAGGGAGGTATCAATTTTGCGAATCGATGTCAATTCTGAGGACCTTAAATTAGGGGAGACCAATTATGCGTGTTAAAGTTAATTTTGAGTACGTTAAGTTGGGGCGACCAAATGACCCGAGTCGATGTCAATTCTGAGAACCTTAAGTTGGGGGTGACCAATTTTATGGGTTGAGTTCAATTCTGAGGACCTTAATTTAGGGGCGATAAATTGTGCAAGTCAAGGTCAATTTTGAGGACATTAAGTTGGGAGGGACCAGTTCTAAGGGTCGAGGTCAATTATGAGGAACTTTATTTCGGAGCGCATAATTTAGCGGGTAGAGGTCAATTTTTAGGACCTTAAGTTAAGAGCGACCAATTCTACGGGTCGAGGTCAATTCTGAGGACCTTAAGTTGGGACGACCAATTATACGGGTCAAGGTCAAATATGAGGACCTTAAGTTGGGAGCAACCAATTCTGCGAGTGGAGGTCAATTTTGAGGACCTTAAGTTAAGGACGACCAATTCTGCAGGTCGATGTCAATTCTGAGGACTTATACTTAGGAGCGACCAACACTACTGGTTAAGGTTAATTTTGAGTACTTTATGTTAGATCGACTAATTTTGCTAGTCGAGGTCAATCATGAGGACTTGAGGACTTTAACTTTGGGGAGATAAATTTTGAGGGTCGAGATCAGTTTTGATGACCTTTACTTTGGAGCGACCAATTCTACGGGTCAAGGTCAATTCTAACGATCTTAAGTTAGGATGACCAATTCAGCGAGTCGAGGTTAATTCTGAGGACCTTAAGTTGGGGTAAACTATTGCGTGAGTCGGTGTCAATTCTGAGGACCTTAACTTGGGGGTAACCAATTTTGCAATTACCCTAAGTTAGAAGTGACCAATACTGCGCGCCAAGGTCAAGTCTGAGGACCTTAACTTAGGGGTGATAAATTGTACATGTCGAGGTCAATATTGAGGACCTTAATTTGGTAGCTACTAGTTCTATGGGTCGAGGTCAATTCTAAGGACCTTTATTTATGAGTGCTCAATTCAGCAGGTGGAGGTCAATTTTTAGGACCTTAAGTTAAGAGCAACCAATTCTACGGGTTGAGGTCAATTCCCAGGACCTTTACGTGGGAGCGATCAATTCTATGGGTCGTGGTCAATTATGAGGGCCTTGAGTTGGGAGCTCCCCGTCGAGGTCAATTCTGAGGACCTTAAGTTACATGCGACAAATTTTATGGGTAGAGGTTAAATTTGTAGATCTTTACTTTGGGGCGACCAATTCTGCAGGTCGAGGTCAATTTTGAGGAACTTAAGTTGGGAGCAACCAATTTTCCGTGTCGAGGTAAATTCTGAGGACCTTAAGTTGGGACGACCAATTTTATGGGTCAAGGTCAATTATGAGTACCATAAGTTGAGAATGACCAATTCTGCGGGTGGAGGTCAATTCTGAGGACCTTAAGTTGGGGGCGACATATTATGAGGGTCGAGGTTAATTTTGAGAACATTAAGTTGGGAGTAACCAATTTGTTAGTCGAGGTCAATTTTGAGGACCTTTAATTGGGAGCTACCAATTCTGCGTTTCGGGGTCAATTCTGAGGACCTAACGATAAGAACAACCAATTCTATGGGTCGAGGTCAATTCTGGGGACCTTTACTTGGGATAAAATAATTTTGTGGGTCGAGGTCAGTTCTGAGGACATTAAGTTAGGAGCCACCAATTCTTTGGGTCGATATTAATTTTGAGGACCTTTATTTGGGAGCGACCAAGTCTGTGGGTCCAGGTCAATTCTTTGGACCTTAAGTTGGGGGTGACTAATTTTACAGGTCGAGGTCAATTATGAGCACCTTAAGTTGGGATCGTCCAATTCTATACGTCAAGGTAAATTTTGTGGACCTTAATTTGGGGGCAACCAATTGTGCGGATCGAGATCGATTTTGAGGACCTTAAGTTAGGAGCGACCAATTTTACTGGTCGAGGCCAATTCTAAGGACCTTTATTGGTGTGCGACTAATTTTGTGGGTCGAGGTCAATTTTAAGGACCTTAAGTTAGGAGTGATAAATTATACGGGTCGAGGTCAATTCTGAGGAACTTAACTTGGGAGCGACCAATTCTATGAGACAGGGTCAATTCTGAGGGCCTTAAGTTGGAAGCGACCAATTTAGTGGGTCGGGGTCTGTTGATGCAAAAAACTGGACCGAATCCCATTTTTATGATCACAGATAAATAGATAAAAGCAATCCAATCACACACATGAGAGACAAAGATTTTTAAAGTGGTTCGGCTATAAGGAAAAGCCTACGTCCACTGTTATTTTATTCTCAGGGGTTTACAATAGCACAATGTGGTGTAGAGAGAGAAATTAGATGTGGATCTTGTGTATGGTGTCTCTCATCGTTGTCGGGTCTCTCTGGTTCTCTTGGATCTCTCCCTTTTGGCTAAGGGAATAAATTTATTTATAGTGATGGGAGATAAAGAGATTCATTGTATGTAGACATTTATACCTTATGTCTACATTCAACGAATCTAATTATTGAATTTCTTGGTATGCTATGTGTTGTCATCTACAGTATAAATGTACATTAATGCTCATTAAATGCGTAGTTATCCTTTGATCTTCCTGGTTGGTATGCCAACCAACTCTCCTCGGGTGCCAACTAATACTCATCGGGTGCCGACCAACACTCCTCGGATGCCGACCAACTCTCCTCGGGTGTTGAATATTGCCACATAGGATGACATGTGTCCTTTTCTGATTGTTCCTCGTAGATGGAGAATTTTTGCGTTAATAGAAGCCTCCAATGCTCCATGCTTGATGGTTTACTTGAAAGGATGGAGTATTTATTCTGCAGTGTTGCTCGGTGCTCGTGAAATTCTTGATCTACCTTCTTGATTTGTTCAACATAAAGTGCATTATCTTCTGGACGACATATGATGCAGGCTGATCGATGGTTGCTAATCTTTCTTTTGAGGAACTCCGTGTGCTATGTATCACCCCTGGGAATTTGGATGCAGCCATGCCATAGTATGCAGCTTGTAGCTTGTCATAATCTTCAAGTATGTTGATTGGTTTGCCAACCGACCAACTGCCTCCTGTGCCGAGTAACTGAGTGCTAACTTCACGTGCTTGATTCTTCTGATTTATGATCCTCTGAATACTTTGTCGAGTAACATACTAGCTTTTGAACCCAACTCTTCAATCTGATTAGTACCAAGCTAGTGGTGGACTTCGAAACATTTTCACACAACTTCTTCTTCATTATTGGTCGAGACAGTAGTAGCAAAGATCTCAGTGCTGTAGATGTTGATTTTGACTTCTACCTCTGCTCGGGGACGAGCAAGAGGTTCTCGGGGACGAGCAAGAGTTGCTCGGACAGACCATCTGTGATGAACATCAGAATGCTGAAAGATCTTAACTTCATAAACTCCCCTTATGCTTTGGATGATCCTCCTCCTGGCGAGGAACCTGTTTCAAAAGCAGAGGGAAAGAAACCAATAGAGTAGGAATCTCAATGTAATAGTTAGTATACATTTTCATTCTCAATGTATTTTGTTTTTTGGATTTAATGAAAGACTTTCATTTTTGTTCGCAATATTATGGTTGTAAAATGCTTTATATATGTATATGCATATCTGTTAAAAAGATAACAACATTTTGTATTTTGTCGACCAACTGATTGTCGACTAGCTTGACTGTATATCTGTTAAAAAGATAACAACATTATGTAATTTTTCGACCAACTGTAGTTGATTAAAACTTGTTGTCGACTAGCTTAAATTTGTGGTAATCATTTGGCTGCCCAAAAATAATGATGTTTTGCTTCTCGACCAATTAAAAATCACAAGTAATAAAAATTTAATTTGGTCTCTACTATATTCGTAAAATGTTTCCGACCAACAATGGTCAATATCTTTTGATTCTCGACCAATAGAAATTGGTGAATTTTTCTCTTCCCGACCAACTTTGGTACTTTAGGAAAATATTTTTTTTTCTTCCTAACCAACCGAAGTTGGCATTTTTTAGGAATATCTTATTTCCTAACCAACCGAAGTTGGCATTTTTAGGAATATCTTATTTCCTAACCAACCGAAGTTGGCATTTTTAGGAATATTTTTGCCTCCTAACCAAACCGAGTTGGCATTTTTAGGAGTATGGTTTCCTAACCAACCGAAGTTGGCATTTTTAGGAATGTCGTTCCCTAACCAAACCGAGTTGGCATTTTTAGGGATATTTTGTTTCCTAACCAACCGGAGTTGACATTTTTAGGAATATTTTTTCTTCCTAACCAACCGGAGTTGGCATTTTTAGGAATATTTTTGCTTCCTAACCAACCGGAGTTGGCATTTTTAGGAATACTTTGTCGTGCCGAGTAGTCTGAGCCGAGTAGTGTGTAGCACTAGTATTCCCCAAAAAAAATTCAATAAAAGGAGAGAATCTGGCAGAATATCTTCATTTTATTCATACTGATGGAACAATTTCTGTAACTCGGTATGGTCCATGCCAGTTTGCCTCCAGTTTGTTGTGCTTTTGAACCACTTTCTTTACCAACAATTTCGTTGTTGGTAAGCAGCATTCCTGACGGCTGCTTCTTCTCTAACTTCCTCGAGCATGTCTAAATCCAATCTTCTCATTAAGTCGCTGACAGGGGAATTGACATTTAATACTCTGTGTATTGGGAGACCCAACTCGGTAGGTATAACAGCTTCACTTCCAAACACCAGCATATATGGTGATTCTTCAGTTGCTGCTCGGGGAGTAGTACGATAAGCCAACAGTACTGACTGTAACTCCTTGATCCAATTTGCTTTTGCAATAACTTAGTCTTTTCTTCAAGCCATTTAGCAGTGTTCTGTTCGTCACTTCAGTCTGTCCATTGCTTTGGGGATGACCTAGTGCCGAGTGGAGCTTCAAAATATTAGACTGATGGCAGTAGGCAGCGAATTCCTCATTATCAAATTGCGTTCCATTGTCGGTGATGAATGCATGGGGAAGACCATATCTACAAATGATATTTTTCCAGACAAATTGATATACGTCATGTCGACAAGAGGCTCAGCTTCTACCCACTTAGTAAAATAATCCACTGCGACGACGAGATATTTGAACCTTCCTCTATTCGTTGGAAGTGGTCCGACCAATTCAATTCCCCACATTGAAAATGGCCAAGGGGAAGTGATGGGTGTCAAAAATGCTTGTGGAGTTCTTCGGATGGAGGAAAAGCACTGGCACTTGTCACATTTCTTGGCGTAGGCTATACAATCAGCCCTCATCGTTGGCCAATAGTATCCCTGCGTCATCACCCTTTGCAAAAGTGTCCGACCTGCTACATGGGCTCCACAGGACCCTTCATGAATCTCTTCAATCAATTCTTTCACCTCGAAGGGATGTACACATCTTTGCAAACCTGCCATAATTCCTCGTCTATACAGAATACCATTAGTTAATACTTACCGAGCAGCTTTAAATTTCAATTTCTTGGCTGCGAGCTTGTCAACTGGTAATTCTCCCTCCTCAATATATGCCCTGATGGGATCCATCCAAGATGGTCCTAAATCAAGGGTAATAAAACTCATCATCAGATCTTCATCTATGCTTCGACTAGCCAATACTTCAATTGGGATTGTTCTTCGCAGCTCGGTACGAGTAGCTGATGTTAATCGGGCCAAGGCGTCTACTCTCGCATTCTCCATTCTTGGTATTCTTACCAGTTGTACAGCAACAAATTCTGATACCAACTCCATCACCTTTGCTTGATACTTCATCATCAATTCTCCTTTGGCTGCATATATTCCCAACATTTGGTTTACGATCAATTGAGAATCACTGAAGACAATAACCTGCTGTGCCTCCATAGTTTTTGCCAAATTAAGACCTGCAATCATGGCCTCATACTCAGCCTCATTATTAGAAGCTTTGAATTGGAAACGTAGGGCGTATTCCATGTCGACCTCGTCTGGGATGTTCAAAACGATCTCTGCCCCACAGCCTATAATGCAAGATGATCCATCTACATATAGCCTCCATATCGGTAACTCGTCTTCTAATTTCTGATCTGACAGAGTTCCTCGGTGGAATATTTGCTGCTTCTTTTCACCCTCCCCTGATATTTCTTGCTCTTCGTCGATCATCTTTTTGTGACCTTTTACCAACCTAAGTTGGTCTGGGCTCGAATTTAATGATCCTGTAACATCCACTTTCCCTTTTACCAACCTAAGTTGGTCTGGGCAAGTGTTTGTTGATCCTGTAACATCCACAGGTTGCTCAGTGACCAGCTTTTGCTCTTCGGGGGTATCAGGATAGGTGAACTCTGCTATAAAATCTGCTACTGCTTGCCCTTTAAGCGATGATCTGGGTTCATAAATTATATCATATTCTCCAAGCTCTATTGCCCCGTACATTAATCTCCCTGATTTTTCTGGTTTATGAAGGGCTTGTCTCAACGGCATGTCAGTATATACCACTATAGTATGAGCCTGGAAGTATGGGCTCATTCTCCTGCTCGCCTCAATTAGCGCCAGTGCTAACTTCTCCAGTTTTGGATATCTGATCTCTGCTCCTCGGAAGGCCTTACTCGTGTAATAAATTAGTTTTTGCACTCCATTTTTCACTCTGATCAATGCCGAGCTAACTGCATTCTTCGATACTGCCAGATATAAGTACAATTTTTCTCCCATCACTGGCCTGGACAACAATGGAGGTGCTCCCAAATATTTCTTCAAGTTTTGAAAAGTCTTCTCGCATTCATCATTCCACTCAAAAGTCTTTCAGAGCGTTTTGAAGAATGGGAGACATCTATCAGTTGCTCGCGATACAAATCTATTGAGTGCTGCTACTCGTCCTGTGAGGCTGTGTACTTTTTTCTTCGTCGTTGGAGATCGCAGCCCTGATAGAGCTTTGATCTTTTCAGGATTTGCTTCTATGCCTCGTTGATTGACAATGTACCCGAGAAACATGCCTTCTCGTACTCCAAATATGCACTTCATCGGGTTTAGCTTCATTTGATATTTATCCAGTTGATCAAAGGTCTGGCCTAAGTCAACTAGATGATCGGCAGCTTTCTTGCTCTTTGTCAGCATATCGTCAACATAGACTTCCATATTGCAACTGATTTTCTCTGCAAAGACCTTGTTCATCAGCCGCTGATAGGTTGCTATGAAATTTTAATAGGCTGCCCGAGCACCTGTCGAGACTAGGGAAAATAATTATTATCATGAGAATAATTATTCAGCCAAACAATATGTGATGTGTATCAGCATAAAATAATAAAAATTTCAAAATATGAAATAATATTTTTGTGCCAAATGTGTGTGAGATGGACAAATTTTTATCAGATATGCATCATAAATAAGATGTAGAGTTATTTAATCTCCAACAACTAATCAGGTATAAGTTGTTGTTTGGAAATTATTTATCACTTGGTTTTAAAAATATTTTTGGGGTGATCACAAGTTAAAAAAGACTTAAGCCCCCTGCTTGTCCCCAAGCTAAACTCGTGTTTAAAGAAATATCTGGGGTGCTTCGCATTTTTTAATACCCCAAGATTCTACTGTTGCCGACAAACAACATGAATGTTGCCGACCAACATTTAAGGATATATCAAATTATAGAATATATGGTTGGATGACCAGAATATCTCGAATCTTTAGATCAGAAAAATAACATTCGATGTAAAATTTAAGCCTTAAGAATGTTAATTAAATGAATAATTATATAATCCACTAGATCGTGTGATTTCGACAAAGAAACCTTGTGATGTGATGAACGAGGGGCCAACATATCAAATTTGTGCCCAGAGTCTTGATATGGTCATGATTGTTTTACTGATCTTCTTTTACAAGAGGTGGGTAATGATTTTTCAGGTGAGAGAAAATTATTTTCTATATTGATCCCTTCCTATTCCCTATTTGGAGAGATAAAAATATGCTGAATGATAGAAGTTATTACCAAATTTATATAAAAAATCAATCAATTTGACTTTATTGATATAGATGGAAGATGAACCAAAATAAGTATATAGTTCATAAAAGTGAATGCAAAGAGACTCAAACTTGAAGAGAGAGAAAATAGATTTGGGTCATGATTTTCATGAGAAAACTTTTTATTGTCTTTAACCTTTTCCCATTCTTTTATTAAAAATATGATGGGAATTTGAATAGACATCAAAGATCTTACAAAATTTATAATGAAAATTATCAATGAAAATTATCAAATCTTATCATCGTCGTATATATTGGTATATGTAATCATTTAAAATATTTATTCCATGATATAAAATTGAAACTTGAGAATCAAGCAAAGAGTTATGATGTATGAAATCCACTATTTTTCAGATTTCTAAATAAGAATTAATCTAATAGTTATGATTTAAAAATCATGATATGCAACATTTTACAGATAAAAATTGGACAATTAATTTATGTATATAAACATAAAAATCATGATTGAATCAAAAGATGTATGTATAATTGATTATACGTAGAGAAAATAAAAACTTAGCTTTCGATGGAGAACAATGCTTGTAACACGTTCCCACAGACGGCGCTAATCTGTTGATGCAAAAAACTGGACCGAATCCCATTTTTATGATCACCGATAAATAGATAAAAGCAATCCAATCACACACATGAGAGACAAAGATTTTTAAAGTGGTTCACCTATAAGGAAAAGCCTACGTCCACTGTTATTTTATTCCCAGGGGTTTACAATAGCACAATGTGGTGTAGAGAGAGAAATTAGATGTGGATCTTGTGTATGGTGTCTCTCATCGTTGTCGGGTCTCTCTGGATCTCTTGGATCTCTCCCTTTTGGCTAAGGGAATGCATGTATTTATAGTGATGGGAGATAAAGAGATTCATTGTATGTAGACATTTATACATTATGTCTACATTCAACGAATCTAATTATTGAATTGCTTGGTATGCTATGTGTTGTCATCTACAGTATAAATGTACATTAATGCTCATTAAATGCGTAGTTATCCTTTGATCTTCCTGGTTGGTATGCCGACCAACTCTCCTCGGGTGCCAACTAATACTCCTCGGGTGCCGACCAACACTCCTCGGATGCCGACCAACTCTCCTCGGATGCCGACCAACTCTCCTCGGGTGTTGAATATTGCCACATAGGATGACATGTGTCCTTTTCTGATTGTTCCTCATAGATGGAGAATTTTTGCGTTAACAGGGTCAATTCTGAAGACCTTAAGTTGGGAGCGACAAACTCTCCGGGTCGAGGTCAATTCCGAGGACCATTATTTGGTGGTGACTAATTCTGCGGGTCGAGGTTAATTCTGAGGACCTTAATCTGGAAGCGGCCAGTTCTGTGAGTCGAGGTCAATTATGAGGACCTTAAGTTGGGGAAATGAATTCTGTTGGTCGAGTCCAATTCTAATGACCTTAAGTTGGGGACGAACAATTATACGGGTCGAGGTCAATTACAAGGGCCTTAAGTTGGGAATGACCATTGCTGTGGGTCGAGATCAATTCTGAGGACTTTAAGCTGGGAGCGACCAATTCTGTGGGTCAAGGTCAATTCTGAGGACTTTAAGTTAGGGAGACCAATTCTTCGGGTCGAGATAAATTCTAAAGACCTTTATTTGGGGTCGACCAATTCGACTGTTCAAGGTAATTCTTAGGACCTTAAGTTGGCGGGGACCAATTCTGTGAGTAGAGGTCAATTCTGAGGACCTAAAGTTAGGAGGGACCAACTCTGCGAGTCGAGGTAAATTCTGAGGAGTTTAAGTTGGGATCGACCTATTCTGACGGACGAGGTCAATTCTGAGGACCTTAAGTTAGGAACGACAATTCTACGGGTTGAGATCAATTCTTAAAGTAGTTAATTCTGCATGTCTAGGTAAATTTTGAGGACATAAGTTATGAGCGTATATTGGGTGTTAGCGGCTGATACGCTCAAAATCGATCGCATGCAATCAATCTCAACAACAATTAGGTCCAAAGCATAGTGTGATGCCCTAACATGAATCTCGCGCAACAACGTGTCATTATGTCCATGCTTGGTAGATTGGACGGATTTCTAAAACTCCGTTTGTATTTGGGTGACTTGGTGGCCAAGCAATGCGTCCATACCCTTCCATACCGTCACAAGCGAATCGATGCTATTAGTTAAGTGTTTTTTTCTGTTGGGCATGGGAATCCTCTGCTCTGTTAGTCACGAGGTTACCACAGTAGGGTACACAATTAGTCAATGCATGTGCAAACTGAAAATGCAAAGACATCTAATTCTTTTGTATGTACCCAATCATGTTCGGGTAGTTTTTCCAGTTTTGACGAAAATCCACCCATGCATTCTCAAAGTTGATTGGATTCTTCGACTCCACAACCTGAATCTAACCCAGCATAAATACCTTCTTGTCTTGGTCTTATATGTTGTGTTTCACACATGCATGTTCAATGTTTTTTGAACATGGAATAAGCATAATAGAATGGTGGAAAGTGGAAAGTGGAAACACGTTCGACAAAGCGTTTAGACATGATTGTTCTTTATCATAGATAACAACTTGCGATAAATCTTCTGGCTCGTATAGTGACCGCCAATGTTGGAGAGCCCAGCTAAAATTCTCCTCTTTCTCACTCTTCAAAAAAGCAAATGCGATGCAACACGATTGCTCGGTGGAAGTGACCCCAATCATCTCAAATAATGGCATATTGTACCGATTGGTCTTGTAAGTGCAATCGATCACCAGTCACTCGGGAATCATTTCACCAACAAGCAAGAGGTGGGATGTGCAAAAAATAAATCCTCCACCACTTCAGTTTGCTCATTCCTTCTATGCCAGTGGACATAACTCTAGTCCATGAGCAAATGCATCAACTGTTGTATGGTGGTGCATGATAAGAAGCTTTTTGGGTATATGTCGTTATTGTGCAAAAGCTACTCTCAAAATTCCCTTGAGTACTTACAAAATTTGTCTAAAAATAACTCGTATTGTGGTAAGTACGGGTATCAATCCAACTTTCAAGGTGAAACAATTAATATGAAAACGTGCAATTCCAATTTTTTTTTTATTATTGAAATATTTTTTTATTTTTAAAAACAATTTCAAGGGAAAAATTAACTAACAAATGCTAAAAATTATAAAATGACTAAATAATGAAAAAGTGTGTGCAACCGAGTGTGAAATATGTGAGAAGGTCAAGAGATGTGATTACACTGCATTTTCAATTATTTTAATTTCTCAATTTATTAATTTGAAATATTCCGAGATAACATTAAATCGATAATCTAACTCTCGTTAAAATTATAAATTTCATAAAATCTTTTTCAGAAAATTAATTTAAAAATGTCACACGAATGAAAAATTAGAACTTATACTATTTTCAGAAAATTACCCGCTAGGATCAATTTAACGAAAAAAATATCAATCCTCAAATTTCAATACCGAATTAATATTTAATTATCGGAAAAACCTATCTCTAGTTCGATTCCAACATTCAAACATTAATTCGTTCAATTAATTTACTAACTCTCGTTACATAAATAAATTGGTGACACTTAAAATTAATTTACCTAGAAATATAAAATTAATGAATCAACTAATTAAAGTAACATCATTCGCAGTGCACCCCACCCCCTGAACGGGTTATTTAACCAAACATTCTCATGTTAGAATAAACAACTATTACAATAGCATTAATCAAAATTGAAACAAGAGGAAAAGAATACGATACGCAATTTTTTCTTCTTGTGTCAACTGTGCATGAACACGCGTCTCAATCTTCTCACAAATTCAGTACTTGATTACACCAAAAAGAATAAAAAACAAACCTAAAATTTATTCTAAAACTAAAATATTTTTTTTGGAATTTTTTTGAAATTTTTTTATCAATCTAAACTGTACATAATATACAGGGCCGGCGCCATAGTTTTTGGGGCTCAAGGCAAACTTGTAAAATGGGGCCTTTTATATAATAATTTTTTTTTATGCAAAATATATATTTTTGTATTTTTACAAGATAATAGGAAATGACTCAAATATATAAGCTGTCAGAATACTAATGATAAATATAATGTATCATTTTTAAACAACCCACCATGGTCAAAAGACCTACAATTATCACTCAAGTACTCTCATCAAATTGCTTCTTTCTTTGAATGACTCGTTTTTCACGAAACACCGCTTTAATTTTCATATCCATTGCTAATTGTTGTGCTTCAATCATGGCTTTTTTGAACCCATTCTCTCTGTAGTCCTGAAAGTATTTAATTAGTCATTTCAATTGATCAATGGCAATATCAATTTGCATATCTTCTTTTTGTAGAAATTTACTAACAGTGTTGACAGCAAACAATAAATTATGCCAAATAACCATACTTAATAAAAACTCAAAATTCTCCATGTCATTAATTGCCAATGATTCGGCTTCGCTTTTTGTTTTCGGTTCCCGATCCACATTTGCTAAGTGAATTAACGCATCTCTTAATTTTCTAGCTTGAAATCTTACCGCTTTAACACTGTCAATGCGACTCTCCCATCGTGTTTGTGACAAAGACTTCAGAGTTAAACCTTCAACATGTTCTTTCAAAAAATCCCATCTTTTGGTAGAAGAAGAAAATAAAGTATAAAGTCGTTGTACGACACCAAAAAAAGAAACAGCTTTAGAACAAGAGTTTGCCATATCACAAAGTGCAAGGTTAAGACTATGACAACCACACGGAGTGTAAAATGCTCTTGGATTTACTTCGAGTAACCTATTCTGAACACCTTTATTTTTTCCTTTCATATTAGATCCATTATCATAACCCTGTCCTCTTACATCACAAATATTAAGTCCCAAAGTTGCCAACACTTCTTCAAGCTCATTAAAAAGCCCTAATCCCGATGTATCATCTACCTTTAGAAATCCTAGAAAAAACTCCTCCACATTAATTTGACCTTTTGAAATATCAACACAACGTATAATTAAAGTCATTTGTTCCTCGTGACTTGCATCTGGAGTACAATCTAGTATGACAGAGAAATATTTAGCTTCTTTGATTGTGTTAATGATTTCACGTTTGATCTCACCCGCTAATAATTCAATAATTTCATTTTGAATTTTGTGGCTAAGATAATGGTTGTGGATTTTACCACTTTGATAACGTCGAATATGCTCTTTTATTATTGGATCAAACTCCACAATCATTTCAATTAAACCTAAGAAATTTCCATTATTTTCTTGATATATTTTCACATTATCTCCTCGAAAATCCAAACTGTTCTTGGCTAGTGCTTTAACAACAGAAATTATCCTCACTAACACTTCTTTCCAATGCTCTCTCTCTTTATTTATCATTTGTTGTACCTCTGAATCAATTGTTTCATTCTTTTTCAATCTCATTTCTAAATCAAGCCAACTTTTCATGCAAGAAATATGTTCATTACCCCCCTCGTGACTTAAAAGCCTCTGACTAATATTTTTCCAATTGTTAAATCCGTCAGTAGCCAATTGAGTCTTGTTCTCATCCGACCTAAACAATTTACAACAAAAGTAAAATACCCTATTTAAAGAAAGTGAATATACCAGCCATCTTCTATCACGCTTCTCTCCATTCAACCATTGTCGAGTGTAGTTCACTCGAGAGAAATGTCTACCATCATTATCTTTAGGAAAATCAACAACAACTCTTATGGGCCCTCGTTCCACTAAAAGCTCTCTATGGTTTCTACCAATCTTATCCCAATTTCCAGGATCATAAATATTTAACGGCCCATATTCATTACTAGATTCTTCATTCACCAAATTTTCATGCTCTTTGTTTAAACCTTCTTCATTATCGTTCTCATTAATATCGTCTTGATGCACCAAATTTTCATCTTCAATCAAAGCTTCTTCATTTTCATTCTCATGTTCATTTCCCGTTTCATTCAATTTAAAAATAAATTTATCAAGAGCTCCCGTTTGGGATTGCATAAATTTTTCTATCTTTTGCTTCTTCTTTAATTTTTCCCATCCAGAAACATACTTTCTAGGAGGCATGGTATAAATACACAATAATTCAACAATCAATCTAAAAAATTCCAACCGCAACCAAATAAAGGAACAATGGAACCTGATTTGCTGAATTTGTAAATCAAACTTGAAAGCCTTTCCTCGCTAAAAATATCCTGAAAATACATTAAAAAAATTAACATCATGAACTTATTACACAAAAAACATTAACATTTAGGACAAACATAACAGCATTTAGAACAAAAAATAAATAATAATAAACAACATTTAGAACAAAAAACAAACATAAATCAGGTTGTACTCTTTTTTAATGTTATTAGTTTTTTAATGTTTTTTCTTTTAATAAATTAGGTTGCAATTTTTTTGTTTTAGTTAACTTAAAAAATATTACTAATCAGGTTTTTTAATATTTTTTTTAGTCAATGACATATTAATAACAGATTTTATTAAATAAGGCCGGATAAAAAAAAAGTAACTAAAAAACGCAACCTATGTTTATTAACAGATTTTATTAAGTTAACTAAAAAAAAAACGCAACCTAATTTTATTAACAGATTTTATTAAGTTAACTAAAAAAAAAACGCAACCTAATTTTATTAACTTAATAAAATTAGACAGTGGGACGTGATGTTCCGTTTAGACAGTGGGACCCACAAAAAATCAACTAGTGCAATTGCATCTTTGTTATTTTTTGTCATACCAATATTTATATATACACTTTTGCCTTACCCATATAGCATCCATATATACGGCATATATACCCATAAGGGTTGCTGTCAAAGTTTGTTCTTTAACAAACCCTCATTTTTAGCTGAAAAGTTGATGGGTCTCAAGTTGACTAACCATGAGGCTAAAGTGTAACCTCCGATGCACCATAACCATCAAATCGTGTGACCATAAGTTTAACCAACCCATCCACTTAGATATGAGATCCATCTGTTTAGATTTGTACCGAATAAACATGGACATCCGGAGACATATAACCATTGCTAAAATGCCCAGGGAAATTAGTGGGCCGACATATCTGAGAAATAAAAGCCGACGGACCTCGCTCCGATGAACTAGTTGTTTCTATCAAACATTTCACTCCGTCCTAGTCAAAATTGAAGGACAAACCTCGACATTATGATGAGGGGATAAATCAAACAAAAAGATGAATTGGGACTCCAACAAATTGAATCATCATATCGTGTACTGTGAAGAACCAACACGGCTTAGAGTCTACCATTCCGACATACCTCTGAAAAAATCAAATTGATGAACCATTGTGTCACACTAAACCTTTCGGTGTATGAAACCGATCGACCATTGTTTCTTACAAATCCTATGAGTCATTAGGTCAATTTGAACAAGTGGGTATGCTAATATAGAGTCCGATGAACCTTGATTAAAATGGTAGATCACCATTCGACGTACCATCTGATCCATCGTACTATAGTTTGATTTTGAAGAGGTGATTAACCATGAAACCAAAGCGTTGCCCAGAAATATACCAAGGGGGGTGATTTGGAATTTTACAAACTTTTTGAATTAAATTAAAATTTCAAAAAATATTTAATTGAAAACACTTAATCCAAATTTCAAATTAATAAATCAATTTCAGAAAATATCAAATAAATACTACCAATTAATTTTGAACAAGTTAAAATGTAGATTTTAACACCTTATAAATATTAAAATAATTTTCATATTTAATAACAATTAATATTTTGGAATTGATTAAATATTATGAAAATAATTATTTTAATCTTAAAAGTAATTTTACCAAAATTTTGGATTTAATATATTTGCAAATGTAAGAGAAGAATATATAAATTTAATAAATAAAATATGCAAATAAAATGCAAAAAATAAAGACACCAGTACGTCCACGTGCCTAGAGCACATTCGGTCTCATTTCCCTTCACTATTTCTGATCCACTTGACGGTAGGATCAAGCCACCACTTTACAAACACTTAGAGCAAATACCGGCTCCAAGACTGTGGTCCACTTGAAGGTAGGTACCAATCACCATTACAAGAATGTAGCTAATCTCCGAGCTACTAAATTTATAACCCGAAGTTTGAACAAATATCCAAAAAGAATCTGGGTTTAAGAACAAGTTTGAGTAAATGAAACTTCTTAAAAATACAATTTTGGTCCGAGATTATTCTTCTATTGAGACACAAAAAATAAGACTAATTTTTGGTATCTTTATCTTCTCTTGAAAATAATCGAATGGAATTCTTTGCCCTAATTTTCTTCATCTTCAATCAATAACAGAGTGTTCAATCATTGCTAAGTAGAGTTGAATGTAAGTTTAAGTTGCTCTTTTGATGTGTATAAGCTCGATAGAATATCTCTCAATTAGTGCATATTTTTCTGATTAGTTCTTGCTTCTCCTTCTTCAAGTGATATCAGCATCACTATTTGTGGTGGTCTTGGAAAAATGACCTTTGGAAGAAATATGTAGATGAGTTCTTCTCCATAAATATTTTTTTATGAAAAGAATTTCTAACTGAGAGTATGGTTCTCCCTCATAATATTTATAGACTTGAGAGAGCATTAAATGCTCATAATCTAGGAAGATGAAATCGTATCTGATGATCCACTTTTTTTTATCTAAAAAAAATATTATAGACTGAGAGAGAGAGAGGTTAGTAGCAAATGGGAGTGTACAATAAAAGAGATAAGGAATAACATCTTCTTTAAGAAAAAAAGGGTGGAGCACCCCAAAATAATCTCATTAACACCACTTACTTTAAAGCACCCCTAAAATCAACTATACATTTCACTAACACCAAAAAACTCAACACCACAATTTAAAACTCCATTATATGAACCCAAATTAAAAATATTTCATTTGTTCATCTCTCTCTCTATCTCTCTCTCTCTCTCTCTCTCTCTCTCTATTCTTTTCTCTCTACTACTAATATCCAAAACCCTAACTCCAAAACCAAACCCTAACTCCATAACTTCACAACCAAATCCTAACTCCATAACCCACAAAATAAGTATGTATGTATTTCAATTCTATAGACTTATGTTTTTCAACATGTTTAATCTATATACATGTGTATTTATAGATGTTTAAATTATACACTTGGTATTTATACATGTATAATCTATATACCTATGTTTTTATACATGTCTAGTCCATAACTCCATAACCAAGCCCTAGTTTTCGTCGAAACTGAACCCTAAGTTAATGTACAAAACCAAACCCTAGTTTTTAAACATATCTGTTGAAACTAGATTCCTCACGGTCTCCCGTAACCGTACGTGATGGGTTTCAATGGCCAAGTTAAGTTGTGGCACTCATATTCACGATTGTAAGAGACTAACAAAGTTTCCATATCAACAACTAAGTTAGCCGTAATGATTCAATAAGTCACAGTTTGGATTGACCGTAATTTTCAATAACTCAAGTCCTAACTAGGGCGTTGACTGCAATAACTCACATTTTGGAGTGCCCGTGATTTTCTACCCAGTTTAATTTGTTAAGTTCAGACGATTATTCTCAATTTAAATTCTTATTCCCATATTTTATTGCATATCCATTAAATAGGGAGACCATCTGTGACTAGGTGCTAGGTAACGAGGTTTGCTAGGTAATCCCATTTGTTTAAATTTAATTTTTTTTACACTAGCTTATCAATTATTAGGTATCTAAAACCCCCTTTATAATACTAATCTATCAAATATAAATAAATTTATTTATTATTTTTTATTTTCCTCTCGATGATCTTGCTCACTTAGCGTCATTTCTTGCTCGATACTATTTTGAGTGAGATGCTTCGAAAAATGAATCTAGCAGTGGGGGTAGGACCACAATATAAAGGAAAAGCAGATGCACAATAGAGACGAATGTTTTATTGCGCTCTATTGCACAGTTGGATTCCTCTATATTGTGGCTTTAGCCCCACTGCTAGATTCATTTTCCAAAGCATCTCACTCAACATAGTATCGGGCCATAAATGTATCTAAGTGAGCAAGATCATGCTGAGGAAATACAAAATTAATAAATAAATTTATTAATATTTAATAGGATAGTACTATAAAGGGAATTCTAGATTGCTAATAATTGACACGCTAGTGTAAAAAAATTATATTTAAACAAACGGGATCACAGATGTAACTATAGATATGAGCGAGTACACTTAGCAAACCAAGTCACCTACCACGGAAAGAGAAGGACGAACCGGACCCTAACATGAGATGTGCCCCTACAAGTTCACGAAAAATATTGTGCCCAACTTTGTTACATTGTGGCCTTGTTACTTTCTTAAAAAATGTGGTTGTTTGTATATTTTATTACTGAACATTTTCGTCAATATTGTGGTGGTTAATAAATGTGATTGTTTGTACAATGTGGTTGAAGAGTGTTTTATTTTCAAATTTACTATCTAGTTGTTATGTATGTTTAATTACTAAACATTATTGCATTATTTAAAAATAAAGGATTATATGATAAACAACATGCCCAAGGGAACTTGAGGTGAGAATATAACCACCCAAATATAAAAAAGGAACTTGAGATGACTGGATCGAAAACCATCACACACTAAAACCATAAAATAACTAAGGAACTTGAGATCACTGGATTGAAAACCATGACCCACTAAAACCATGAAATAACTACGGAACTTGAAATCACTGGATTGAAAACCATAACACACCCAAAATCATGAAATTAATAATGAACTTGAGATCACTATATGAAAACCATAACCAACTTAAACCTAGGATGAAAACCACAACCAAATAAAATTGTCATCAGAAGACCACGACCAACCCAAACCGTGCTAAAGATACCATGACCAAATGAAATTGTGGTCAGAAAAACATGACCAAACCAAACCGTGCTAAAGAGACCTTGACCAACCCAAATCGTGGTAATCTAGGGTTTGGTTTACAACATCCAAGCCAAACCGTGACATGCATTTTCATGGCTAAGTTAAGTCGTGTTACTTACAAGAGAGTAACCTAAGTTTGCGGTTAAAATTGACTTACCATGGCCAAGTTAAGCCATGATATACCATATTATACGGTTACGGAAGATCGTAGGAAGAAGGATACGTCCAACTAAAACCATATGGGCACTGCAACGGATTTATCACAGCCAAGCAAAGTCCTGGTATACCATCATCTACGGTTATAGTTCACCGAAGGAAGTCTTAGAATTTTTTTTTAATCTTTCTCGAGGATTCTTATCTAAACTAAATACAATGAGTTCAATCTAAACTTTTATCACCCTTTGGAGAAGAAGGGTTTTCACCCAAGAATTTTCAAGTTTTTAGAGGGTTAGCCTTGGAGAAGGATGGTTTTGAAGTTTTTTGGAGGGTTTGAGACTTTGGAGAAGGAGGGTTATATGAAAGGGTACAATAGACTTTTTAGAAAAATTAAAAGGGTAAATTTATGGTATTTGTGTGAAACCATTTTTAAGAACAACATAATATTAATCAATAATACATAAATTTAATTAAATTATCACTTACAAATGTTCTTAATAAAAGGAATTTGGATCTACATGATTATCACATATAAGAATTATGTGGAACATAAATGGTGTTAAAATAACATACCTCCATAATTGTCACAACAAGAAATATTAATTGAGCAGTTAACCTTAACGATATCTGACCGGGCTGAATTTCATAACACAACTTCATCTTGTATATAGAAAGGACATACTCCAATTCCAATGCATTCCAACGGTTAGATCTACCAGTATGTCCAAAACACTATTTTAAAATTTACTCTCCTTGAGAATTGAAATTTCTCTCCCTTTCCTGTAATTTCATTATGTTGTCATTTTAGAGTGCCTAAATGATAGAAATAAATCACTTATTTATAAGCAAGTACATGACCTAAATCTTCAACATTCACTTAATATCAACCGTCCATAAAGGTATATGCCCAAGAGTCCTTTTGACTCTTGGTATTTGGAGTACCCTTACATTAACCAAAGTGACTCTTAGTATTATTATAATTATGGATCACGTAATGTAGAATTATTTAAAATAATTCTTACAATCTCCCACTTGATCCATAATTATAATAAAGCGCACAATAATCCTTGAGTCATCCTTAAATGGTTTTCCAAAAGCACCTGCATCAAACAACTCATTAATGCGAGTCATGGAGCTCACATACTAATTCAAGAGCATGATCGCTTCCATGTACCACAACATTAATAACTCATCCAATAAGGTCTATAAATAGAGTTATTCAATAATGGTCCAATAATGTATTTGTAAAAGACTATTGATGTCACATTCTTTCATTCACATACATGTGTACAATAAAGACATAAATAAATGATTCTGAAACACGGCAGGATATCATATGGTAGTGTCAAAATAATCACTAAAATATCCATCACATCAAGATTCTATTGGATATATTTAAAGACTCAAATCTTAAGCGTGCTTCATTAATGTCTTTACTGATAGCCCAGTCATGTGGATTTTCCATGTTAACACTTGTACAAATGTGTTAAATGACACATGTTTCAGAATCTCTTCTTTAAAAGGTATTTACATTCAATGTGCTTAGTTACTCACATAATACCTAATGTATCTTAATAAAGAATACTGCAATGATAGTATCATAATGTTTCAGCAACATGGTAATAGTGTCGACAACTCCATGTCCCGAAATTAAAATTATGTTGCCATAATCAATAAGTTGTAGCATCAAAGCATGCTATAGATTCAGATTTCCATAATAGTTAATGGATTGTGTTTCACTCCTTCATTCTATTAGTCATTAAACCAAAATAAACATAAGTAGATAAGGGTGAACTTCATACTTTCCATAAAACCAACAAATCTGAGCTATAATAATAGATCGTCCATTAAAAAATGAACAGTCAACTTTAATGTGAGCATATAATCTTTTAGTATCTCATAACTTCATCCACTATATATTGAAAATTTGTGTAACATTTTGTTTCTCTACTTTACGATAAATTGAATATATAAACTTACTCCCACTGATCATAAGTTGTATAAATTGAATATACAATATAATGGTATTACTTCTAAAAATACCATAGGTGGGAAAATTATTTAATTTTATACAATCATATCTTTATAACATGAGTAAAATATCATAAGCATAATGGTTTTCACATACACTAAATGTAACTCTCATCATAATGAGTTACTCATCTCATAAGAATTTTACGTCCTTAAAATGACGTCCTTAAAAAAGGTTAGAAGGTTCATTTATAACCTTTTTCTCATTACAGATAAAATATTTTACTACATTTTAACTTTATTCGTTTAAATTAGAAATTAACATCGTGTTTGGTCTTGATGACCTCTTCATACTCAACTTAATTGTAATTCAATGAGATGTCGTAGTCCAGTAAGTTTACTTCTAATGATTTGTGAAAACAAAACCAAATATTTATTTATCCTTATGCCAAATTCATATTCATTATTTATCCTTATGCCAAATTCATATTCACGTAGATACACCACATATCATTTCGAATACTATACTCCATTTAGGATTTTCTTAATATTGTTCCTTGTGATTTTAGCTACATTTGTCTCACAGTGACAATACCATGATTTAGTGGTTGATCATTTATTTGTTCTTTATTGTTTAAACAATCCAACAACTAAAAGAACAAGTATTGAAGAAATTTATCGGCAATGGGATAAGTACCCCACCTTCCTTTATAACCATATTTCAAAATTTTCAACTCCCACCAATTTCACCATTCATAATGAATTTGACATTCGATTTTCTTTAATGCAATAAGTACATGTCAATGACGATTATATGATCTACGTGGGTCCATATTATGGAACAAACTCATAATCTCCCACTTGTGCCACATAGGCCATCCATATATTAGATATTGTAATACCTTAAGGTCATAACTCGACTATCAATATTTATAAAAGATATTGCAGAAATCTTGTCCATAAAAATTATCAAAAGAAGTCTAGATTTTAATTTGGTACAAGATTAAAGAGTTTCATCAATAATATTATGATTACAATGCGGGATCAAAAATTCTTTGAAAAATATATCTAAACTTTATTTTATACAAAATATCAAAGAAATTCCATAACTTGTGAGAAGGAGTGAAAGATGTTTTAAAAATATCCCTCACAATCAAGTCCAGACAAAAATGTTTCAAGAAAATTGAAAGCATTGAATGATTTTGAAAAACAAATGGCTTGATTTTCCAAGAATAAAAGAGAAGGAATATTATTTGCATTTCTAGTTTTTTTAAACAATCCTTGCATCAAAAGTAAATACTTTTAGTAACACAACAAGTTTAACTTGCAAACTCTACTAAAATGAAAACTCGTTTCAAACCATAAAAGATATATATTATCTCTATCATTATTAATCTGAGTGTGCATTATGTAAACAAACTTAATTTGTTTAATTTATTCAAACTTTACATGGAGTTTTTCACACAATATTGATCATCAATAGTGGGCTCAAAAAATCCAACGTAATAATCGAGATTAAATCTCTTTGGAGAAATAAAATCAGACCATAACATGTTAAAGATATGAGATAAAATTCTCACTGAATTAATACTTTGATTTGACAACACACGAGTTAATAGATAGCTAATACATAATGTTCATTTTATCTTTCTTAATAGTAACCATTGATTAGCAATTATATGATGCTTGTAGATACTAGAGTATTAAATATACATGATATATACTTGAATAATATATGTGTTATATAGAGCTCATTCAATCAGGCAAAATCAACTCCTTGTAAGAACAATCTTGTTTGATGATTAAACTCAATATACTCCACAATTATAAGCATCACAGGTTACTACTGCTATCATCTTTATATTTAATATTCATGCTTATTATAGTTGGGTCACTCTAGTGACTACCAAATATTTCATAATATGAATATTACTGTAAGTAAAGACTTACACACACATGTCAATAAATTTTTCACTTATGTTCATTAAATATCACATGAGCAATGAACTAAATTATTCATGTTTGGGTTTCATACACTTAATTGGTGATATCATGATGAAAGAAATAATGACATCTTCATTTGATGATCATTATTGCCTTCCCAAAATATATATATCACCTCTTAATTTTGCTCAATAATTATAATTGGACATGTAGGCTACCGAATCATAATAATTGAATAAATAATCATATGTGTACAACATCATAAATCGTAGCATTCAATATATACATGGACCAGTAGGCAACCAAAATATGCATGATATATATGAATGCATTAGTCCAATATTTATCTGTCTTGGAATTGAGTACTTTAACAAACACCAATCCTTACATTATATAAATATTAGAGATAAGCATACATGTGTGAAAACCCGCAATACATGAATAAATTATATAATTTCCTATTTTTTAATTTGAAATTCATGAAAAACTAGACATAATGTGAAAATCAAATAGACAATGAGTTTGCATGAGATATTACACGAATAATAGTAAATGGAAAATATGAATCACTTACTTTCACTTCTCACTTATGTATGAGTAACAAATCATAAATATTGACCCAAATCATCATGGTCATACTAATGCATAATACCTTTATAATCATTACTACCATACTAGTGGCATCTGTAAATATGACTATATAACATTGATGTCAATTATTTAATATTCACAAAAATTCCAATGTTTATTTTATTCAAATTTTATCATGTGATGCGCTTTAATTTAACCTTATAACAAATATTAGGATAATCTGAAATGACTACAAGTATAATATATTCATATGTAATCTCGGCTTGTATTTGGCTTTTGATTAAACTGAATGAATACATACTTATGAGTCTCAAAATTGCAAGTCATGCATTCAAATATGCATGCATGCAACGAAATCATAAATCTAGTATCCGCACGTATGAATTGTAACATGTGTTTGGTATTTAATTCAACTTAATGGGAGTACTATCATTAAAATAAACAATAATTATGATATTCAACTACATGAATCGTTGGCCTGTGTTTGGCACGGGACTCATTAAAATACGAATATCATAATATTCAGCTATATGAATCATTGCCCTATGTTTGGCACGAGACTCATTAAAATATTAATATTAACAATAACATAATATTCAATAATATGAATCGTTGACCTATGTTTGGCACGAGACTCATCAAAATATGAATATTAACAATAACACAAGTCTAATATCCTACCGTATGAAATATATTGGCATATGTTTGGCACGAATACTCAACTAAAATAGGATCATTGGAACAAGGTTTTATAACAGTTCTATATAAATCATATAAGAAGTATGGGGAAAGTTAAATTTTACCAAAAATGAAAAAACTAAGTTAGCATCATGGAACTGTAGCAAATTACTCTGGTATCCCAAAACATTCGATGGAATTCAAAAATAATTTTTATGGAAGTTGTAAACATTATTTATGTAAAACCAATGCCCCTAAAATATTATACTCAAAACTTAACGTATAATTAAGGGTCCAAATATAGATGCATACACAATAATATAATATTTATATTTACAATTATAGATTAAGGAACTTAATGTCTTCCCCATCACCCATCATATAAATATTATTGTTGAAACATCAATTCATAATTACATTACTAACTTTGGACAACCAAATATAGATTATGCGCAATAATCTAATTTATCGACATGTTATTGTCAAACACATAATCATACATCTATATTCAAAATTTTATATTGAACCTTTTGGTCAATACAAATAAGACATAATATGAATGTTAGAATAACCATTTAAAAAATAATATATGTAGTGAATTATACCATAAAATATGGAAAAATAATTTATTTTTCCCTAAATGGAAAATTTTGAGTTGTCAATATAATAACATAAATTATCTTTTCAAGATCTCTCTCCAATTTGCGAAATCGTCTAATCAAATTTTAAATGAAAGTTATAAGCGTTGACATTATTATCAAAAATGGCAAAAACACATTTTTAAAGGTCTAAACGACGTCAAAACACAAAATTGGGATGGGGCTCATTGTTAACAATGGGTTTTGTTTATTTTGACGTTTCCAGTTGACCATGTGAGTTTCAGAAAATTCCGATCAAGTTTTGACCTTTCACATTCCGACTAGTGGGTATAGGCGACAGATGAAAAATGTCATAAAAAAATCTCAGGCACAAACAAAAATTGATTTAATTTTGACTCCATTATATGCAAACACCAATAAAGGAAAATCATGAGATCTTAACTTTGCTCTGATATAAATGTAAAATCATTTTTAAGAACACCATAATATTAATCAATAATACATAAATATGATTAAATTTTCATTTACAAATGTTCTTAATAAAAGGATCTTTGATTCATGATTATCACATATAAGAATAATGCGGAACATAAATGGTGTTAAAATAACAGACCTCCATAATTGTCACAACTAGAAATATTGACGGAGCAATTAACCTTAATGATGTGTGATCGAGCTGAATTTCATAACACAACTTCATCTTGTATATAGAAAGAATATACTCCAATTCCAACGTATTTCAACGATTAGATCTCCCAGTATGGCCAAAACACTATTTCAAAATTTACTCTCCTTAAGAATTTAGATTTCTCTCTCTTTCCTATAATTTCACTATGTTGTCATTTTAGAGTGCTTGAATGATGGAAATCAGTCACTTATTTATAGGGATGGACAAGACTTAAATCTCCAACAGTCACTTAATATCAACCGTCCATCAAGGTAGATGACCAAGAGTCCTTTTGACTTGTATTTGGAGTACCATTTCATTAACAAAGTGACTCTTAGTATTAATATAATTATGACGCACATAATGGAGAATTATTTAAAATAATTCTTACAATTTGATGTTAAAAATATTATTTTTGTGTTTTGTGGTATTTTGAAGATTATTTTGGAGTGAGAATATCACGGCTGCGTAAAAAATGTCATCCAAGTGAATCAATGTGGGTCCAAGGGATTTATATCTCATTTCACTAGTGGTCTTCGAAGATTTGAACATACCAAATACATTTATGTATGAAAGTCTTAGCTGTCTTCAGCTTTTAGTAACTTAATATAGCACCCGCAAAATATTAGTCAAAAATAGAAACACCAAAATAAAGAGATGTATAATCGGATAAAAAGTGAACTACTTTAATGCACAAAAATTAGTTCAAGATAAAATATAAGCATAAGCAATTATCATTTGATTTTTTAGATACACAATAAGGTTTGAACGGATAAAGATATTAAAGTCTTCAAAAATAATTGAAATGATATATATATATATATATATATATATATATATATATATATATATATATATATATATGTGTGTGTGTGTGTGTGTGTGTGTGTGTGTGTGTGTGTGTGTGGTGACAATTATTATGCAACACAAATAGATACGAGAGAAGTAATCACCAAGTAAGAGCAAGGAATGTAAAATGACAATCACACAACAAAGGATGTACGTGGTTCAGCAAAGATGTGCTTACGTCCACGGTGGTGCAGCCGGTGTTATTTCTATATACTTCGGAGAGCAGTTATAGAGAATACAACTTATCCTTTGCCCCTGACCTATGGTTTAATATATACATGTACATTTTGGTGAATGGGGGTGTTGGATCCCCCCACGTCTTCCATTTCTCCCTATAACCTCCCTTAATGGGAAAGTGAGAAGAGACTGGGTCATAGTTAAATAAGAGATGGGGGGGTCTAGAATTTGGGCCGCCAGAATTGGGCTACTCGTCCAGGCCCATTATCTTAATTTTGGGTACCCACAATTGCCCCTAAGTTTGTTGGGCCATGTATTGAGCTCAACAAATTTAAATGATTAGTCATAATGGCTTTTTTGTACATTGTGCAATTCTTCGAGAGTTGTGAAGCTGATTCTGGCGGCACCCGCTTCGTATTTTGTGCACTATGATTAGCAACACTTAAAGGTTTTCTGGAATAGCCACTTTTCGACCGTCGTTTCAATCTTTCCAGCACTCTCCCATTCCCTGTGAGATCTAGCGCTTCGTACTTTCTTCTCTCAGTCTCTATTCCCATTGCTTCCTTGTCGTTTGGGCTCGTGCTTCTTCATCGTTCGAGTCGAACTTCCATCTTGTAAGTTTTCTGTGCCTTTTCTTTGTTCTTCCTCTTTGAATTTGTAGTTTTCTAGGGTTTTCCAATGGCGAAGATTGGGAATAGGTCGGTCTCTGAATTTAGGAAGTTCTATAACATCCCTGAGTGGGTAGATATTGAGTGTTGTGCTTCCCCCTAGAAACGTTAGAGAGATAGAAGATGCCCATTGGATCCATGTTTTGTTGCTTTCCCAGGGGGGACTCACTTTTCCTCCCAACGATTTGTTCTTGCACTTCTTTGGCTATTTTAATATTGTTCCTGCACAATGTTCTCCCAACGTGTGGAAAATAATTAATGGCGTCCATAGAATAAATCAGTTGTATGGTACTAGGTTAGGGCTCGCCGAGGTCTATTTTTGCTATTCTTTTTCTCGAACTAGCTCTGGTGTCCTCTATCTCAAAGCTAGGAGCCCTGACAGGGTATTGGTAGTAAATCTACCTGATTCCCATAAGGACTATTGGCAAGAAGGTTTCCTTGTTAGAAACTGGCAGTTTTCTCCCCAATTTGAAGGGTTGAGGTCTGACAGGTTCTCTGTTCCCTTTTATGGGGAAGAATACATAGGTAGACTTTGCTCTGTTCTTTCAATTTTTATTGATTTGTGCTCTTTCTGGTTCTTCTTTGCTTTTCTTCCACAGCGAGGTCAAAGAACTTGGAACCCGCGCTCAGCGAGGTTCGTCTCTCGGAATTGGTCAAGGCTTGGAATATCAGTGAGCCTTTGGGTGACGGCGAGCATCCCAGGTCTGCTGCTTTTCTGCTTGAGTACAAGAATGTTGGCTCCAATTTTATAGCAAGGCCTGTGGATAGTATCCCCGAGTTTGATACCTTTGAAGAGACTGCTGCGGATCTTATCCAGTTGGACGAGGAGGAGAGCAGCTCTGAAAGTGATATTATAGGTGCTGCAAGCAATTTGGGTGGAGGGAGCTCCAGTAGTAGCAGTTCCTCAGAACGTGGGGAAGTTTTTGAAGCTCGAGGTTCGTCATGCACATCTAGTAGTTCGAGCGAGGAGATGGCTCCTCCAAGAAAAAAATTTAATTCGGGATGATGATGATGAAGACCATATGCTTCTCGTACAGAGGTCGAAGAAGGAGAAGTCTAGCTCTGGGGCCGTGGCTACTGGTTTTCGGTCTTCTGCTCAGGAGCAGGAGAAGAATAGGAAAGAAGAAGAGCAAGTAAGAGAGAGAGATAAAGAAGGAGGAGGAGGAGAGAAAGAAGGTAGAGGAGAAGAAGAGGTCGGAGGAGATGAGAAGAATGGAGAGGGAGAAGGAGGAAGAGAGGAGGAAGATGGAGGCGAGGATGAAGGCTGAGCAAGCCTTGGTCCTGGTGTCTGCTCTGCCTGAGGGGGCTTCAGTTGCTATTTCTCCTCAGCTGGCTCCCGCGCTGCTCGAGAGAGCAGTTCTCCCTGCTGATCGCCAAAGGGCGCTGGGGTCTGATCAATTGGCCCTTCAGGCTAGCCAGAGGCTAGCTTTGGTAAGATTTTTTCTTTTCTCCCATGTTTTGATGAACTTCATTATTTCCTTCCTCTGATGTTCTCTTCTTCTCGCAGTTTGTGACTAACTTCGCTATGCTCTTTCGTTCTCGCGATGAGCTGGTGAAGAGAAATGATGAATTGGAGCAACAAAATAAAACCTTGAGGCTGAGGGGTACAGAGCTCGAGGCTAGTTTTAAGGTCATTGATGCTGCTCGAATATCATCCGATTTGGCCCTCACTACTACCAACCGGGAGAAGGATGCAGCAGTAAAGGAGTTAACAGAGCTGCGACAAGCCTACGACCTCGTTTGCTCGAGTAAGCTGGCTATCGTGGAAGAGAACAGAGTATTGTCTGAGGAGCTGAAGAAAAAGGAGTCTGAGGCGGTCACTACCAAGGAAGACTCATACAATTCTGGTTAGACTGCAGCATACGAGGATGTTGAAGTTCAGATAGGCTATATTAGTCGTCTGAACTTCAAGAAGGGCTGGAACAAGGACTTCATAGCTGCCGAAGTGGATGTTGCATCTCCTCTGTTTGATGAACATGACCCAGGGCCGAGGCCAGTTGTAGATGAAGCCCCTACCCCAGCTGTCGAAGGCGCTGACCCTGTCCCCCAGACGACCCCTGCTGACGTTTCCCTTGTTGTGGCGATAGAGATTACCCCTGCTGAGGGCGGTACTCCTGCTGATGCTAACAAAGGGAAACAGCCATCGACCTCTGGGCAACCTGAGGTTACTAACTAGTTATCTTCTAGGATTACTTTGTATTTTAGCTTTTTCAGTCTGTAAACTTTCTTTTTGCTGTTCGATGTAATTTCAACCCTTATTAATGAAAAGGCTTCTTTTTCTCAGTGCACTGATTTGTATTTTTCTTTCCCTTGCCTCTTTATTACTTGTAGTTGGTTGATGTTGATGATTACATTCCTGCCACTTCCCAATTGGAAAGGATGCTGGGGCCCGATGTAAGCTCCGAAGTTCGCCACACTTTTATGAGGATCTGTAAGTCTCTACGATTGAGGAACAAGCGCTTTATATAGCAAACTGATCTCGTCGCCAAGCTGAAGGACAGGCTTCAATAAATAGAGGATATCGGTGCCTCAGTCCAAGAGGAAGTTAATATGCTAAGAGTGAAGCTATTAGAGGCTATGAGATCAATCAGGTCGGGGAAGTGCTTCAGCAGGAAAATGAAGCTTTATGGAGAGAGGTCTCGCGTCTTAGGGAGCATGCATGGAGCATCGCTCCTGCAGTATTGCAAGGCTCATCTTCATCGCGAGCTAGGGCTGGCTTGAATGACGTTCCTCCTGTACTACGGGGTTCTACTGGTCCATCCGTTCCGCGAGCTAGAAGGAGCACCAGGAGCCGAAATAGGGAAATGAAAGAGCTTCGAGATAGGAAAATGTAAGAGCTTCGTGGTGATATCCAGCGAGCATATATGATCGTTGTTGGGTTTCAAAGGGATGTTACTCGGCTGCGGCACCTGTTCAAAAAAGGAACTCGGCGAGTATGGGCCGACGGTTACGATCAGGGTTGGCA
The DNA here is from genome assembly GCA_949130495.1 of Sambucus nigra. Classification (NCBI taxonomy): domain Eukaryota; kingdom Viridiplantae; phylum Streptophyta; class Magnoliopsida; order Dipsacales; family Adoxaceae; genus Sambucus; species Sambucus nigra. Next base: position 28,854,787 of record OX422223.1, on the reverse strand, counting down.
AGATGCTCCGACTAGGTTGACAGAGTTTGAGGAGCTCGCCTTCATCAAGGGATGGTTGAGTGCATTGAGGGAGATGCAAGTTCCAATAAATTCAATGCTCTGGTATCGCCATGAAATCTCCCCCTCCATACGGATGCCCAATCCCTTTCGGAGGGATGATCAGTGGATACCTATTGATGCCATCGCTCGATAGCTGCTGGAGTCGGATGCCAACGAGGTTCAGGAGGAGTTATCCCCTCATCCCGATGACGGCGGACGATCCCAAGTGGCTGACTACCTTGCTCAGAGGCCTCATCCCCATTAGGATTTAGCTAGTAGTGTCTCTGTGTATTTTTTGTAGTGTAAATGCTTTCGGCGAGCTCGCCGACTAAACATGTATCACCATTGTTGTAAATATAGTGGATTAATAAAATTTATGTTTTGGGCTAATTTAGCCGACTAAACAAGTGCATTATTTTCTCCAAGTTCTTATTCCTTCGTGATCTTCTAAGTTTATATTATCACGCAAGTGTCCTCCCAGTCTAGTATAACATCAGGATACCATTGTGCCCCACTTTACCTTTTAGGTCATGTCGTCACACTCCCTTAGGCCTAAGTGTGGCAATTGGCGAGGACACACCTGGTGTTGGATATTCCATCCGATCAGGATTTTATTTAACCAAAGAAGGTTTGGTGACCAGTTTAGATTTGGCCACTTTGCCTAAGGATCTCCAGTAGGGCTTCATATATTGCCAGGGGCAATGTTAAGAGGTCTTTCGTGTTTCATAATGATAACCTGAGGAGGGACAATTCCCTGCTATGATGTGATGATCAATGGGCCTGTTATTTGGAAAGGATGTGCGATAAAGCTCGTATAACTGTTACTCATTAGAATGCAACCATTTTAAATAACGTTCATTAATGACAAGGAAAATGAACTTCTAGTTTCATAACAAAAGAATAAAAGAAAGATCTAAAAATAAAATCTCTTGAGATTGTCTACATTCCATGCTCGTGGTATTTCTCTGCCTTCCATCGTTTTCAAGTGATAGGCGCCCTGTAGATCGTCTCTTGTTATCTTGAAGGGTCCCTCCCAGTTTGGCCCTAGCTTGCCATCTGATGGTTTTACTGCGCTGCCCGGGACTTTCCTCAGGACGTAGTCCCCAACTCGGAATGTCCTTGGGTTGACCCTTTTATTGTAATGTCTTACGAGCTGTCGCTGATAGTTCGCTAGTTTTACTAGGGCTAACTCTCGGCGCTCGTTCGCTAGGTCGAGCTCAGCGAGCAATGATACATCATTATGGCCCTGGTCGACAAGGTTAGATCTCATTGTTGGCAAACCTGCTTCTAGTGGGATGACTGCTTCCATCCCATATGTCAGCGAAAATAGGGTTTCTCCTGTTGCTCGCCGAGGAGTGGTTCGGTAAGCCCATAGAATATGTGGTAATTCATTTACCCATGCGCCTTTGGCTCGCTTCAATCGCTTCTTTAGTCCGTCGATCACAGTCATGTTAGAAACCTCAGCTTGGCCATTGCTCAGAGGGTAGGCCACCGAACTGAAGTGGTGTCTGATAATGTGTTCGTTACAGAAACTCTGAAACGAGCCGCTTTCGAACTGAGTTTTATTGTAGATGTTCCTTCCCCATCACGCTTACATTTGGATTTAGGACCTTCAACTACATGAGCCTTGGACTCCATGATGTTCTTCCCACTTTTCTTTTGAGATTCACTATTGTCTTCTTCAATCCGCAATCCAACTACTAATTCTTCAATATTCATCTCCTTGCGTTTGTTCTTGAGATAATTTTTGAATAAATTCCAAGATGGAGGAAATTTTTCAATTATTGCAGCCACTTGAAATGTGTCACTGATTGACATTCCTTCAGCATGAATGTCATGAAGAATAACTTGAAGTTCTTGAACTTGTACAATAACTGGCTTGGAGTCAATCATTTTTAAGTCTAGAAAATGGCCCACGATGAATTTCTTCATACCAGCGTCTTCATTTTTGTACTTCTTCTCCAAAAAATTCCATAATTCTTTTGTGGTTTTCATAGTGCTATACACGTGATACAGTGTCTTGTCCAAGTACGTCAGGATGTAGTTACGGCACAGATAGTCAGAATATTTCCATGCTTCAATAGCAGCAACCTTTTCCATCTCATCGACTTCTTTCAAAGGTGGACAATCCTCATACACGAACCTTGCCAATTGGAAAGTTGTGAGGTAAAAGTACATTTATCCTTGCCAACGTTTGAAATCAGACCCAGTAAATTTTTTCGATTTTTTCCCATATGGCATGGTTACGGGGGAAACAAAAGGAGCATGTGCCACATTCACCGTAGGTGGAATGTTCACGGTAGGTGGTGGACCAGTGATTGTATTTTCTGATTCCATTTCTGTTACAAAAATATAATTTTTTACCAATGATAGTATTCATTTGTAATGAAATTATCAAAACAGAATACAAAATTTAGTACACCAATTTCCTCCAAATATAATTAAGATTAACTGAATTCTAACAAGAATTCTAAATAATTTTGGAATTATATAATATAGAATAAAGCAAAATTTCTACACAATATTCAGAATTTTACGTCACGGAATTAGACTAAATTATTAAACACTAGTTTATATTAGTCTAAGTTAAACAAGAAAAATTATGTGTCACACTATTTTTAATATTAAAAAAAATTCCGTACAAAACCGAATTATAATTTTAAGATTAAAAATCTTATATAAACAGATTTAACAAAAAATTACAAATAATTTTTTTATTTTCTAAAACAGAATATATAAACACTGTAGAAATTTATTTTCTGTAACACTAACTGTTTTATTAAATTCCTGTAATAAAGCAATATTTTAATTCAAATTTTCTATAAGAACAGATTTATTTTCTACGAATAAAATTTATGTAATTAAAAATTTCTGTACACTATACAAAACAGTAGAACAAAAAGAATAAATTGGCCTTAATATTGTTATCTTTGCTATTTTAAGATTAAAAATAGTACATAATTATTAACGAAATAATTACTTCAAAATTAAAACGAAGTTACAGAAATGAGAATAACTTACTAAATATTGCAGAAATAAAGAAGATAAATCCGAGCCCTGTAGAACAGTCTCCTTAAGGCAACTTTATTCGCTCCAATGTACTCTAAGGTTATTGAATAATTTCCTTCCAAGATAGAACAGATTTCTCGAATTAATTACGTAGCACAACAATAATCAATTCGAACGAACACAAATTTGTGTCAATACTCAACCAGAACAGTAATACGATATGAAAAAATGAAGAAACTATTTTTCTGGATGAAGGAAAAATGCAGTAGGATTTTTGAAATTTTTCTAGAGGGGTTATGTTGACAACAACCAAAACTGGAGGGAATGGTTTTTTATTTATAGTTTTGGTTTTGACTGTCAACTAACAATTAATTAACTGCTGACTTATGGCATTTAATTAATTTCGTAATAAATTAATTAAATTAAACCCAGAAAGTTAATTAAATACGGCGCAAAATTATAGGAGATTTTTATAAGCCCGAGCCCCGCGCGCGTATGGTCTTTTGGCCCAAACCCAACACATGCATAATGTAGTCATCTCCCCTTCAAAGAGTTGGGATACCCCAAAGGCATCCAAGCCTTAGTCCATACTTGGGGTGTTATTAACTCATCAACTTTCCACTACTCTTCCAATGTGGGACAAGAGTTAAAACATACCCAATTCATTAACTTTCATTACTTTTTTTAGTCACTTGGGGGACATATTTATCATTCATAACTTAATGGAATTGGACAAGTGAATATACTACGTTAATCTCCTTGCGGAGGAGAACGCGTTCGTATATGGTACCACAATTATCGTAGTGTGAGCCCCATCTAAATTTGAGCACAAAGTTGTTCATAATTCTGTCCCAAAAAATCTGGACAACTTTTAATCCTAACTTTAAGTTCAATTTTCCAAAATATTCAAAGATAATAAAAATATATATAAATGGTTTAATATTGATAAATCAAATCGTGTGAGACCAGGACTGATATCGTAGTCCACCAGATGATCTTGGAAGATTGAGTATATGTATGAAATAACAAAGGGAGCAGCTATTGACGCTCCTCAAAGTCTGCATGCCCTCCAAATTTTACAAAATGCAAACCTTCTTTCATATGAATTTTAAGTTATTTTTTTAAACGGTTCATATATCACAAAACTCCAATCTTATTTTTTTTATTTAACAAGACATGGCTAAATAAAAGCGACACGATACGACCCGACACAAAATTTTATTTTTTAAAAAACAATTTCCAAAAGTGACACGACATAATTTTTTTTAACTAACACGATCTAATTAAAACGTAACATGGCACGATTTAGTAAAGCCATACCAATATTAATGCCTTGAGTAGATGTCTTACATATATATTAACTTTTTTACCAAACTACCTTGAGTAGATCATGTTAGAGTATGAGAATACCCCACTAAGGATTCGCAGGATATCCATTTAGAGTATGAGCATACCCCGCAGAGGCTCCTCATGATGCTTGAACGCACCGAGATTGATAACCTTATGCTATAAGTCTTGGTTTTGTTTTGTTTTGTTTTCCTCATTTTAACAAAAAATAAAATTAAGAAAATTTGACAACTCACTTTTACAACTGCTATTACATATATATAGTATAGTAAAAAAATAGAGTAGGGGGATGATTATATAAATATACTACTATATGTCTGTGCCTGAAAGTATAACGAAAATTAAAGTAAGTAGTCGTAAAATGATAAAAATTTCAAAAATATATAATTACATAATATATAGATATAACCATAAGGATATATAATATAATAAATAACGTGTATATAAAATAAGGACCGATATTATATATATTAGTACAAATATATAAAAGGTAAGAAATAACATGTATATGGAAAATATTGAATTTCATGCACCAACTATTTGTTTTTTACTATATACTCCATATAATATATAATATAGAAAACTTTTGTATACATATATTAGGAAACGTTTTATATAAAAATGTAATATATGTATATGTATAAATGGAAGAGTCCTGATATTTACACCCAAACAATATCTCCAAAACACCACACAAAAATTATACCCAAATTTTACTAACCACACCCAAAAGTGTTGTACTTTTTTCCTTTCAACATGTCTAATATACCCCCAAATGAAAAAAAAATTACTCACATACTAACACCACAAACTCAACACCACATAATACAAAATCTCAAAACTCTTTAACTCCAAAATAACATAACAATTTCACCTTATTCATTTGTCCCCCAAATCCCAAAAATACATTACAATAGTCCTCAAAACACCTCTACAAAGTATATGGACTATTTTTCCACGGTTGGAAGTGGCCGTGAAAATAGTTGTTACGGTGACAAGTGGTCGTAGTAACTGGATTACAAAGGTGGAAAGCAATCGAAACAAATAAACCACGGTGGGATGCAACCGTAATGAGCCCACATACGGTGAACTTGGACCGAGTTACACCAACATCTACGGCGACGTGTAACCGTAGGTACAGGGTTTGCAGATTTTTTTTTGGTTTTAAAACCCTAGTTTGTCCATTTCCTTTTTTATTCAATATATTACCATGGTAGGATTTGTTAAATGGGTCTATATTTGGGTTTGTAAGATTGAGAGAGAGATTTGGGAGAGAAGTTAGAGAGAGAGAAAACATAAAAAATGAGGTAAAAAAATTTGGATTTTTATATGGGTCAAGATTCATGTGGTGTTTAATTTTTTTGGTGTTTTATATAAATATTGGGTACTTATGTGGTGTTTTAAACAAAAGGGTGTTTCGGAGTAAATTTTTTTTTGTATTTATCAGGAACCTAAATGGAACATAAACGTATATAAATAGTAATTTATATTTTTTTGGTAGCATACCATGAAGTGTCCGGGCCAGCTTACGCGCACCTCGATTAATCCCCATTCGCGGTTCGTGGCTTCCGCTGGCCAAGCATTATTTTGACAGTGTTAGGGATCGAACTGGGGACCAAACCCAATTCATCCCCAAGACTGTCCCAGTGACAGTCTTATACCACTAGGCTAAACAAATAACAAAATAAAGGCTACTTCCCTAGACATGCGTGGATGTTAAAAAATATAATAGTTATTTATTAAAACAGTTATATATATATATATATATATATATATATATATATATGTGTGTGTGTGTGTGTGTATAAAACAAAAAATATATAAAACAGTTATATATATATATATATATATATATATATATATTCATTTAAATAAAAACAAAAAATATATATATTCTAAATTAAAAATATTTATGTAATCACATAATAAGAGTTTGTTTGGAATCAGCTGTGACACCCCGCCTAATAAAAAAATCGGGCGATCACTCCTATATCAAATTAAAACAGGAGTCTCATATGGTTCATTCTTAGCATCACTGTCGAAAACCAATTTAATTACTAATATCCTATTAGGCCGGCGTCAAATTTTTTTAATTAACTAATCTCTTTAAGAAAACCATTCAAATAAAACAACTACAACAGTTTATATGGAGCAACTGAAATGAAATAAAATAAAATAAAATAATCGAACACTCGGTAAAATAATACAACCAAATCGAATGTCGCACTAAAAGGCGATAAAAGATTAAATGAGTACAGTTGGGCCATAAGTTCGAATGTTTCTACAACACCTCATATCTAGATCTCAATGATAGAAGCATCTAATATAAACTTGCTTACATCCACAGCTGCTGCAGCAAACGTCTGACTCGAAATAATCATCATCCAGGCGTCCCTGTGTCTGGACACCTATATAGATATATATAGATATATCAAGAGAGGGGAAATAGAGAAAACAGGTTAGAGCCCGAGTTTTAAAAACATTTTAGCAAGTGCTTAAAATTCATATTTTAAAATATGATATTCTCATATTTAAACTGGTATCGCTCTCACATAAGATACACCTCACCCCTCTTCTAATAGTGCACAACTATCGCATACCTTTTAAAGCAACCTAGTTAAGCTACCCTGCCTAACTAATGTAATTACCCATCTTCTAACGATCCTCATCAATTCGAGTACTAAGGACTAACTTCTCCCCATTCCCAACATTACGTTACGTTCGTGCGTGGGGTGTCTCGCGAAGAGAAATCCAAACAAGGAACCCCCCCCCCCCCCCCGATACACTACTACGTGACAATGTTGATCATCGGGATCCATTAGGCCTTCAGTACATACCATATTTATACCATCCCATATTTATTAATAATTCTCATTAGAACCTAAGATTCATATTCATATAAATCTAGATATTCATTTACCGGAAGTAATATCACACTTTATTCATTCTTTTCACTTTATACAAGGTTAGGCTATATGATATCTCATCTCATATATATAAATAATATACTATACGCAACAAGTATATTAATCATCCACTGAACTATAATATAAGTGGCTTAATCATTTTCATTTACTAAGAATCCGTGGATTATCTCAAGTACACATATATGTTAATCAAAATACATATATCCATATCCGGCACCCATAGGCTTAACAGCTGTGCACACATACTCTATTATCCAATCCAAGTACATCTCATACTAAAGGATCACATGTTTCACATCGCTTAGGAACTGTATCAATACAAATCACACATATTGGAGGCGAACATAGTTCACGTACGTACAGGTCATGCACATACCTACGCTCCCATAGCCAGCAGACTTATCAACTCACAAATAAGCCTTTCACAGTCCTGTGTTCTTGAGGTACCAAATCTAAAATCCCCCCGGAGGTAACACAGGATAAGATTGTCATCTTTCGAACGCCAACCTCCCGTGATAGCAAGTATGGTAGGTATGTCATACACATAATAAACAATCATATATGTACACATTCCCCTACATAAATATATCATCAATTAGGTATTCACACAACCATATTATAACGATAGGTATTTATCTCACCTGTACATAATTTTCCATAGGTAATTATTTAACCCATGTATAAAATAACATCAGGGCATACGCACCACTCATATAATAATCCTCTACGTATTATATTTATATCTCGACTATCCTACGCATATATCAATTTTTGACTAATCCCCAATATTATATTTCCAAGCTTTTCTCACCGCACAATGATAATATCAACAACCCCAATATATTCATTCGTCTCATAATATATATACTTTAACGACATCATATATATATTATTTATATCTCTTCTTAATATACTATGGCTATAATTTCCAAACTCTTATAACGATAACCAATAACCTCAAATATTTCCATTCATAATAATATAAGCAGTCACACCCTTAAAATATTATCCCCAATACGTACTCTTTTATTTAATATTCAAATCACACCTAAATGCCCCTTTAAGTATTATTCCTCTCGAACACCCCTATTTGGGTAAATCTTGGATTTTACTTTCAATTAAACCAAAGTGCACGCGTTACTAAAAAAAATATTTAGAAGTCCCCACACAGTTTTTAGGAACCCCAAATATTTAACTATAAACAATTCTAGCCTTTATTTTTCCAATTTTCGATTTGATTTCTGAGTTAATGATCAACCCCAGAACTGCTTTCTTAGAAAAATCATAAAAAATCAAAAAAATACGCGATCAGTGCCTACGCGACCGTATCGAAAATATCTACAACTTTTATGTTTTAACCAAGAGTCGAATCGACTATATTTCTAGCCAAAATAGCTCAGAAGTGACGCTGGTCACTATTCACCTTCTTCTCCAAAAATCGAAACCTCCATTAATGCACCTCCAAGCTTTTTATCTCCTCTCTCATCATCAACCAACCTCAAACAACCATAAATACACACATAGAAAGGGTTTTAATCATCCTTGAACCCATTTTCAACAATTAATTTCAATAAATTCTAAGTTTCTCAAATTGAGTATTAATCGAGTTATATCCATTTTAATCTTCCGAAAAGCCGTTTGATCCACGAAATTTCAACCCAAAAATCTTTAGTTTTATACCAACTACAATATGAGAAATAAACACACTAAATCATAAAGCAAGTTAAACACTTGCCTCGTAAATTAAATCCGACGATCCCGAGTCGAATCCCACGAATTTTGGCCCGAAATTCCTTCTTCTCTTCTCTTCTTCTTCTTCTCTCCCTTCTCTCTTCTCTTTATCTCTCTTAAGGCATATTTTGGGACTTAAATGAGGGCTGCTACTTATTAAACTCGAAATTGGGTATATACCCAATTGTTAAATGATTCGTGTACTCATTTATGATTCCCTACTAGTCCAAAAATGCCCGGAACCCCAAATACTACCCCCGGGTACTCTATTTTGACTATCTCGGCCCTTCCAAACCCAATGGCAGAGTCGAAATCTCTATCGCAGTCACTTAACTAAAATTCACTATTTTGACCCAACACGTTCAATACGCGTGTTTTTCAATTTAAAATACTTTTCTTTGTCGCTTTACCCAACTGCGACATGTAATAACAATAATCTACTCATATACTTAGTCTCGAAATATAATCCACGTAAATATTAATCTGTCACTCGAAAACTAATATTTACTATTCACTTTATAATATTGAATTTATTTAATTTCACTCATTAATTCCAGAATTACTATTCATAATAATTCTTCAAATTACCAAATTACATCCACAGTATAATTTAAATATCTTTAAAAGTACGGGGTATTACATCAGCAAAATCATAATATTGCATTAAACTAAAATATAAATTAATTTAATATTAATATTAATTACATTTTCGTTTAACACAAAGATTAGGTTCTTCAATCGGATTTATTCTTTCGCGGGTGATGATTTGATGACTTTACTATAGTTTGAGTTTAACCATCATTTGAGAAATTAAAATATGGAGCTCATGTCTCAACTAGTAACATCACAAAGTCCAGTCAAAATTTGGGTTTTGTGACCATATTATGGGTTAAACTACCAAATAGTAAGTTATTAGACTCCAAGTCGACATGGGTGATATATATTATCACAAAAATCTTACACGGAGATTATCAAGCCTACTGATTCAATATTGTTGTATGATAAAAATTTCTGAATGTATTTCTTAAAAATGATTACCGTATAGGCAATTTAAAGAATAGTCAAATGTTTACAAAATTTGCAATATAAACATGATATTGTTGAACAATGAGTTTATTTTATTTTTTATTTTTTTGGGGGGGGGGGGGGGATAAATGAGAACGTATGTGCTTGCGTTCAAATGAGCAAATTATATATTAAACACCTTTTAACCCAAACAAACCCTAAACATGCAACAATATGTGATTGAATAAGATGATAATCTAAGCAAGAACATTCAAACACATGCAATTGAGGAAAAATCCCCCAAATGGGCAAAACCATTTATTTTCATTATAATATTGTAGGCTATACAATTTTGGATTACAATGAAAATACAAGTGACTAAGAATTACCCTCAGGTGTCGGATTCTGTAGTCGGCGGCTGAAAATATCCCTTTCCAGGAGGGCTGCAATGAAGAAGAGAAACGGCTTCTCCACAAGTTTATCGGTTGGAATTTTCCCTTTCCAGGAGGGCAGCAATGAAGAAGAGAACGGCTTCTCCACAAGGGTTGAACATCAAAAGTGCATTCCTGGGTTACAAAGTGATTCACAAAGGATTGGCAATTTGTGTGAATCAAAAAAACGTAGAGTATTGGACTCAATAGGTGAAGACTTAGGGCTTTCTGTACTCTGAAAATCGTGTGTATAAGTCTTAGAAAACCACTTCCCGTAGTGGGATTAAATAAGAAGTCTCGGGCCTCAAAAATCTGAACACGATCTGAACATGATCGGTTGAAGTTTATCCCAGGCGGATCGGTCCGGGTCTGAGGCGGATCTGTCCGATTGACCGGATCGGTTCTTTTATTCTGAGGCGGATCGGTCCGTTGATGATCGGATCGGTTCGCTTCCAGGCTTCATCGGTTCGCTTGCGGTCCGGGGTATACTGGCCTTCAGCAGTCGGATCGGTCCGGGTCTTAGGCGGACCGGTCCGGTTGACCGGATCGGTTCTTTTATTCCAGGTGGACCGGTCCGGTTCTGTCAGACTTGATTCCTCTTCTTCTTTTGATATTCGGATCCGTTGATGAATGTATGAATCTTGAATTTCTTCAACGGTGTAACGGCGTGCGACATAATAAATTGATAATGGACAAAAATGTCCTTACAAATCTCCCCCTATGTCGATGCCGGAACATACATAAAAACAAACATCCGAATTATCAAAAAAAATGCCTATACAAATCTACCCTTCCATGAACCCAAAACTGAAAAGATACAATTGAATAAGACTACAGCGTTTGCTCTTCAATTCTACAGGAATCTTAACACTTTTCTCATCAGGGTGTGCAATCCAATGATAATCCATGTAGTACCTACACACATGAGACAAAGCAAAAGACCAAGTGACATATCGAGTTTGAAATGAGATAAACATATATACCAATTTATGAGCAAACTCAAACTTTCAAATCTCCCCCATAATAAGATGATTCATTCTCCCCCTTTTTATGATGTCCCCAAATAGACAAATGAGAGAAATAAATCAAATAAGCAAGTGTGGGGTGTCACTAGGATAAAATCACACCATGAATGACACAAATCAACTAAGACGATGATAGCGTAAATGAAGTGGTGTGATTAAATTCGATAGGAAAATCAATGCATACAAACATGACATATGTGCACGATGAATATTGGATATTCCTAGCGAATGAAATCAAATGCTTCCTTTGGTGTAAAATAATGACAATATAAGATATTGACTCAATCAAATCAACAAATCAAAGCTCAAAGTGATTTTCACACCAATAACGTCCAAAACGATTTTATGCTTTTTCAGAACTTTCAAGGAAGTGCAAACCCGTTTAAAAATACTCCAACCAAACTCCCTCAGATATAATTTTGAATAGAGGCATTCTAAATTCTCAAACTTTGGAGAATTGATGGTGAAACCTAAGTGGCCCATATTTGGCATGAAGTGCTTTTTATTGCCTTTAAATTTTTTGGGCTCTTTTAACCTCTTTGGACCTCGGATATTAAAATTCCTCCATTTTTTATGTCCTTTTTAACGGTGGCTTTTGCGCAAAGGATAGATGATTACCTTTCGCAGCCCCTCCCCGTTATACAAAAACACACAGTCTCACCAAAACGGTTTTTACATGCATTCTAATCTTGTCAAGTTTTATCGCATATTGTACATTGTATAGACAGAATTGAGATGGAAACACTCAAGCCAATATGAGATAGACAAGTGCAATAATCAAATATAATCGTGCATGTGTGCAATAAAGGATATAGGAGTCAAACATGTAGGAAGATATCACTAATTACATCTCAAAGACTCCAACCAATGTAAAGCACATAGATGAAATGATGTAGCCTCTCAAATCTCTATCAAACAGTCACATGGATAAATGGAATGAAGTTGTGACTTGGCTATCTTAAATGCTCATCCATAAAAGAAGCAAAAACAGAAATCTTTTTGGATTTTGCAAAAATTTTATCAAAATAAAATCTTTTTGGGCTTTTCTTAAAATTTTTCTTAAAGGAAAATCTTTTTGTATTTTTCAAAAGAAATATAAAAAGCAAAAAGAATAAATAAAAGCTGTACAACTAAGCAATGGTACATATAAAACAGACTAGCAATAGGAAGCATATGATATGAACATGAAGAAGCAACCTATTCTAGACATAGACCAACCCCTCAGTCAACTGTGCAAATCCCCAAAGACTTCCTAAGACTCTCAAATCTAAGGGCATCTAAAGGTTTCGTGAAAATGTCGGCTAACTGAGGGTCGGTGGGAACAAAAATCAGGGATACAGTGTTCTCCTCAACTAACTGACGAATAAAGTGCTCACGTATCCTGATGTGTTTTGTGCGCGAATGCTGGACGGGATTACGGGATATGTGTATCGCTCTCGTGTTATCACAAGAAATGATCATGGTGTCTTGTGAAATCCCATAATCCTCCAACATTTGCTTTATCCATAAGAGTTGTGTGCAACAACTCCCGACGGCTATGTACTCAGCCTCCGTAGTGGACAAAGAGATGGAATTTTGCTTCTTGCTCAGCCAGGAGACAAGAGCAGAACCAAAATAGAAACACCCACCAGAAGTGCTCCTACAACCATCTACATCCCCAGCCCAATCGGCATCCGAATAGGCGGATAAACGGTCATCGGTATCAAAGGAATACCAAATACCATATAAGAGGCTCCCACTTACGTATTTAATAATACATTTTAGAGCAAGTAAGTGTGACTCTTTAGGGGACGCCTGATATCGCGCACAGACTCCAACACTAAAGGCGATGTCGGGACAACTGGAAGTCAAGTAGAGAAGACTACCTATCATACTCCGATATAAGGTTTGCTCTACGTCCTTGCCTGAAGTGTCCTTACTAAGCTTGGTAGTGGTCCTCATAGGTGTACGTGCATGCTTAGCGGAGTCTAAACCAAATTTCTTCACTAGGTCTCTAGCATACTTGGATTGGGAGATGAACATCCCATCCTCTAGCTGACGAACCTGGAGACCAAGGAAGAATGTAAGCTCACCAACCATGCTCATCTCAAACTCACTTTTCATCTCCTCCTCAAAGTGGTGAGCATGCTGGGAGCATGTGGATCGAAAGACTATGTCGTCCACATAAACTTGGGCAACCAAAATTGCACTGTCATCTCTCCTGACGAACAACGTCATATCAACTCCCCCTCTCTTGAAGCCACGAGCTAAGATATAGGAAGTAAGCCTCTCGTACCAAGCACGGGGTGCTTGCTTCAAACCATACAAGGCTTTTCTCGGATAGTAGACGTGCTTTGGGTGCTGAGGGTCTTCAAACCCTTTTGGTTGTTCCACATAAACCTCCTCCTATAGAATGCCATTCAGAAAGGCACTCTTGACATCCATCTGATATACCTTGAAGCGCAGATGACATGCGATGGCGAGCAGAAGACGGATGGACTCAAGCCTCGCAATAGGAGCAAATGTCTCCCCAAAGTCTACACCCTCTATCTGTGTGTAGCCTTGAGCGACCAACCTAGCCTTATTTCTGATTATGGTACCATTTTCATCCATTTTGTTCTTAAAAATCCACCGGGTACCTATCACGTTAGTCTCACTAGGTCGGGGGACAAGTTCCCAGACAGTATTCTTTTTAAACTGAAGCAACTCATTCTGCATAGCAGATATCCAGTGTTCATCCTTGAGTGCTTCTTTATGATTCTTGGGATCGACTTTGGACGTGTAGCAAAGATGGATAACAACGTTCTCTAGCTGAGCACGAGTCTTGACCCCTAGAGTGGGATCACCAACAATGGCAGAAGGGTCATGACTCTTGCGAACCCAAGCAGGTGTGTCCCCTAGCACAGGAGTAGGGTCCACAGAGTGTGAGAGAGGAACAGGTAAATCATTGGCAGAACAATTCTCATCCTCACACTGAAGGTTAGGATCAATAACCGTCGGAGGTTCGTCATCTTGCACGGTGACGTTTATTGATTCCATAACCTTAGAGCTCTTCAGGTTAAACACCCGGTACGCTCTGCTATTCGATGAATATCCTAGAAATATTCCCTCGTCGCTCCGGGAGTCGAACTTCCCTAATTGCTCTCTATCCCGTAGGATGTAGCATTTACTCCCAAAAACACGGAAATATGCCAGGTTGGGCTTCTTACCAGTCCACAACTCATAAGGAGTCTGAAGTGTGTGTGGACGCAAATAAACCCTATTCACCGTGTGGCATGCAGTAGACACTGCCTCAGCCCAAAATCTCCTAGAAACTTTACGACCTAGAAGCATAGATCTAGCTATCTCTTGGATCGTTCTATTCTTTCTCTCAACAATACCATTTTGCTGAGGAGTTCTCACAGAAGAAAACTCATGTTTGATCTCGAGGCTATCACAGTAAAGGTCTACCTTTGCTTCTGTGAATTCAGTGCCATTGTCACTACGCATCCTATTAATAGTGACACCGTGTTGATTTTGCAGGACACGGTACTTGGTCGTTAAAAATTCTACAGCATCGGATTTCTCTCTCAGAAAACCTACAATGGAGTACCTGGAGAAATCATCTACCATCACGAGGATGTACCTCTTACCACCTAGACTCTCAGTACGAGTGGGACCCATAAGATCCATATGAATCAACTCAAGAACACGAGAAGCGGTAATGGAATGCAACTTCCTATGAGGGCTACGAATTTGTTTTCCCAACTGACAGGGTCCACAAATGGTCAAAGTTGACTTTTCAAGAGATGGTAAGCCACGTACTAGGTCCTTTTTTGCTAAGCGATTTAGATCTCTAACGTTCATGTGACCTAGACGTTGATGCCACGGATCCATAGGAGTGATCGTGGCGCTGTTGCAGACAAGTGAGGACGTGGGCTCAGTCCCATAGCAATTATCCTCGGTCCTCACCCCTTGCATCAAAAGTTTACCGACTTGATTATAGACTTTACAGGTATCCCGGTCAAACTTTACTGCAAAGTCAGTGTTGCATAGCTGGCTAATACTGAGAAGGTTTGCTTTCAAACCTTTGACGTACAAAACATTTTCTAGCTTAGGAAATCCAGGTAACTCGACAGTACCACGTCCTATAATGCTAGACTTGCTCCCATTTCCAAAGGTGACTCTGCCATCCTGATAGTCCTCAAGAGTCATAAAAAATGAGGCATCACCTGTCATGTGTCTGGAGCACCCACTATCAAAATACCACTGTGAGGTATTATGTGCTTTGAGAGCAACGTGAACAACAAAGGCCTTTTTATCTTTCTTAGGTACCCAAGTAGAGCTTACCTTTTGTTTGCCTTTGTTGTTGTTGGTTTTAGCTAGAATGTGAGAAGCATTCACTAACGGCAAAGACATCCGTCGGAATTCTTCCATTAAACTCTGGGTCGTGGCAGCTAAGAACTCAACTCGCTCTCTCAGACTAGAAAACTCATCAGTATGACGTGGTGGAGCAGTAGTACGTCGTGTTCGACTCATGCTATATCAAGACTCCCTAAGGTGGCCTTTTCTTTTGCAATAAGTATAAAAGAGCACAGTCAAAGGCGGACCTTGGTTTGCTTTTCTTGGTCGAACTCTCCTTCGAGGTTTTTGACGATGGCCATAAGGATTCGTAGTAAACTCAGGAACTGGTCCAGGTGCAATTTGGGACGTGGAGGCACCATCATATCCAATTCCTTACCGATCACCAAAACCTAAAGCGGGGTCGAGGAGCATCTTCCCAGATCTGTCCTCGATTTGTACCTTGACTTCCCGTGCTTTCTCAAGATCATGAGTCAGCTGGGCAACAAGGGCTTCAAGTTTCTTCCGAGTCTCCACGGAGGAATGGAGATGACTCGTAAGACTAGCCACTTGTTTAGTCAAGTCCCCTCTCTATTTCTCTAAACCACTCTCTCTCTTTCTAAACAGAATCTCTTTCTCGACACAGGCAGATTCTCTCTCTCTCAGGGTTGTGACGGTGGAGGACTCTCTTTCTCTCGCCTTTCTTAAATCTTCCTCTAAGACGGTGATCTTAAGAACTAGCGCTTTATTACATTTTTTAGTTTTAAATGACTCAGAATATAACTCAGCGTAGGCACGTTAAATATCACTCTCGCTCTCACTTGAGTCATCCTCCCTCTCACTCACATCGATCTAACTATCGAGGTGTCCCTGTGAAGCATCCTCTTCATCGTCGTGAAGAGAACTAGGAGTGCTCACTTGACTGGCCATGAATGCGGTGAAGTTACACTCATGCGGTGACTCATCTCCTGAATCCACCGTCTCGACTTCACTGTCGTCACTAAGGGTAGCATTAAGGACAGCTTTCCCTTTTTCTCTATTCAGAAGATCGGCATACTCAAAGGCTCTATAACCCCTACCATCGCACTCAAAACATCTCTCACTTTCTTTCTTAAGAGGATTTTTGGAGTCTTTTTCATTTTTCTTTTCAAACTTATTTTTCTCAAATTTCTTTTTATCTTTAAAATTGCCATTTTTCTTAAATTTGAGAATCCTCTTGAATTTTTTTGCAAAAAGAGCCAAATCATCTAGGTCAAAATCACACTCAGAATCTGACGTGTCAGTCTCTCTCTTTCTAGACGACTCTACCCTTTTTCTAGCCGACCCCTCACTCCTTCTCTCTTGGGCTTTAAGTGCAATTCCCTTATCTTTAGATTTAGCAGTTTTAGGGAACATATCAATTTCATAAGTTTGCAAATATCCTACAAGTTCTTCCAATTTTAGCGTATTTAAATTACCCATAGAATTTAGCACAGTGACTTTAGGGATAAAACGCTTAGGTAAAGAACGAAGAATCTTTTTAACAACTCTAGCATTAGGAATATGTTCACCAAGATTAAAGCTAGTATTCACAATGTCAGAAAGTCTAGCATAAAATTCATCAAAACATTCAGATTCATGTATGGTGATGGTTTCAAATTGAGTTGTCAAATTTTGCAGCTTAGATTCTTTCACAGCATTAGTTCCTTCATGGGTGAGTTGTAAAACATCCCATGCCTCTTTTGACGTGGTGCACGTCATTATGCGTTTGAACTCATCAGGTGTGACAGACCCAGAAATAGCACTTAGACCTTTAGAATTAAAAGATGACCATTTAAATTCTTCATCAGTCCAAGAAGTGTCAGGTTTCAAGTTGGTCACATTATCAACAGTCACGGAGGGAGGAGTCCACCCTCGTTCAACCAAAATCCTGACACGTTCATCAATGGCTTTTAAAGCCGACCTCATTCGGGCTTTCCAATAAGCATAATTTGTCCCGTCAAAAATAGGCATTTTATAATATAACTTCTCCATTTGAACACGCACTTTTTCAAAAATCAATTTTTCAGAAAATTGATATCTTAGAAAAATTTTGCGGAAAAATAGGAATACGCGATAGATTAACGTAACTTGCTCTGATACCAATTTGAGAACGTATGTGCTTGCTTTCAAATGACCAAATTATATATTAAACACCTTTTAACCCAAACAGACCCTAAACATGCAACAATATGTGATTGAATAAGATGATAATCTAAGCAAGAACATTCAAACACATGCAATTGAGGAAAAATCCCCCAAATGGGCAAAACCATTTATTTTCATTATAATATTGTAGGCTATACAATTTTGGATTACAATGAAAATACAAGTGACTAAGAATTACCCTCAGGTGTCGGATTCTGTAGTCGGCGGCTGGAAATATCCCTTTCCAGGAGGGCTGCAATGAAGAAGAGAAACGGTTTCTCCACAAGTTTGTCGGCTAGAATTTTCCCTTTCCAGGAGGGCAGAAATAAAGAAGAGAACGGCTTCTCCACAAGGGTTGAACAGCAAAAGTGCGTTCCTGGGTTACAAAGTGATTCACAAAGGATTGGCAATTTGTGTGAATCAAAAAAACGTAGAGTCTTGGACTCAATAGGTGAAGACTTAGGGCTTTCTGTACTCTGAAAATCGTGTGTATAAGTCTTAGAAAACCACTTCCCGTAGTGGGATTAAATAAGAAGTCTCGGGCCTTAAAAATCTGAACACGATCTGAACACGATCTGTTGAAGTTTATCCTAGGCGGACCGGTCCGGGTCTGAGGCGGATCGGTCCGATTGACCGGATCGGTTCTTTTATTCTGAGGCGGATCGGTCCATTGATGATCGGATCGGTTCGCTTCCAGGCTTCATCGGTTCGCTTGCGGTCCGGGGTATACTGGCCTTCAGCAGTCGGATCGGTCCGGGTCTTAGGCGGACCGGTTCGGTTGACCGGATCGGTTCTTTTATTCCAGGCGGACCGGTCCGGTTCTGTCAGACTTGATTCCTCTTCTTCTTTTGATATTCGGATCCGTTGATGAATGTATGAATCTTGAATTTCTTCAACGGTGTAACGGCGTGCGACATAATAAATTGATAATGGACAAAAATGTCCTTACAATAAAAAATAAGGGGGTAAAAGTGTGGAGTTCGTAGAAAAGTTAGTAAATTTTTTGAAAATCCCTCACTTGAGTTGTTCATTCATGAGCGTGTTATGGCACGATAGCGTTACAAGCCAATTTTTGTTGGTTGTTTTAAACAGTACAACTCTACTTGTGCTTTCCTCATCAAAGAGTTTTTTATGATTTTAAAATTTGATGAATAAACATAATTTCTTTTATTTATACTTTGTGTGTAAATGTGTATATCAGATGAAACTGAGTACTTAAACATATATCTCCCCTCTTAATTATGAGGAATGGTATAAGAGTGTGTTGGTTACTGATACTGTGACACCCTGCCTAATAAAATAACGGGTGATCTGTCATATATCAGATTAAACAGGAATCTCATCTGGTTCATTCTTAGCATCACTTTCGTTAAATCATTAATTACTAACCACCTAGATAAATTATTAAGCTAATGCCAAATTTTATCTTTATTATATTAAGATCAAGAATAAGGAATTAATATAAAACATCAATTGCTAAAAGAAACCAATCATCACATAGAATAATAGAGTCTTGCCGAATAAACCATCGGATAAATCCACTACCAACCAAACTAGCAAAAAGTAATGAATCTCATACAATCAAAGAGTAACTACATAAATCTGTAAGCGACATGCTCTAAGTCCAATAAATATCCCCACACTAGGAACATAAGGAAATGAGGCGTTTATCCAAATCCTGCAATGTCCACACACGTTGCAACTGTGAGTCCCTGGAATATAGTCAAGTCGGGCGTCCCTGTGGTAGGACACCTAAAGGGTTTTGGAAAATATTTTATAGCAAGGTTTAGTACCAAAATATTTGAAAATATTTATCAAGTGCATTTAAAATCAAGTAAATAAGATGCAAATAAATTTTCATATTTGGGTTGGCGCCTCACACTCTCTTGAAGACACCTCGCCCCTCACTAATGTGCACGCCTAACGAGAACTACATATGACCCATCTAGTTAATCTTACATAACTAGTCTTGTCTCATATTTCAATATACCCCACTATTTCAATCCAAGTGAGTTTAGTATACAAGTCATAAGTTAATACTCGCCCGTCATTCGCTAGCCAAGGGGCTCACCCACATTGCGCAACCTCCTATGATAGCATTAATATTGGTATGGCTTTACTGTATATATATTATTCACACAAATATATATAAATCATATATATGTACTACACATCAACATATATATAAGGACATCCAGCCTACCGGAGTATTATGCCCATACCCAAGCCTAATCATGCAAGTTTATTATCCAACTTTAATTCAAATAATTTTACACGAATCAATTTATCATTATATTGGTGTCACCCTACCAATTGTACCCGGACTCTCTTTCTTGGCCCAAAATTTCAATTTTCCAATTAAGTCTACTTGCTTAATTAGCAAGGTTACAATCTAAAATTATGAACCTTAAGTTTTCAATTATCATTAATCCACTAATTAATTCAAGGGCAATTATTCACCAATATAAACGCTAACTCATGACAGAATTACATAAATTGATAGAACAGTAACTGGGCAGTCCAAACATTCAACAGGTCTGAATCAGGGGATCTTGAAAGAAATTGGGCAAAAATGGAGATCTAGTTCAAACGACAGGCTATGTCGTTCGAACAACATAGACCCTTGTTTGAACCAGATACCAGGTCGTTCAAATGACCCTGATATCATCTCGTCCTCTCTCTTCTGTACAGAAAACCCATTTTGCCATTGACTGTAAACAATATCCATTCTGTACAGATTTCTTTACCAAAACGTCCCAAGATTCATCCTAAAATCACCCTTAGATTATAATTAATCAAATTCCAACTATTTCTTTAATTAGAATCATCAATTTCATCAATTCTCCAAAATTCCCACAGATTATAACTCCCATTAAAAGGAAATCCCCAATTTGCTCAAGATCAAACCCTACATTTACTTTAATTTAACCTCTTGAATATGAAAAGATATAATCACAATTTAAACCACTTGCCTCAAAAATGGAGATCTAAGGCTTGGATGAGGGTGTTGAAATGCAATTGAATAATCTCCACAAGATTTCCAAGTTCTTCTTCTCTGTCTCTTCCCTTAAGCTTTTTCCCCTTTTTAGTCTTCAAATGTGATTTTAATTGCCTAACTTTTACTCATTTGGGGTTAAAACCCCTATTCACATTTATGAGCCTATGGGCCTTTTAACAAGGGTCCATATTCTCTATATGGAGATTAAACATGTCTAATTAGGCCCTGATATCCAATATATGCATATAACCACTCGTTTCGAGCTATTTCGACCCTACCAGACTCAACCGTGCGCTTAAAATTGCTATCCGGAATAAATTTCTAAAATTAACACTCCCCCGTTTATTAATTTAAATATATCCACTTTTTAAAATAATCCAATTAATTAATTCTCGTTGATCTACTACACGTGTAAATTACCCTTTTACTGAATTAATTAATTAACATAAGAATTCAATATTTATGAATCGGGTTTTTAGGGATTTTCTCGATCAGTTTGTCATAGTGTTCATTGATGACATCTTGGTCTATTCACGCACAGAGGAGGAGCATGCCGAGCATCTCTGTATGGTTTTGCAGACGTTGCGGGACCTTCTGATTTAATATTGTTGTGGTTCAGATGAGTCACTAGCATGTGTATGCACTAAAAATCTCATCATGATTTGGAGGAGTCACTAGCATGTGTATGCACTAAAAACTTCATCGTGATTTAGACGAGTCACAATGTATATGAACTAAAAACCTCATGGTGATTTCAATGAGTCACTAGAATGTTTATGCATTTAAGATCTCGTTGTGATTTGGACGATTCACTAGCTTGTGTATGCATAAAAATCTTGAGATTATATACATCTTCTGATTTAATATGGCATGTGCTCACTCGATATTGAGTGCTTGATACACCTATTAGAATGGTCATTGTTATTCACCACAAATTTTATCTTATTATATTTTATTACATAAAATAAAATAAAATAAAGGGGGCACGGTGATAATTCCACTTGGATATTTTCAGATTTTTACTAGTCATTTTCAATAGTATATTATTGTTTCAGAAAAGATTATTTGTTTTGTAGAGGTATGTGAATGAGTCCAACATTGAGCTACACACTACCATTTTATCACTAATGTATCTTTGCAAATTGTAAGATAACATGCTACAATAACAGATATAGTGTTGATAATGCATGGCAAGATAGGGCACATAAAGGTACTCGAGTATATGTTTTATTTCATTTATCTGACAATAAATGAAATAAAATGGAGGAGATCGGGTACCATTATATTTCCTAGACATTAATGTATCTTCTTTAATTGCTTTTTCAACAATTTCATAATGATCAGCTAGTTATCACTTAGAAATTGACAACATAAATCATGGCCATCATTCAGATATGACATCATATTCAAGCGTGCTTCATGTTAACCTTACTAATATTATGGAAAGTCTCCCTCAATGATGCTTTATATTATGAAACCTTAACAAATTTGGTAATTCACCAAGGAGGCACTATTTTAAAATCTCATCGTGATTTGGCTCGTGTATGCATAAAAGTCTCCTTGTGATTGGGACAAGTCACTAGAATATGAATGCAATAAAAAAATTTCATCGTGATTTGTACGAATCACTAGCATGTGTATTCATAAAAATATTGTCGTGTTTTATATGAGTCACTAGCATGTGTATGCACTAAAAATCTCGTCATGATTTGGACGAGTCACTAGAATGTGTATGCACTAGCAACTTCATCATGATTTAGACGACTCACAATGTCCATGAACTAAAAACCTCATGGTGATTTCAATGACTCACTCACATGTTTATGCAGTAAAAATCTCGTTGTGATTTGGATGATTCACTAGCATATGTATGCATAAAAATCTCGTCATGAATTGTACAAGTCACTAGCATGTTTATGCACTACATATTCATGCATAAAAATCTCATCATGATTTATATGAGTTAGTAGAATGTGTATGCATAAAAATCTCATCATGATTTGGATGAGTCACTAGCACGAGATTTGGATGAGTCACTAGCATGTATATGCGCTAAACATTTCATCATGATTTGAATGAATCATTAGAATGTGTATGCATTAAACATCTCGTTGTGATTTAGACGAGTCACTAGAATGTATTTCACTAAAAATATCATCGTCATTTGGATGATTAACTAGCAAGTGTATGCATAAAAATATCGTTGTCATTTGGACGAGTTAATATCATGTGTATGCACTAAAAATCTCGTCATGATTTTGACGAGTCACTAGCATGTGTATGCACTAAAAATATCAGCATGATTTGGACGAGTCACTAGAATTTGTATGCATATAAATCTTGTCGGGATTTGGATGAGTCACTATCAAGTGTATGCACTAAAAATATCGTCATTATTTGGACGAGTCACTAGTAAATCTATGCAGTAAAAATATCGTTATAATTTGGACAAGTCACTAGTATGTGTATGAACTAAAAGTGTCATCATGATTTGGATGAGCCACTAACATGAGTATGAACTACAAATCTCGTCAAAAATTTGGACAAATCACTAGCATGTGTATGCACTAAAATCCTGACTTGATTTGGACGAATCACTAGCATAAGTATGTACAAAAATCTTGTCTAAAATTCATACGAGTCACCAACATGTGTATGCACCAGCAGCGTGCGTATGCACAAAATCTTGCCCAAAACATGGGACATCTGTTCAGTCATACCAACACATATTGATTCTGGAAAAATAGAGTTACGAACAACCACAATATAACATGTGGATACATGTTCATCCGAGATGAATGGGGGCAACTCCCAACGACTCCTCCAAATCAAAATCGGGGGCAAACAAACAAACTCAAAGTATGTCAATTCGCATAAAATAATTACCGTGAGGTCTGTCAAAATAGCCCATGAGATCAAAGTATAAAATATGAGGTATGTGATATGAGACCGACATATATCATCAAATTGAAATATGAGATATGAGATCGAAGTATATCATCAAAATGAAGTATGAGATATGGGAGCAATAGCCACTGTAATACCCCATATTTTCTAGAATAAATAATATGACTAAATTTTTGGAATAAATAGAAATTGGTGGAAATTAGAATTAATTGGTGAATTAAATTTATTAACTTCAAACATGTGATTTATTGTCATGCCGTAATTATATGTGGTCGACTTGTTATGTTTATGTTTATAACAATTGTCTGTGTAGTAGAAATTCATAAACAAAGTGTAACGCAATTATAAGAAAGTAATATTTGGATAAATAATTTGGGACGTATTTCGGAGAGTATATGGGCTCGTTTAAGTGTTTTGAACCCTTAAAAATAGTTCTGGAGTATATGTATATATGTTAGGGGACTTTTAGGCTAGTCTGACTTTGGGTTCGGGCCCCATTTGAGGGTCCAAATTAGAGAGTTTAAGCCAACTCGGGAATGAAGAGTTAATGATCTATATTAAGAGATTAATTAACTCCATAGAGGCCATCTAACAACCCTAGACACACTACTGTAAGAGGGATAGAAGAGGAAAAGAAGCACAATAAGGAATTGAAGGGAGAATCAAGAAGGCTTCATCCACCATAAATCCAGGCAAGAATTCTCTTGCTCAATTTAACGTACAATTTGCTTCTTGATCCATTGTAATGACCCCTTATGATTTCTGGAATTTAGGTTACATCTTGATGATTAAATGTTAGGAATTAACCTTATGCATGTAGAGAATTAATTGAGACATGGAAGATGAACCTAGAAATCTATGATGATTGAGTTCTTGAAATTGATGATAGAAACTGTAGGGTTTTTAAGAATTAAATTATAGGATCTTGTGATATTTTTCTGGTTAATATTAACATTGAACTCATGTTTATATGCCCAAAAATCTGATTTATAATTGACTATTATGTTAGCACAAACGTCTGGGTTAGAGGTTGTTGTTAAATCCTATGAATTCGGAAAATTTGGGGAGGAAGTCCATGTTAAAATATGAGATTTATGGTCCTAATATGAGTAACTATGTTGTAAGGATCAAACTAAATGTTTATGGAAAGGATTAAAAACTTGGATTGAATTTGGGGAAGAAATTAACAATTTGCATGTTACATGAAAATAGGAAGATTTGGGCTTCTGCCCAGGTCCGAAACGGTTCAACCTTGGAGAGAATCAATTCGGTCTGGAAGGAATCGATTCGACCCTGGGTGACAGGTTGACTTGGGGCCATGGTTTGTTCCTAGATTTTTTTAGGAGTCTATACGAGTTGGTGGGGCGTCATACAGGTCAACGAGGAATCTTTTAAAAACCCGAACGTACACATGTTTAATTGGGACATCCTATTTTAACTAGATGGTTAAATAATGGGTTAAGAGGAATGTAATTAATAATTCACTAGATGGATGATTATTAATGAATGAATAATTGTGGGCATCATACGGGATTGCATTAAGGTAATTATAGAGTAGTTACCTATACATATTATATGGGATAAATAATATGTATTTATGCGTATTGTGGGGAAACCAATGTTCGTAGACGGTCCTGTCGGTTTGGGGTTTTTGCGCGTTCGGACCGTACGGCACACGTCGGCATAGGTGGGCTATGCTTTGTGTAGGTCACTATAGGTACTACGTAGTGGCGCCATCAACTGTATATATATATATATATATATATATATATATATATATATATATATATATATATATATATATATATATATATATATATATATATATATATATATATATATATTACCCAGATTAAATGAAATTCATTAATTTGTCTAAGGAGGTAAATAGAAAATTACAGACCCTTATTATGTTATGCATAATAGATGTATATGTTGTTTTCATGAGATGCATATAAGACTGGAATATATTGGACTTAATAATTGAACATTGTCAACTTTGTTTTAGCAATTGATTATAGCTACTCCCTTCAATATTAAATTGGCAGGGTTGTCACCTATATTATCTCGGGATTTTATGGGATGCGGTTAATATCACACTTAGATGAGGGGTGAGATGTTAGGGACGATGGGGGGTATTTACTTTTCATCGACTGTATTTATTGCATTTTAAATTGAATAAGTTCATTCTTGCACATTTAGGGCTCTGACCCAAATTTAAATGCTTTCTCCCCCTAGGTGCTCCTAGACATGGATAGCGAGACTGTTGATATATCAGCCTCGCAATCTCTCTTGCTCAGAAAACTTTCAGACTCATTAATTCTAGCTTAGGTCCTTTTCAGCTTCAGTCATTTATTTCATTTGAGACAGTTGTATGGGCATAAGCCCTAGATTTATTTACTTAGTGTTGGTTTGAGATTTTACCTTTATGTTGGTTTTATCATACATTGGTGTAGGATGTGTTTTCATTATTATTGGAATGCTGATTTAAATTCAATTATGGATTATTAATACACGGCTTATAGTTTGTTGATGCTAAGAATGGTATTAATTGATAAACAAGCCCTATCTTAGGCGTATCATGCATGACCAGCCTTTACATGAGAAAAAAATGGTTGTTACAGTTGGTATCAGAGCAAGGTTCTGGAGTCCTTAGGATTTATGTTTGAGTTATTTACGTTCCGCATTGCATCATTTGATATGTAGAGCTTATACTTAGGATTTGTTGTGTTCTTATTATTGTACTAATTTGAACCTTATTTTCTTTCAGATGGAAATTGTACGTAGAGGTAGGCTGAGGTGCATAGTCGCACCTTTTGCCGAGGAGGAGGCTCACCTGGAGCCACAATAGTAGCCACATGCCCCACCAGCCCCACAATTGATTACATCAATAGAGATCGCCACCATTGTTTCCCAAGCGGTCTCTACTAGGGGTGGCCGTGGGCCGGGCCTGGGTAGGCCCGGTCGGGCTCGGGCCGGGCTTGAAAAATTAAGTGTTATCCCAAGCCCACTCGGGCCTAGATCGGGCCTTATTATGTAATCCCAAGCCCGCCCAGATTTGAAAGCTCTTTACCCAGGCCCGCCCGATCGGGCCCTATTATGTTAATTAAAAGATTTTTTTTTAAATTAAAATACCTATTTTTTTATTTAAAGACCAATTTTTTTAATTAAAAATATGTTTTAAACTCCATATATTACAAAGTCCATATATAAAGTTTCTCACTTTACATGAAAAGACTTGGTATACGTTTTTATATTTATAGAAGTCCCCCCCCCCCCACACACACACACATATATATATATATATATATATATATATATATATATATTTCGGGCCTCGGGCCGGGCCGGGCCTCATCGGGCTTAAGAACTCATGCCCAAGCCCGCCCGAAAAAAAATTGGGCCTATAAAATTTTGCCAAGCCCGCTTTGCGGGCCTATTTACCTTACCCAAGCCCTATTTTTTTATTGGGCGGGTTGGGCGGGCTTGGCGGGCCTCGGGCCTATGGCCACCCCTAGTCTCTACTGCCATGACGGCCATACCCCAGCACTTCCCACCGTCACAGGCACAACAGCATCCACCACCACCGCCATAGTAGGTTTCCGTATTGGCCCAGGCACTGGTGTTGATTTGGTACAGGGCATGGGAGGCATTCGTAAAGGGTGAACCTCCAGAGTTCTCGGACAGTCCAAATATTCTAGTGACGAGCAGGTGGAAGAAAGAGATATAGAGACACTTACGGGTGGTAGAAGAATATGTTAGCGTCATTCTTATTAGTGGGGGACGCGCTCCAGTGGTGGAAGTCGGTCATGACCAAGGGAGAGAGAGACAACTTGGCAATTGAGGAGTTCTGGGATAGATTTGAGGGGAAGTATTTTCCCCAGGCTATGAAGTCTGAGATGAGGGGAAGATTTATGGATCTAAAGAAGAAGGGGCATATCATGGCTGAGTATAAGGAGAAATTTACCTCCCTTTCATACTTTGCAAAGGAATATGTGAATGCCGAGCAAAGGAAGATGGATAAATTCATAACGGGATCAACTTGGCACATTAGGAAAGCTCTTTTGAGGAACCCGGCTTTTACTACATATAATCAGATGATGAATTCCACACTTCTCCACTGTCAGGATCACCAGGCCTTACAGAAGAACAAAGGAGAGAAGTGACAAGGAGCCGAGTCATCACCTAGTAGGGCAAGGCGAGTGGGGGTAGCGGATTCGGGACCGAGCAGTTCAGGGGTACTTCATCCGCAGATAAGCAGAAGAGGTTTAGGGGTTCCGATGATCAGAATAGATAGGTCTAGAGTCAGTCGAAATAGGTCCAACATGGCCAACAGCATAGAGTCCATCAGTTCCAAAGATAGCAGGGTCGAGGCCAGCAGGGCCAACTCGCAGAGCGACGCCCATTTCACATGGATTGCTTCATTTGCGTAGAGCGGGGTCATACGTCGAGGCGGTGTCCTCGGGGTAACCAAGTGTTATAGGGGAAAGGAGGACAGAGGCAACATCATGCGCCCCAGGGCCAGTGTCCACAGTTACCAGCTCCGGGAGCGGTTTCACCAGCCGCTCCAGTACCCGCCTCCACACCTCAGGGAAAATTGTCACTACAGTTGAGGGGCGGGCTTATCATATTATGCCCACAGAGGGGCCAGCACCAGCGCATGTAGTTGAGGATATATTCCCTATCTTTGGACAAGTAGGTCGCATTTTATTTGACACGGGGGCATCCCACTCTTTTGCTAGCACATTTTTTACACGGGAGACTAGGATGGTAAACTCTGCTTCCGATATCGTATTATAGGGGCACCCATTCGTTTGGTGTGTCGGGTAAATAGGTATTGAGATAGGGAGAATCAATTTTTTAGCCGACTTATTAGTACTTAATATGCATGAGTACGACATTATTTTATGGATGGACAGGCTAGCCACTTACAGAGCATGTGTTGATTGTTATGGGAGGTCCATCATCTTCACCAATCTGGGGTAGGAGATGTACCTAGTTGATATGTCGTACCCTGGGGGTGGGTCGAGCACACATTTGCATTATATAAATGAGGATACTTCTACACAGGTTGTGGTTACGCTAGATTTCATCCCGATTGTTAGTTAGTTTTTGGATGTTTTGGGGAGATTCCAGGCTTACCACCTAGTCGGGAGATAGAATTCATGATAGACTTGATTCTGGGCACGAGGCCCATTGCACGTACACCATATCAGATGGATCCTCTGGATATGAGGGAGCTTCGGGATCACATCGATCAATTATTGGGGCAAGGGTTCATTAGGAGGAGTACTTCTTCATGGGGTTCTCCAGTTTTGTTCGTTAAGAAA
This sequence comes from Sambucus nigra, assembly GCA_949130495.1. Taxonomy (NCBI): domain Eukaryota; kingdom Viridiplantae; phylum Streptophyta; class Magnoliopsida; order Dipsacales; family Adoxaceae; genus Sambucus; species Sambucus nigra. The sequence continues at coordinate 28,825,573 of OX422223.1, read as the reverse complement.
AAAGAAGGATCTTTACGACTTTATATCGACTACACGAAGTTGAAAAATTTTACAATACGGAATAAATATCCGTTGCCTCGCATTGATGATTTTTTTTAACTAGCTCAGGGGTGTTGCGTATTTCTTTAAGATTGACTTGAGATCGGGTTATCACCAGTTGAGAGTCCGGGATCAAGAAATCTCAAAAATGGCATTTCTTACGAGATATGGGTCACATGAATTTTTGGTGATGCCATTTGGGCTAACCAATGCGCCGACGGTATTTATGGACTTAATGAATAGGGTGTTCAGAGATTACTTGGATCAGTTCATCACAGTGTTTATTGACAACATCTTGATTTATTCTCGAACTGCGAAGGAGCATGCTCATCATTTATGGGTAGTCTTATAGACGTTATGGGACCACCAGTTATATGCTAAGTTCGAGAAATGCATTTTTTGGATGAAAGAGGTGCAGTTCTTCGGCCACATTGTGTCTGAGAGGGGGATATTAGTGGACTCGGGGAAAGTTTCTGCAGTTATGGAGTGGGGACAGCCCACTATGCCCACCGAGGTACATAGATTTTTAGGCCTGGCCAAATCCTACCATCGATTCATTCAGGGGTTCTCCAAGATAGTCGGACCCCTAATAAATTTGACGAGGAAGGGAGTGCCCTTTGTGTGGGATGAAATTTTCTAGCAGGCGTTTGATGAGCTGAAGACTAGATTAACTATAGCATTGGTTTTGGCACTACCTCAGGCAGAGATAGACTATAGAGTCTTCACAGATTCATCCTTGAGGGGACTTGGAGGGGTTTTGATGCCAGAGGAGAGGCTGATAGCTTATGCTTCACGAAAGATTAAGCCTTACGAGGGATATTGTCCCACCCATGACTAGGAGTTATCATCCATGGTATTTTCACTGTGAGTGTAGAGGTATTATTTCCTGTGGGAGAAGTTTCAGCTATTCACAGAGCATAAGAGCCTATAGTATTTGTTCACGCAACGAGAGTTGAACAAGATGCAGAGAAGTTAGTTTGAGTTTGTGAAAGACTATCAGTTTGACATTTAGTACCACCAGGAGAAGGCGAATGCCGTAGTAGATGATTTGAGCCGCAAGTCGATGTTGGAGTTAGCAGTAGTGTGGAAGGCGAAGTGGAAATCACTTCGTGGGGATGACGTCTTGACCCGGGCATCCATGATAGTTCTCACCATCACCCCTGAGATCATTATTCAGGTAGTGAAGGCACAGACAGGAGATCAACTTTTCCAAAAGGGATTAGACAGTTGTTGTCTGAGGGAACAAATCATTATTTCATTGGGTGAGGAGGTGGTTTGAGATTCCTGGGCAGGTTAGGTGTCCAGGATGATAAGGAGTTCAGACGAGTCGTTATGTCTGAGGCTCACGGGTCCCATTTTATGGTAGATTCCGCTGGGTATAAGATGTAACATGACATGCGATGTCAGTATTGGTGGGCTGAGATAAAAATGGACATAGCAGAGTTTGTGTCCAAGTGTGCTATGTGTCATCTTGTGAAGGTGAACCATCAGCGTCTGCCGGGTGTATTACAGCCTTTGCAGATCCTGATATAGAAATGGGAAAGCATCTCCATGGACTTCATTATTGGGACACCTACGTCATAGAGGGTACATGATTCCATTTGGGTTATCGTCAAAAAATTGACGAAGGTAACTCACTTTCTATCGGTCTGGACAGATTACAGCTTCGAGCAGTACGCTAGACTTGTTCTCACAGAGATTTTCAAGTTACATGGTGTACCGCTCAACATCGTGTTAAATAGGGACAGGACGTTTGTGTCCCACTTTTGGAGGAGCTTTCAGTAGGATTTGGGGGAAGAGTTGATATTGAGAACCTCATACCATACTCAAATCGACGGGCAGACTGAGGGTGAATTTGATGTTGGAGGATATGTTGCGGATGTGCATTTTAGATTTTAAGGGGTGTTGGGAGCAGTATTTGCCTTTGGTGGAGTTTGCGTACAACGAAAGCTACCAGTTCATGATTGGGATGGCACCACTTGAGTCGATTTATGGGAGACTAGTCTTTCACCCTCATGATGGTTAGAGATGGGGAGAACAAATTACTTGGTCCAGATTTCATTCAGGACACCTCACAGAAGGTAGAGATGATTCGGGCCAGGATACGGATTGCCCAGGATAGGCAAAAGAGCTACGTGGATGCAGGGCGGAGACACTTAGACTTTAATGTAGGTGATCAGGTGTTAATTAAAGTGTCTCCCATTAAGGGTGTGATGAGGTTTGTGAAGAAAGGGAAATTGGCTCCTCGATACGTGAATTGGACCCGTAACATATCGATTGGGATTACCAGACCACTTGTAGCAGATGCATGACGTTTTTCATATATCCAAATTTTGAAGGTTCTTTCGAGACGATATAGCATACCAGCACATTGATATTGATGAGATATAGCTCCATCTAGACGCTATCTACGAGGAGAGACCGATAGCCATTCTGGACCGTCGAGAGTGTCGATTTTGATCCAAGGTCGTTCTATTAATTCAGGTGCAGTGGGGACACCATCGGGAGGACGAGTCGACTTGGGAGAGGGAGGACAACATGCGCACAAAATATCAAGAACTCTTTTAGCTAGGTATGTATTTTCCTTGATTCGGAGGACATAATCCATTATTAGGGGGGAGAATGTAATACCCCGTATTTTCTGGAATAAATAATATGACTATATTTTTGGAACAAATAAAAATTGGTGGAAATTCGATTTAATCGGTGAATTAAATTTATTAATTTCAAACATGTAATTTATTGTCATGTCGTAATTATGTGGGGTCGACTTGTTATTGTTATGTTTATAACAATTGCCTCTGTAATAGAAATTCACAAACGAAGTGTAACGCAATTATAAGAAAGTAATATTTGGATAAAATAATTTGGGATGTATTCCGGGGAGTATATGGGATCGTTTAAGTATTTTAAACCTTTAAAAATGGTCTCGAGGTATAATTATATATGTTAGGAGACTTTTGGGCTAGTCTGACTTTGGGTTCAGGCACATTTGGGAGTTTAAAATTAGAGAATTTAACCCAACTCAGGAATTAAGAGTTAATGACCTATATTAGGAGATTAATTAACTCCCTAGAGACACTCTAAGAACCCTAGCCATACTACTGTGAGAGGGAGAGAAGAGGAAGAGAAGCACAACAAGGAACTGAAGGGGGATTCAAGAAGGCTTAATCCACAGTAAATCGAGGCAAAAATTATTAACGTACAATTTGATTCTTGATCCATCGTAAAGAGCCCTTATGATTTATAGGTTTTAGGTTAAATCTTGATGATTAAATGTTAGTAATTAACCTTATGCATGTAAATAATTAATTGAGACATAAAAGATTAACCTGGAAATCTAGGATGATTGAGTTCTTGAAATTGATGATAGAAACCTTAGGGTTCTTGAGAATAAAATTAGATGATCTTGAAATCATATGTAGAGGTTTTGATTTGTGATATTGTTCTGGTTAAGAGTAACATTGAACTCCTGTTTATATGCCCAAAAATCTTATCTATACATGACTATTATATGAGCATAAAAATCTGGGTTAGAGGTTATTGTTAAATCCTATGAATTCTAGAAATTTGGGGAGGAAGTCCATGTTAAAATATGAGTTTTATGGTCCTAATATGAGTAACTATGCTGTAAGGATCAAAGTAAATGTTTATGTAAAGTATTAAACACTTGGATTGAACTTGGGGAAGAAATTAATGATTTGCATGTTACATGAAAATTGACAGATCTCGGCATCTACCCAGGTACAAATCAATTCAGCCTGCCAGCAAATTGATTCGGCCAAGAACATAATCGATTTGGCCCTCGGTGGCAGGTTGACTTGGGGCCATGGTTTGTTCAAGAATTTTGTTAGGAGTCCTTATGAGGTGGTGGGACGTCATACGGATCAACGAGGAAATTTTTAAAAACCCAAACGTACACATGTTTAATTGGGACATCCTATTTTAACTAGATGGTTAAATAATTGGTTAAGGGGAATGTAATTAATAATTCACTAGATGGTTGATTATTAATGAATGAATACTTGTGGACATCATACGGGATTGCATTAAGGTAATTATAGAGTAGTTACCTATACATATTATTTGGGATAAATAATATGTATTTATGTGTATTTGTGGGGACATACCAATGTTCATAAATGGTCCTATCGGTTTGGGATTTTTGCGCGTTCGGACCGTGTAGCACACGTCGGCACAGGTGGGCTAGGCATTGTATAGGTCACTCTAGGTACTACGTAGCGGCGTGATCTATGAGAGTTGGGTGTTGATACCGGGATCCTTTATCACCTCTAGGTATGGGCTGTGAATTGGTGTACTGCGTAGGGACCTCCCCACTTATGTGTTTTTGTGACGTTCGACTTGTATAGAGATTCCCTCGGACTTGCTGATAGAGTACGAACGAGACACCAATGGTAGATGCCTTTACGTGTCGAATATATATATATATATATATATATATATATATATATATATATATATATATATATATATATATAATACCCGAATTAAATGGAATTCATTAATTTGTCTAAAGAGGTAGACAATAAATTACAGACCCTTATTATGTTACGCATAATAGATGTTTATGCCATGTTCATGAAATGCATATAAGATTGGAATATATTGGACTTGATAATTGAACTTTGTCAACTTCGTCTTTGCAATTGATTATAGCTAATCCATTTAATATGAAATTGGCAAGGTTGTCACATATATTATCTCGAGATTTGATGGGATGCGAATAATATCGCACTTAGATGAGGGGTGAGATGGTAATCACACGTGAGTGACGAAGGGGGATATTTACTTTGCGTCAACTGTATTTGTTCTATTTTAAATTGAACAAGTTAATTCTCGAACATCTGGGGCTCTGACCCAAATTCAAATATTTTCTCCCCTTAGGTGCTCCTAGACTGGGATAGCGAGACCCTTGAAATATCATCCTTGCAATCTTACTCAGACTTTCATACTCATTGATTCTGACTTAGGTTCTTTTTAGCTTCTATCATTTATTTCATTTGAGACAGTTGTTTGGGCATAAGCTCGAGATTTATTTACTTAGTGTTGGTTTGTGATTTTACCTTTATGTTGGTTTTATCATACACTGGTGTTGGATTGGTTTTAATTATTATTGAAACGTTGATTTAAATTCAATTATGGATTGTTAATGCACGGTTTATATTGCGTTGATGCTAAGAATGGTAATAATTGATAAACAAGCCCTATCTTCGGCAAATCGTGCCTGGTCAGCCTTTACGTGAGAAAATAGGGGTGTTATAGCCACGATCCACAAGTTGATCCAACATATCAAAATCGACTAAAAGTGTTTCATACACAGACTCAATATGTTTCAGTCGGGCATCAACACATCAACTATGTGTACGATGGGGAAATTGTAGGACTGGCTTAAGGGTAAGCCTCTCATTTAATTATTAAATTATATTAAAGATGATTAATATTGATAAAATTCCATAAATACCACATGTGCTTATGTGACTGAGGTATTATTGTGCGCGATATTTGAGTATTATTTATGAATAAACTAGACAATATTCTAATATTGAGAGTGCAACATATGTTATGGTACACATGTCATCTAAATTAGGGCATGTGTCACCTTAGGTTTTTGGGCACATGCCACTTGGTATAACTTTTTGGATGAGTTTTGGAAGAGGAGACATGAGCTCCTTCTATCCACCAATCATAGAAAAATCCATACATTTGCTACAAAACAAAGAGGTTGTTGTCTTCCACCATCTTTCACCCCTCCGAGAACCGCCACAATGAGTTTTTCGGAGAATAGTACGAACCCACGAACTATGTTAACTTTGATTCTGACTATGATGGATACATAAATGCAACCGCAGTTGCTCAGGTAAAAAAACGTACCAAAATTAGGTATTTCACCATATTAAACTACTCTCTTACACACTTCAATATATAAGGTTTCATAATATGAGATCCAGGTTGGGTCTTTGTTAAATATTTCTTTCATCTCTCATAAATTCATAAACAACCATATTTAGACTCTCCTCTCTTTTGTCCATTAACATATTCAATATATATATATATATCAGTCCTGCTCTTGTGCGGACCAGTTCTTAGTTTAAGAGTGCGGACCAGACATGTGTTACCTGGCGGTGAACCCAGAAAAGAGAGAGAGTGTGCCTATAATTTAGGCGATAATTTCTAGGCACACCATTAGGTGACACATGTTCGGTCCGCATTCTTAAAATGCGGACTAGTCCGCACAAGAGCATATATATATATATATATATATATATATATATATATATATATATATATATATATATATATATATATATATATATATATATATTTTCTCATCACTATTCACTACTGTTCGCATCACTATTCGATGTACTCTTTCACATGCATTGTTCATTTTACTATTCATTGTATGAATCAAGACACTGTTTACTATAGTGTTCATTACACTATTCACTGTAATGTTCACTATATCATTCATTGACGGAAACACTATTGACGCACTGTTAAAAAATTTTGCACCATTTTTTAAGTTTGTATAGATTTATTTCGAGTCATTTCAGCTTCATTCCCATTCAATTCATCTATCAACCCATCCTATTTTATCATTTTCCAAACTATGTCTTTCACTATAATGAAAAATAGTTTTGATTCTCTCCAAGCTATCGGTGTTAAATTCAAAGGTTCCAACTATGGGTATTGAGCTAATGCTATGACATACTTATTACTGGTAAAGGACTTTGGCTTTATCGTGATGGGTCCATCCAGTAGCCCACTGACATCACTTCAGCATTATCTTATGAATGCCTCTGTATGCTACCTGAAGCTGGTGATCGATGAGTGCGATAATTTTTTAAACCACTTATTCACAACGTCCTCTAAACTCGAAGGGACCTGTACATAATGGCGTTATTGTTGTTTTAGAGCGTCATGACTTGGCAATATTTGCGAACATGGTCACTGGGATCCATTTTTCATTATAAATCTTATGTTGGAATATTAAATAAAATTCATCAACATATTAGATTATTGAAATTATCTTATAAAATAATTATGGGAACTGTGTACCTGGATCCATAACGGTGGTTGAGACTCGAGGGTTGAAGGTCTTCTACAGACTAATCCCTCTCTCTCTCTATGAGTTCTCTCTCATTGATGGGAATGAGGAGAAGAGTCTTTGAGTACATTAGCCTTAGGGACCAGAACCATTTATTATATTTATAGACATCTAATTTTTTTTTTTTTTGAACATAAAAAAGGGCATAGCCCAACCATTACTCAGATAATAGGATTTCCTTAAACTCTTTGCAGCTTAACACTCTAAATACATCTCCCCCACATTGAAAGCTGCTCCTGGAAGCAAGCCAATGGGCTGCCCTGTTAGAAGACCTTTTGACCCAAGTCAGCTTAATCTTCCACCTTTCCATTAAACATCTGATATCAGAAATAATGCAGGCCATCACACTCGGAGGCGCAGATTTGCCACGGCAGTATTCTACCAGGGCCAAATTGTCACTTTCAATGTCCGCATTCTGGAGTGAAAAGGACTGTACCACAAAACAGCCTTCCAGGATAGCAGCGGCTTCACACGCCATGGCCGAATCAGTCCAAATCTTCCTTCTGAACCCATGAAGAACTTCTCCTGTATGGTCACGAGTCACACCAGCTATAGTGGCCAGCTGCCTGTGTGAGAGGAAAGCCCCATCAACGTTTATTTTGATTCTGCCACTGTTAGGAGGGCTCCACTGAGTTGACGAGACATGAGCATCCTTTCTATCAACGGTAGGGGGGGCCTCTATAGCAGCCTTAAATTCGTCCTTTTCTCTCAGAATGTTGAAAATGACTTTATCTTTGGGAATCCAGTTGTTGTTAAAAACAGCTTCGTTCCTTCTTTTCCACACATGCCAAGCCACATAAGCGAATAGACATCTAATTAGAACCCCATAAATTCTATATAGCTCACTCTTGAGTAACCAATAGGTGACTCTTGCGTAACTAATAGATGACTTTTGGGTAACCACACATTTCAGATTCCATATTTACTGCTGATGTCTTTTAATCTTACCTAATTAGATCACTTCATTTTCCCATTTAAAAATTTAAGCTCAAATATAATTACTATTTTAATATGTGAGTCCACATTAAATTATTTGGAATATATAAAATATTCCAACAATCTCCCACTTGGGCCACATAATAATTTTGAATGTAATTATATTCAATAACCTTATGTGCGCACCAAATTGATTTATATTCTTAAGACATCTCCCGAATCAATCTCGTCCATCTCCTATACCAGTATGAGACCAAAGCGACCTTCGTTACATTTATGTGGTAACTCGATCCATCAATGATCACCACACCAAATTTATTCAAGGACATAGATCAAGTATGGATGTGTGGCTAGAAATTACATGCAATGTGATCTCAGACATACCTATTTCCAATTGGTCCTAACTTTATTCCGTAGTGAGATAAAACCTTAGTCTTTTAAACCTTAAGTTATACCACAATTAAAAGACAATACATTCAGAGTAAACAACAAAATGAAAATACCATCAACTTTATTATGCAGAAAACTGAAACATACATGAAGTATCTGAGTACTGTCAAATAAAGGAACATTAAACCGAATACAAACTCCCACTAAAGTTGAATATCATCAAACTGAACAACACCCATATGGGCAGTGTGCTCATGAAAGACCTCGGGTGGTAAGCCTTAGTAAGCAGATCCGCGAGCACGGAGTTTGTTCTCTATATGTTCAATAGACACTATCTTACTCTGAACTATTTCCTTAACAACAAGAAACTTAATGTATATGTGCTTATACTTAAATAAGCTTTTGTTGTTATTTGAATATAGAACTGCTGAATTATTGTCACAATATATCTTTAGAGGTCTTTCAATGCTATCCAAAATATGCAGCCCAGTGACAAAATTTCGCATCTATATCGCATGATTTGTTGCCTCATAACAGGCTATGAAATCTGCTGCCATAGTGGATGGTGCAATGAGTGAATGCTTAGCACTCCACCGAAAATAGCACCTCCATACAACATGTATACATATCCAGAAGTGGAACTCTTAGTGTCTTGGCAGCGCGTAAGATCGGCATCAGAATACCCAATGATCTCCAAATTATCTGACTTCTGACAGATGAACATGTAATCTTGTGTTCCCTATAAATACATCATAACCCATTTTTTTGCTTTCTAGTGATCCATTCTAGGGTTACTCAGATATCTGCCTAATATACCCATTATGTACACTAAATCCAGACACGTACATACTTGAGCATATAAAAGACTCCTTATAGCTGAAGCATAAGGAACCTTTTTCATTTCTTTTACTTTCAGTCTCATTCGTGGGGCATTGATAAAGACTAAACTTGTCTATCATAACAATAAGAGTATCTCCTTGTGCATAATCTTTCATGCCAAATCTAGCGAGTACTTTCTCAATATAGATCTTTTGTGATAACCCAAGGACACCCCAAGAATGATCCCGGTGTATCTTAATTCCCAATACAAAAGAGGCATCCCCAAGATCTTTCATTTTAAAATTCTTAATTAGAAATCTCTTAGGTTTCGTTCAATAAGGCTATATCGCTGCTAGCCAATAATATGTCATCGACATAGAGCACAAAGACATTAATTTTACTCCCACCGAACTTATGATATACACAGTCATCTACTTCATTAACCTCAAAATCATATGAGATAATGATTTGATAAAACTTGTGATATCATTTACGGGAAGCTTGTTTCAGACCATATATGGATTTCTTGAGTTTGCAAACCATGGACTTTGGATCAACTTAGTTAAAGTTTTCTTGTTGCACCATATATATGGTTTCCTCAATGTTACCATTGAGAAAATCCATCTTAACATCCATCTGATGATGCAGCTCTAAATCAAAATGATCTATAACTTCTCATGAGGTTGTTGAGTTTTCTCTTCTAGAATAATTCTTATATTTTGAGTAGGGAAGTCCTCATTGTGGTTTTCTTCAACACTGTCAGAAAGCTGAAAAATATTTTGGAGAGGAATTGAATCCTCTTCAAAGACAACATTCTTATTCTTAACCGTATCTTCCCCTTAAAATGCAACATCCTCAAGAAATCTCACATTTCCCGTCTCGAAAAAGGACTTAGTTGAGGGATCAAAGAACTTAAAACCCCTCAACCATTCAGTATACCCAACAAAATAGCAGCTACTAGTTCTTGAGTCCAGTTTCTTTTCAATTGGCCTATAAGGCCTTGCTTCAGTTGGACACCCCCAAATGTGTAAATCTTTAATGACAGGTTTTCAGCATATCCATAGTTTATAAGGGGTTTTATCTACCATTGTACAAAGTGCTCTATTTAGAATATATACTGTAGTCTTAAGTGCCTTTCCCTAGAGTAATTCTAGCAAAGAAGAATAACGAATCATACGTTTTACCACGTCCTTAAACATTCTATTTTGTATCTAGGAATTTGGCAAAAGGTTCTAGACGTTGTTCACCTGAGCTATCATATCTGCCATAGTATGCATCACCACAGTCAAATTTGACAGCTTTAATCTTCTTGCCTAGTTGATTTTCAACTTCGACTTTAAAGGCCTTAACACGTCCAGAGCTTGAGACTTCTCATAAATTAAATATCAGTACCCATAACGAGAATAGTTGTCTATAAAAAACGGTACTACATAAGTCTCTATTAATTCAATAAAATGATTAGTCTCAAAAGATAATTTAAATATCCCAATTGCTTCAATTCCAACTGCTGTGCCATCTCCCACATAGATGAATCTTTCACCATCATTTGGCGGTTTGGCTCCACAGGCAACCATGCATAGACATACTTACATGAGTAATAGCACCCGAATCTACCGACATACTTACATGAGTAGTAGCACCCGAATCTACCCACCACGTATGTCTATGTACAAAAGCCAAATTAACTTCAGAACAAAACAAAATGAGAAGTGTGCCTTTCTTTACACGCCATGCGTCATAATTGGAACAATCCTTCTTCACATGCCCAAGTTTTCGGAAAAGAAACAAGAAAATTTTGAATCTTGAACTTGTTTCTTTTGTTGACCTTTAGGTTTGGGTTTTTATGTTACAACTACAGTACCCTTATCATTAGTCCTTTTTCTCTTTATATTCCTTGAAGTAGATGAAATATGAACAATTTTAGTTGTCTTTTCTCGCTTAAACCTTTCCTCTTCTTGCACACAATGTGAAATGAGCTCATTAAGAGTACTTTTATCCTTTTGAGTATTATAACTCGCTATAAATTGTCCATAGTGTACTGGAAAAGATATCAATAACAGATACACGAGCAAGTGACCATACAGCTCTAACTTTAGTACTTTAAGTTTTGAAGCGATGTTAGACATCTCCATAACGTACTCTCGTATGTTTCCTTTGCCTTTATACTTTATTTGGATAAGGTTGGCTAAAGGGTACTTATCTCAGCCTTTTCGTTATTTGCAAAATGTAATTCAATATCTTAAAGGAAACTTTTGACAGTTACCTCATCGGACATACCGCCCCTTAAAATCTTCTAGAACATTACGCTTTAGCATCATTAGACTTAAGCGATCAGAACGATCCCACTTCTCAAAATTCGCTTTATCCGTAAGAGGAGCGGGTTGTTCCTTCATTATCGCATATTCTAAATTTTTGCAACTAAAAACTATAAGAATGTCCGCTTTCCAGTTCTTAAAGTTTGTACCGTTAAGCACATGAATTGAGGTCATGTTGGTTGTAATATTAATAGAATAAACAGTAACTTAATCCGAAAAAACAAATAAATTACAAAATCTCCAATTCAAAATTTATGTCATTGCATATTATAATAAAATAAACTGATAAATGTAGGACATAAACTTTATATAATTCTAATGGTGGAATGGTGGGCCCATCAATGAGAGACCTAGCACAACATTAACATTTAGTCTTTGGACATAAATATTAATTTGTAAGTGGTACTCTCAGTTCAGAAAAAAATATTGATAATAAATCCGGTCAACGAACCCTCCTTTGGGCTGATTAATTGTACATTATAGAATTCGGTCAAACAACCAACCTTCCTTTGGGCCAATTAATTGTCCACATGAAAACTATAGAATTATCACATATTTAATTCTGCATGTATATTTATTATTCAGCCAAATAATAATTTTCCTTTGGGCCGATTATTACCCGCAGGAATAATAAATGTATTAACATCATGTTTATATCTCAAAATAAATTAATCTATGCAATAGAGGTTACTTTGGCAACGTATTACTTTAATTAATTCATTTCAAGATATAATACAATTTTGGTATTTTTTTTAAGAAAATACCCCTGAATGGAAATCAAACTTTATTAAAAATCTGAAACCAAATGATTTTTAATTAAATATGCAAGTATTTGGTCCACCTAATTTTATACTTGCCTTAGTTCCCCAAAAAAATATGCATTTGGAAATAATTCTCACAAAAAAAATAAACTGATTTGGAAAGAATTCCCTCAAGCATTGAATTAGAATTAATTCCCCAAAAAAACTGAATTGAGTGCTCATTTATTTTCGTAAAATCAATTTTTAAGTGAGAGTTATTAGCATTGACATTATTACCAAAAATGGCAAAAACGCATTTTTAGGGGTCTAAACGATGTTAAATCGCCGAGATAGGGTGGTGACCATTGTTTACAATGGGTTTTGTTTATTTCGACGTTTTCAGGTGACCAACAAAATTTCGTAAAATTCTGAATAAGAAAACGAAATATGTCGTTGAAAACATCCCCAAAATTCTAAATCAAAATTTCAACAATTCTCATATTAATCTTGAAAAAACTGAATTAATGCATCCAAATCTATTATGAATTAAACCCTTTTAAGGGAATCGAAAAATCATCATGGATTAACAATCCTTAATCAATTTGGGACTGTGATTATGAAAATTATCACAAATCATGCATAAATTCTACATAGAATCCTAAAAGTCGTATGGGTTCTAACTAGATCATATGTATGATAAATCAAATAAAATCACTTCTAAATTACAATCACAGTACCAATCTCAATAATCTAATATGAAAAGGCTCTGATACCACTTGTTGAAATATTAAATAAAATTCATCAACATATTATATTATCGAAATTACCTTATAAAAGAATTAGAAGAACTGTGTACCTGAATCTATAGCGGTGATTGAGACTCGGGGGTTGGAGGTCTTTCAGAGACTAATCCCTCTCTCTCTATGAGTTCTCTCTCATTGATGGGAATGAGGAGAAGATTCTTTGAGTGCATTAGCCTTGGGGACCAGAACCCTTTATTATATTTATAGACATCTAATTAAAACCCCATAAATTCTAATTAACTGACTCTTGAGTAACAAATAGTTGACTCTTGAGTAACACGACTCTTGAGTAACCAATAGGTGACTTTTGGGTAACCACACATTTCAGATTCCATACTTACTGCTGATGTCTTTTGAGCTTACCTAATTAGATCACTTCATTTGTCCATTTAAAAATTGAAGCTCAAATGTAATTACTATTTTAATATGTGAGACCACATTAAATTATTTGGAATATATAAAATATTCCAACATCTTAAACCTAAGAGCAGCGAACTTCTTCGGAAGCTCAAAATCCACGATCGAACGGGTAAAACATGACTTCATTTGGCAAACACGAGCTCTCATAGACACCTCCTTGCTGGTTCCAACCCCTCAGCGGGTTGGGTTGCCGTCCATCTTTCTTTGTATGAAGTAACGAGTATCCTTATTATCACGACGACTGTTGTGGACGTTTTCCTTGTGTAGCGAGCCCCTGGTAGGAATGATATTGATCGCACAGTGAACTCCTTCCTCGATTACGAGTTTTACTCGCCAGCAAACTAGGGATTCGGGAAGTTTGAAGACATTTGCATTTGCTGAAAAACGTTACTAATGCCGTTTAATATAATGATTAAACTGTATAAGCAACTCCGAAATGTTTGTTGAAGAAACCCTTTTCTTTTGAAAATAAAAATGATAAACAACAAGATGAGTTTACAAAAACTTATGTACGAGAATAACCAAGACTTTGTAATCAGTTTTAAAACTAAGATAGTTTCAAAATATCAGCACACTATAGAATGAGATGAGGAGATGAAGATAATCAGAACACACTATTTTTAACGTGGTAAAACCTCTCCCAATAGAGGAAACATCCACGGTGACTTCTAAGTCACGAAAGTAAAAATCCACTAAAAACAAATAGCAGTTACAAACAATACAACATACATGCACACAACTCAGCCTATTCTAAGTTTAGGAATATACCCCACTTGGTGTCCTTCTAACTTCTTGTAGATCTGATTGTTGATGATGTTCTTCCAGTTTGATAACTTCCCCTTTGCTTTAGCTTTCTTTTCGTCGACTCAATAATCTTTGATCTTATTCTCAACACTTTCAGTGTGGTAGTGTGTCAAGTGTTTGTGATGTGATTTCTACCCACATGCATGAACTCACACACACTTAGTTTTTACAGACAATCCTAGAAAATTACATATAAAGACTATATGCTGTGATTTTCTTTTCTTTCTTTCTTACAGAACTTGAACCCTTTTGACCTTTTAAATTATCCCAGATTCCACGGATATCTTGCTTCAAAATCGGTCAAGATCTTAATCAATCTCTGTTTTTAAAAATATTTTTGAGATCGAAAATCTCCAAGTGAGAATCCAACTAGGTCAAGGTTAAGTTTCATAAGACCAGAAGACATAAAATATTTACAGATCTAAATCAACAAATATTTTCTTAAAACGAGAATCAAATATGCAGATCTAGTGATATGTGACATGCAAAGTGTAGATCTAAGATTTCTATGATAAAGAAATACAGATCTCACCAAAAATGTCTAAGTTGATAACAAGATCACAGATCAAGAGGTTACAGCAACAAACGATCAAACCAGTAATACCACTCTCTCTCAAACACTCAAGGTTGTGTTTGGGGTTTTTAATATACGAAGGTTTGCAGATGGTTTGAAGTTGTTTTAGGGTTAGGGTTAGGGTTTCTAACTCAGTTTCCTTTTCTCTCTCTTCTCTCTTTTCTTATCTCTCTTCCCTCTCACTTCTCTCTGCTCTCTTTTTTTTTCTCAATTTGGACGACTGCTAAAAGTCTTGAAATGCTGAGAATGAGAGGGTTTATATAGGAGCCAAGGAAGGTTCTGGATCGCAGATAGGAATCAACGGTTGAGATCCAGTCTTCCTTATATTGACTTGATCCAAGAGTGGTAAAATAGCGGTGGTTAAAATGAAGGTGACTGGTCCATAGTGATAGCACATGGATAGGCTTAAAACACATGCAGGCCATAGATAGCGTTTGATCTAACGATCCACAATACACCAGGCAGTTCTATCACAAAACAAACACAAATGAGATAACACGAGCATGACAAGTGTTGGCATTTCATAGGCTGGCAAACGCGCGTCAAAATTAATTACATGCAACACCCTGAAGTCTCTAGCGCATTTATATTCTACCCAATCAAACATTCTAATGAAAAACTAATTTTTCATAATATCATTTTAACCCCACAAAGATTATAAACACACTTTTATTAAAGAAAACATTGTTTTAAAAATGTTTAAAAATTCCCAAAAAATTATTAAAACAACATTTTAAGGGGAATTTAACACACAATCAATATGAGCAATATATACACATGTATGCACTTCTAATGTGTGTAGTGTGATTCAATTTATACCTTATTTGGATCATTGAAGAGGATTAGAGAGTGAACAATTCTGAGGTTCTTTGGATTCTAGGTTAGACAATAAATTTTGTCACTATTTCCAAATTAGTTGAACACTTATACAATATAGACTAAGTCAAAGGTATAAGGTGCTTCAATCTCCCCCTTTGGAAATATGAGACAAAATCTCCTTTGAGTTAGCTTAAACTCTTAGGGAACCAAAAAAAATAAAACCTAGTCCTATGCAAAAGATACTATCTACCCAATTCCTAGAAAGTCAAAAATTACATAACTCAACTATTTACAAATTTGTACACTAGAGAGAAATGGTAGAAAATCAGTAGAAGAGGTTCCTGCAAATATGCACTAAGATCAAGCAGTTTAGATGTAATGTGAACAAAACATTGAACCCGTAAGACTCGAATTTCTCCCCCAAATGGACAAAGGGTAAAAAATTACGGTCTTAAGAGGTTAATCAGCACATACCATACCTATAGAATTACGCAAATACAGAAATCTGTTATAGTCTAGAGGTTTAGTGAACATGTCTGCGAGTTGCAAATCAGTAGGTAGGTAATGAATTTCTAACTCCTTAGTCTCAACAAGTTCGCGTATAAAGTGATGTCTTATTTTAATATGCTTAGTTCGCGAGTGTTGAACCGGGTTTTTAGATATGTTAATAGCGCTTTGATTATCACAATACTATTGTAACTGATCTTCTTTAATCCCATAGTCGCTTAACATTTGTTTTATCCATAATAATTGAGCACAGCAACTTCCTGCTGCTATATATTCGGACTCAGCCGTAGATAAAGATGTGCAGTTCTGTTTTTTGCTACTCCAACCTACTAAATTATTGCCGACATAATAACAGGCACCTGATGTACTCTTACTTTCATCAGTACAACCGGCCCAATCAGCATCAGTATACCCTATGATGGTGTTGCAGGTATCATTAGTGTACCTAAGTCCAAGATTAAGAGTGCCCTTTATGTACTTTATTATACGTTTTACACAAGATAAATGGCTCTCTTTAGGGTTATTCTGGTAACGAGCACACAGACATACAGCATACATTATATCTGGTCGTGAGGCAGTTAGATAGAGTAGGCTACCAATCATACTACGATAAAGTGTGGAATCAACTGACTTCCCATTTTCATCTTTACATAATTTAACAGTAGTACTCATAGGTTATTTTACTTGAAATCCTAAGAAAAGCTGTAGCTCCCCCATAAGGAACATGTGAAACTCCTTATGCATAATAGCAGAAAAAGATTTAACTTCAGATGTTGAAGTAGACCCAAAGATGATGTCATCAACATAGACTTGGGCTATAATAATGTTTTTGTCAAAATGTTTGACAAAGAGGGTCTGGTCATTTCCTCCTCTCTTAAAACCCTTATCCAACAAAAAGTTGGATAGACGTTCATACAAAGCTCTAGGAGCTTATTTTAAGCCATACAAAGCCTTTTTTAGACGAAAGACATGGTCTAGGTATTTTGGGTCAATGAACCCTTTGGGTTGTTCTACATACGTTTCTTCGGATAGAATTCCATTAAGGAAGGCAGACTTGATATCCATTTGATAAAGTGTAAATTTTAAGTGACACGCTATGGCGAAAAGAAGTCGAACAGATTCAAGACGAGTGACTGGGGCAAATGTCTCGCTAAAATCTATCCCTTCTATTTGTGAGTAGCCTTGAGCAACTAGTCTAGCTTTGTTTCTAATGATTACTCCATTTTCATCAGATTTGTCCTTAAAGATCCAACGTGTGCCAATAACATTTTTGTTTCGAGGCCGCGGTACAAGATACCAGACATCGTGAATGACAAATTATAAAAGTTCTTCCTGCATAGCAGAAATCCAGTGTGTGTCATTCAATGCTTCATTAACATTTTTTGGTTCCACCAGGGAGACGAAACATGCGTAATTAGCATAATTTCTTAACTGGGATCTAGTATGGACAGGCTCATTAGGATTACCGACCACGTTGTCAATGGGATGATCTTTAGAGACCCAGCCAGGTACTTCTGGACTCTCAATAGGTAATGAGTCATCTATTTCTGGTGAATCATTTTTGAAATCATTTTCAGATTCAACCACAATAGGTGATTCAGATATCTTATTTTCGACAATAGTGTCGCTTACAATTACATTTATCGACTCCATAAGGGTCTTAGTACGCAGATTGTATATACGATATGCACGACTGTTTGGAGAGTAACCTAAAAAGATGGCTTTATCTCCACACTTCTCGAATTTGGACAAATGTTCTCTGTCTTTACAGACATAACACTGACTTCCGAAAGTTCTTAGATATTTCAGATTAGGCTTCTTACCGTACCATAACTCATAAGAGGTTTGTTTAGTGTTTTTCCTAAGGTAAACACGATTAATGATATGACATGCAGTTCTAATATATTCTACCCAGAAGTACTTAGGTAGAGATTTGGCATGCAACATGACACGTGCCATCTCTTGAAGAGTTCGATTTTTCCTTTCGATAACACCGTTCTGCTGAGGTGTCTTAGGGGCACTGAATTCGTGTTTGTAACCGTTATAGTCACAATATTCAACTATTCATGTGTCTATGAACTCTCCCCCTCTATCACTACGAATGCGATTGACTTGTGTGTCCTTCTCATTTTCAATTCTTAGTAAAATTTTCAAAAATTTCTGAAACGTGTCAGATTTATGTTTCAAGAAGGCAACCCAAGTGAATCGTGTAAAATCATCAACCATGACTAGGATATAACTGTGTCCACAAAGACTAACAGTTCTAGAGGGACCAATAAGGTCCATATGGATGAGATCTAGATGTCTAGAGGTGAGAATGTCTTTAACCTTTTTATGCGAAGTCTTAACTATTTTTCCTTCCTGGCAATGACCATAGACAACACTGGAAATAGGTTTAATTTTAGGAATTCCTCTAACAATCTCTTGACTAGACAATCTACCAAGGATATCATAACTTAGGTGACCCATACAATTATGCCAGATTTCATTGTCATCCATTCTGACAATGTTACAGGTTTTAGAACTAGTCTTGACAGTATAGCAGTTGTCAGGTGTTCTAAATCCGGTAATAATGCATTCACCTTTATCATTTAGAATTTTGCAATTGTTCTTTGAAAAGGTAACTGTATGGTCTGAGTCACAAAATTGTGATATACTTAGGAGGTTGGCTTTAAGGCCTTTAACTAGAAGTACATTTTCCAAAACAGGCATTCCCTCTTCTTTTAGGATTCTTTTACCTATGATCTGGGATGAAACTCCGTCGCCAAAAACTACTTTGCCTCCAGCAAAACTGGTTTTGTTTAAGAGTTTGGTTTCATCTCCTGTCATATGTTTGGAGCATCCTGAATCTAAATACCAACCAGATGAAGTGTGTTCAGCTTTTAAGGCAGTGATAACAATGTTACACTTCATTTGGGGTAAAAGATCATCTTTTCTAACCCAAATAGCTCTAGTTTTATTTTTGCGCAAGTTTGCTCTCATTTGATAAAATTTTCGAGAAGCAGATTTTTGTCGAAAAACATTTGGTGCAACAAACTGATTTTTGTGGAAAAGTTGAGCTTTTGGTTTAGGAAAGTTTCTAGGAGCCTTTCTCTTAAATGAACTCCTAGTTTTGGTCTTTCTATTCCTGTAGTTAGAGTTCTTGTCAGGTTGTCTTGGAAGGATATAATGGTTACGATTTTGCCTAGAATAGTTAAAGCTCTTGTAAACAGGAGTGTTGTACACAGGGGTGTTTAGACGCCTAGCATAACAACCTTCAAAGGAATGACCATAAACGTCACAGTAGGAGCAATATTGATTGCTTGAGGGAAGTACTTCCTTAGGAAAACTTCTAAAGATGGGTTTAACAGGATTCTGTTCAGAAGTCTTATTCCTAGGAGATATGGTTTTAAAGGTAGATTCAGCCTTTCTGATCAAAGGACAGACGTATTTAGTCTCAAGTGTAGTGTCAGCCTTAGAGTTACTAGACTCTCCAATGTCTTTCTGTTGTTGCTTTTGATCATATTCCTTTTTAATAAAATGAAAATCTGGACATGTTTCGATTGGTCTTTTTGCCCCCAGACACAAACTTGATAGGTTCAAAATTTTTAGTTTGTGGTTTATTCTTAGGGCAGAAGCCAATACCGGTTCTATCATCAGAATTGGTCTTAGCGTCAACAACAAAGTCAGTGAAATAATTTGAATTGTTTTCAAACTTAGAAAATTTTTTGAAAACAGTTGTTGTCTTTGTTTTTGCTTCTTCCAGTTCTAATAATGTTCCCTTGTATTTCATTTCCAGGGTTTCATTAGTTTTAGTCAACTCTTTTAATTTTTTATCAAAGTTTCAATTTCTGATTGATGTGTCAGACACTGGTTAGTGTACTCTTCGGCATTCAGCTTCACAATAAGACTTAGATCATCTAATTTCTTAGTCAGGTCTCTAACAGTCTTCTCCAGTCTAGTGCCTTTTTTAAGAGTTTTAGCATACAAAGTATGAATATCTGGGAGGACATCTGTGTCTGAGTCGCTAAGTGAAATGTGTGCAGTGACCCCTAACGATTCAGTTTTAGTACTCACGCACCCATTTACATCGTCGTTATCGAGATCACTTTGACTCACACACACGGAACTAGAGCTAGCAACATTTTCAGATAACAAGGCATCTAGGCCAGTCAAAGCAGTATTCACAAAAACAGGAGTAGAGGTATCATTATCACACACAGGCATATCATCATTGTAAATGATCTTAGCAAAAAAAGACATGTAAGGGTCCAATACATTAGATGACTCAAGTTCCTCTTCATCAGAGTCACTTGAATCTTCCCAAGTTTTACAGACATTGGCTCTATTGTGTGTCTTAATTTTATACAAATTAACTCTACAATCGTGAGCAATGTGACCTAGTTTCCCACATCTAAAACATTCAATCTTTTTAAGGTCTCGGTTAGATCTGAAGTTGTTGTCCTTAGGATGTTTGTCAAGACCTCTCTCATGAGGTTTGGGATTAGACACAGTTGGATAATTAGGCTTGCCTTGTTTAGATGCCTCTTTATTTCTAAATTTAACAATTTTCTTAAATTGTTTGGACATTAAGGCAATCTGATTATCTAGTTTGTCTATATCACACTCCTCATCAGAGTCAGAGTTGATCAAATTAGTCTCAAGTTTAGATATCTTAGAGTAAAAACTCAAGTTAGAGTTGGGCTATTTTCTTTGAGACTGATTTAATTATTTCTTAAAGTCTAATTCCATTTCCACAGTCCTAAGTTTGCTACTGAGTAACTCAGGGGTGAGGTTTTGATCACTCATCTCCTCAATAGCATACCTCTTGTTGTCAAATTTTTGTGGTAATGATCTTAGGATTTTAGAAACAATCTCACTCCTATCATATGTTATACCATTAGCATGCAACTTAGTAACTATATCAGTTAAGTTCATGTAAAAGTCATCAAAAGACTCAGAGTCAGACATAATCAAAGAGTTGTACTGCTGGGTAAGCATTTGAGTTTTAGCAGCTTTAACTCTTGAGTCTCCTTCATGGGCAGTGATTAATGAGTCCCAAGCTTCCTTAGAAGTGGCATAAGATGAGATTCTCTTGAACTCATACTCATTAATAGACATAAAGATGGCATTCTTGCCTTTATTGTTATTACGAGAAATTGTTTTCTCTTCTTGGGTAAACTCACTTAAGATTTTCTTTACCCTTTCATCACTTCCTTCAGTGGCTGGTTTAGTAGGATAAGTATATCCATTTTCAATAATGTCCCAGACATCATCTCCTAAACTCCCTTGGATGAAGGCAACCATTCTTACTTTCCAGTAAGCAAAGTTGTTTCCATCAAAGAGTGGAGGTCTGGACAGATTACCAAACCTTTCATTCTTCTCGTCCATAGTTAAGATTTTCAGAAAAACGATTTCAGAAACACAAGATCCTTTTTGAAATAAAAGTTTACAGGGCTCTGATACCAATTGAAAAACATTACTAATGCCGTTTAATACAATGATTAAACTGTATAAGCAACTCCAAAATGTTTGTTGAAGAAACCCTTTTCTTTTGAAAATAAAAATGATAAACAACAAGATGTGTTTACAAAAACTTATGTACGAGAATAACCAAGACTTTGTAATCAGTTTTAAAACTAAGATAGTTTTAAAATATCAGCACACTATAGAATGAGATGAGGAGATGAAGATAATCAGAACACACTATTTTTAACGTGGTAAAACCTCTCCCAATAGAGGAAACATCCACGGTGACTTCTAAGTCACGAAAGTAAAAATCCACTAAAAACAAATAGCAGTTACAAACAATACAACATACATGCACACAACTCAGTCTATTCTAAGTTTAGGAATATACCCCACTTGGTGTCCTTCTAACTTCTTGTAGATCTGATTGTTGATGATGTTCTTCCAGTTTGATAACTTCCCCTTTGCTTTAGCTTTCTTTTCGTCGACTCAATAATCTTTGATCTTATTCTCAACACTTTTAGTGTGGTAGTGTGTCAAGTGTTTGTGATGTGATTTCTACCCACATGCATGAACTCACACACACTTAGTTTTTACAGACAATCTTAGAAAATTACATATAAAGACTATATGCTGTGATTTTCTTTTCTTTCTTTCTTACAGAACTTGAACCCTTTTGACCTTTTAAATTATCCCAGATTCCACGGATATCTTGCTTCAAAATCGGTCAAGATCTTAATCAATCTCTGTTTTTAAAAATATTTTCGAGATCGAAAATCTCCAAGTGAGAATCCAACTAGGTCAAGGTTAAGTTTCATAAGACCAGAAGACATAAAATATTTACAGATCTAAATCAACAAATATTTTCTTAAAACGAGAATCAAATATGCAGATCTAGTGATATGTGACATGCAAAGTGTAGATCTAAGATTTCTATGATAAAGAAATACAGATCTCACCAAAAATGTCTAAGTTGATAACAAGATCACAGATCAAGAGGTTACAGCAACAAACGATCAAACCAGTAATACCACTCTCTCTCAAACACTCAAGGTTGTGTTTGGGGTTTTTAATATACGAAGGTTTGCAGATGGTTTGAAGTTGTTTTAGGGTTAGGGTTAGGGTTTCTAACTCAGTTTCCCTTTCTCTCTTCTCTCTTTTCTTTTCTCTCTTCTCTCTCACTTCTCTCTGCTCTCTTTTTTTTTCTCAATTTGGACGACTGCCAAAAGTCTTGAAATGCTGAGAATGAGAGGGTTTATATAGGAGCCAAGGAAGGTTCTGGATCGCAGATAGGAATCAACGATTGAGATCCAGTCTTCCTTATATTGACTTGATCCAAGGGTGGTAAAATAGCGGTGGTTAAAATGAAGGTGATTGGTCCATAGTGATAGCACATGGATAGGCTTAAAACACATGCTGGCCATAGATAGCGTTTGATCTAACGATCCACAATACACCAGGCAGTTCTCTCACAAAACAAACACAAATGAGATAATACGAGCATGACAAGTGTTGGCATTTCATAGGCTGGCAAACGCGCGTCAAAATTAATTACATGCAACACCCTGAAGTCTCTAGCGCATTTATATTCTACCCAATCAAACATTCTAATGAAAAACTAATTTTTCATAATATCATTTTAACCCCACAAAGTTTATAAACACACTTTTATTAAAGAAAACATTATTTTAAAAATGTTTAAAAATTCCCAAAAAATTATTAAAACAACATTTTAAGGGGAATTTAACACACAATCAATATGAGCAATATATACACATGTATGCACTTCTAATGTGTGTAGTGTGATTCAATTTATACCTTGTTTGGATCATTGAAGAGGATTAGAGAGTGAACACTTCTGAAGTTCTTTGGATTCTAGGTTAGACAACAAATTTTGTCACTATTTCCAAATTAGTTGAACACTTATACAATATAGACTTAAGTAAGTCAAAGGTATAAGGTGCTTCATTTGCCACCGTTGAGCTCCTGCTCCATCCTCTCCAGGCAACATTGGAGACTAGCATTATGTTACTGACGTAGACGTTATTCATAGGCATCCACGAGCCAGGAGGTTAGGTTGCGGCAGCTCGTTGCTCTCCATCGTTTGATTCTCGTGTGGACAATAATGGGAACTAGGCGTACCACAACTCTTATTGGGCATGATTATAGATCTATACCTAGGGGCCTCATGACTTTTTTTGTTGTCTTTTCGACTGTCGTGGAAGAGATGTGCTTGTTGTGTGAATGAGACATGGTTGTTTCTCGTTGACTTTGTTTGGCTAAGAAAGAAAAATTGTTTCCCACCGAAAGCATCAATTGTAGGTGGAAAATCCTAGTGGTAGTATTGAACACAATTAAAGTCGAGCAGAAAATAAAAACAGGCACAATCATAGTATAATAGTATTTACATGGTTCGGTAATATGCCTACGTCCACAAGGTATTTCTCTCTCTTAATATTGATCTCGTTCTCATAATGGTTACATGCCCTTTTTTCTCGGGTTAGGGTTACATTTTTAAAGAAAAGAAAAGGAGGTTGAGCCATGTAAAACTCTCCCCGCGATATAACCATCTAGATTAGGGTTGTGTTTTTTTCTTCGAACTTCCGATTTTTTCTATTTTTGATCTGATTTATTCCGAAATTGGAATGAAATTTCAGCTGTCGATTTTTATTTTTTATTTTCAATTTTTTCGAAAAAAATCGGATCGAAATTGAAAATATTTTCAAATTTTCGATTCTTTGAATTTTCTGATCCATTTTTTTCGAAACTATGCCAATTCGATTTTTTCGAATTATTTCTGATTTTTTTCGATTTTTCCTATTTCTGATTTTTTGAAATTTTCTCATGTCCCATATCAATTGGGAGAGGATGAGGGTTCCAAAGTAATGCTCTATAAACGGAGCTTCCCATCTTAACCTCTACACAAATGAAACAACAGGTTAAATCCTCATATATTACATGTTGAGTTAAACATTTCTCTCTATTTCTTTAAAATGAGAATTTCGAGTAATTGAAAATCATAAATTTATTATATCAAAATTTTGGAATATCCGAAATTTCTAGATTTTTAGTATATTTTGTGAATTTCTGATTTTTTTGTTGATTTTCCAATTTTTCCGAATTTGATTTTTTTTTTAATTTCTCGAAAAAACAGATCGAAAATTAGAATAATTATTTTATTTCCGAAAAAAATGAATTTTTTTTCCGAATAGCCATTTTCCTAATCCGATTTGTGTGTGATTGAATTATCCCCCACACTAGCCGTGAACTATAGTCTCGAAATTTCTTATTTATGGACTCCTCAGTGGAACATTTAAATTCGTCATTAAGTAGGATTTATGTGCCTTGCATATTAATTGACTATTCCATCTTTGAACTAATCTAAACCATCGATCATATTCTACGGTCATAACTATCAACATCATCTTATCGCATGTAAAAAAATTTCTCATGTAGTGTTGTTAATATGCTAAGATTTTCATTTAACTAGTTTGGCTAGTATATTGGACATTTGAATGTGAACCAAATCAAAAGAATAGAAAAAAGGAAGTTGAAAAAGAACAAGGGTATTAGATAATAAGATCCTATAACTGAATAA
Organism: Sambucus nigra; assembly: GCA_949130495.1. NCBI lineage: Eukaryota > Viridiplantae > Streptophyta > Magnoliopsida > Dipsacales > Adoxaceae > Sambucus > Sambucus nigra. The sequence goes on along the minus strand of OX422223.1, from coordinate 28,800,232 downwards.
TTTATAAGTTTATTATTATATCCCTTGCTTTCAAATTAATAATTACTATTTTAAACTCAAATTTGTGAAAGGAATTTGGGAGGTGTGAAATTAGAAGGGATTGTGAACACCATTGTTACCAATACAAATCAATTATATCAAATTGAAATCACAGTACAGTGATAAGAAAACTCTAATATACACATTAACTAGAGAGACCAGATCAACATAGGATTAAATTGATCAATCCTCTCCAGGTTCTGTTACACTCCACTTGGGAAAAAATACTGAGGAAGATTGCGTATATTTCTAAAAAATATGAATCAATTGGTGCATACTATATATCATTACATTGATGGAACCAGTAGGTTAAAATATGTTTGTAAACTATATGTAAATAGAGCAACGAAAATGTACCTTTCTAGGAAAGGAACAGGAAAAAGAGAGGTGAAGCCTCTTCAGTCAGAGAGCTTCTTCAAATTTCATCCTCACTAAGTATATAAGTCCTACCCAGTAGACCATTATATTTTCTCAATGTTCTAGCATCTAGGTGATTTTTATTTATAAATATAGTTACAGTATAAAAATCAATTACTAGCATAAACTTTTTTGACACAGAGTCAAAGTAGCCAATTTAACATAGCAATAAGATTACAAACACCAAAACAATAGCACAAGACGACAGAGCACTTTCGCACCCGCACCCGCACCCGAACTCGCATCGCTCCGCGTACTTGTGACTTAGGTTGTTGAGTAAAAATTGCGCAAGCGGTGAACCTCAAGTAAAACTATTTTATTACACATAAATAATTGTACAAATTTGAGTACAATTATTGACTCACAAAATACAAACTTAAGTGACCCATTGATATCACAAAACTCACTCAATATTTAGGACTCACTCTAAAGACACTCACTATTTATTTGGACACTCTTTACTACACTTAGTGTTTTCCTCACTTTGATATTTCTTTTCACACTTCATGTCCCAAATGAGGAGAGGAGTCTCCTATTTATACTATGGTGAGGAATTATCTAGAATTTGGAAGAGATAAGGAGAGAAGGGTGAAGAAGCTAGAACCTTCCATAGAGAGGGAGAAAATAAGAACTTTCTAGAATTAGTTTAATCTAGAGAAGGAGAGAGGAGGTGTTGACTTCAAGGTTTTATGTAGTATTATTCCAGTGGCATATAGATCACCTTAAAGATGTTTTACATTTGTTCATCAAGAAAATATATGGTCCCTATGATTATTCAAACCTATGTATATACTTGATCCACGAGTAACAAATAGTACATTCAAAAATTAAGGCTTCGTCGTTTTTAAGACAACTGCCGTTTCTTTCTAATTTCAATGGATTATGTTTAAAGGTTATTGGTATTGTTGAATCAGCATGTCATGCCCCTATGTTCTTGATTGGTCTAAACAGAAATCCATTTGCTTCTCATCCTCATCATCTGACATTGTTGCTCCTGTTCCTTCACCTAGAGTTACTCCTGATTTTTTTTCACAAAAGATAAAAACAAATCATTTCGATGCCAATATTTGCTGCCAATTTGGAATGTTGCAACCAAGTTATGATCCTTTTAAGTGTTTGCAATTCATCAGATGTATTTCATACGCTAACGTATAACCCCGCGCATCGCGCGGCTTTCCAACAAGTATATAAATAAAACCATTTACATTATTATGACATAACTAAATTATATCAGGAATGAACAAGGGTCAAAATAACAAGACACGTTTTTTTTAAAAAGGCACCTTTTATGATCCACAATTACAAGCAGGCCAGATCTCTTTGATAGCTTGGGGGTGTCAAGTTCCCACCCTAGGAATTTTGAAAAAAATAGTATAAGGGTATAAAGGTTAAGTTTCAAAATTGAAAACAAAAAACTGTAATATTTTCTTAAAAAAAATATTACACACTTCCATTCACTTGGCCACTTTGGTTACTTGGATTATTTTGTTGTTGTTTAGGATTTTAATCAATTTATTGTTATTTATTTTAGGTTATGATTTGAATTAATTTGTTGCTATTTATTTTAAGAGTTCGACATATTTATGGTTTGATTTAATTTAATTTCGTTGTTGTTTAGGATTTTGCTAATTTGGACCAATTACTTCCTATCCTAGTTTAAGACCTCCTGTTTCATATAATTTATTTTAGGGTTTTGTTATTAACGTAATATGTGCATTTGTGCTATTGTATCCGAGGTTGTTTTATTTAAATTATAGTTGTCTACAAATGCAAATTATTAATTAAATATTTATAAAAAAACTAAAAATAACCCTAAAAAAATTCGGCTCGGGAACTCCCGCCCCCAAACCCCCGAAAAGGGTTGATAATTTGTACAGTGCCCCACCCAAAATAAAATCCCGACTCCGCCACTGATTACAAGTTAGCAATAGCACAGAAGTAGGATGCCACAATAAACTAACACAGATGACACACGAGTCTAAGAGTTTCACACGGGTGAAAGTCAACATTTTCGATCAATTTCTCAACATTAGAACAGATCCTTGAAAGTTTTCTATGTTGACCTTAGTTGATAACATTAAAGAATTGAACATGATCAACATATTCCTAATACAATATATTCTTACAGATATTAAAGCACAAACTTAATCAATCAGAAGTACCTTCCATCTCTAATGGTTTTAACATGGAGAAGCTAAAGAAGAAAGTTATTACTCCAATTGCTAGAAGGATCACTAGATCAAACACCAAGATTAACCCTAATTTGCTGGACTTAATGTTCCAATGATAAGTTTTATATGCTGAAATATAAGAGGGGTGGTAAATTCCGCTTCATCTACAAGAATCAAAAGATTATTCAGAAAATATAAGCTTTCAGGTACTGCATTACTAGAGCCTAAAATTCATGCTAGAAATTTGCAGAAATATTTTCAAATGGGGGTTTGAAGGAGGTATAAGCAACTCCACCAACAAAATCTGGTTTTGTGGGAAACTTGGTGCTCAGGTGGAAGTGGTGTTTGATTTTGCTAAATCCTTAACACTTAAAATTTCTAATAGCGCATTGATTTAACCTTCAATCATTATGATTGTGTATGCTAAAGGAGATAGAGAGGGTAGAAGAGAATTATGGGAGTCAATGTAACTTCTAACTGTGGATCAAGCTAATTTACCAATGATGGTCATTTTGGACTTCAATGTTGTTAGATACAATTCAGATAAGGCTGGTGTACTCCCTATTAACGAAGTTGAAGTGAACGATTTCAATGATGCTATAGCTTTAAGTGGTTTAACAGAGCTGAGCTTTAGGGGCAGTAAATTCACCTGGTCAAATGGTCACTGCTCTTAAAGGCTTGATAGGGGTCTGTATAACCAACTCTAGTATGACAGTTACCCCCTAACTTCTATACAACACCTATCCAGGAACTGCCCAGATCATAATCCATTGATGGTGGAATTGAAATCAGAAGAGGTAACTGGGCTAAAAAAATTTAGATTTCAGAATCTGTGGCTCTCCTATGAGGGCTTGAGCAAGGTGGTGGAAGAAGCATGAACTTCAGTCGTTATTAGTAACCCCTTGACCAGATTCTCTCTAAAATTCAAAAAAAAGTTAAGTCCGATTTGGTTGCGTGGAATAAAGAAGTATTCAAAGAAATTTTTCAAGAGTTTCAAAATATGGAGGATGAGATAACTATAATCGAATTCCTTCTTGAAGAAGACCCATCAGTTGAGCGTAGAGTGCAGTATAGCGAGGCCAAAAAGAAGTTAAATCTAGCTGTTAAAAGAGAGGAGATTTTTTGGGCTCAAAAAGCAAGAATAAAATGGTATGCTGAATGAGAGAAGAATTCCAAATTCTTTCATGCATCAGTCTGGCATTGAAAGAATCAGAATGTTATGCATAGAATCAAAGACGAGCAAGGAATGTGGAGAATGAAGCCCAAAGAGATTTCTCAAGTATGTGTGGAATACTTTCAAAATCTTTTATCCTCTGAGCCAGTCTCAAGTTCTCAACAGACAGGTGTCTATTTAATAATCTTCCTGCCTTAATTACAGAGATGATAACTTATGTCTAGACAGTCAAATCCTAGAAACAGAAGCTTGGGAGTGTTTGAAGGGTATGAATGAAGAATATTCCCCAGGTCCAGATAGTTTTGGAGTGAAATTCTTCAAGAAGTTCTGGGAGCTAATCAAAGTGGATTTAGTGAACTCTATCAATTGGTTTGCAGTGGGAAACCAACTACCCACAGATTGGACTAGTACCTTGCTGGTTTTGATTCCTAAGAAGAAAAATCCTGAAAATTACAAAGAATTCAGACCGATTGGTTTATGCAATGTTTGCTACAAAATTTTGTCTAAAATCTATACCTCAAGACTTGCATCAATTATCCCAAAAATTATCTCACTGAACCAATCAGGTTTCCTAAAAGGTAGAAATATAGTAGACAATGTAGTATTGGCTCAAGAAATGATGCAGAGTCTAAATAAAAAAGTCCATAGGGGTAATTTAGTTATGAAACTTGATATGGAGAAAGCTTATGATAGACTCGAATGGATAGTACTCATTCAATCCCTTAGAGCCATTGGTTTTAGTGAAACTCTAATAGACATAGTTTGGAGGCTCATCTCAAATAATTGGTTTTCTATCTAGATTAATGGTCAGGTGGAGGGTTATTTCTCTTCTTCAAGAGGTATTAGACAAGGAGATCCAATATCTCCTTGCCTACTCATCGTCATGGCCGAATTTTTTAGTAGGGGCTTAAAGGCTCTATTTCACAATGGTTCTATCCTTCCATTTTATCATCCTCAAGGTACCAAGATTCTTTCCCCTCTCTCATTTGCGGATGATCTAATGGTATTTCTCAGAGGTGATTTGAGGAGTATAAAGAACCTGCTCAAGTTCTTATCTTACTACGAATCTATCACGGGTCAGAAGACTAATTTCAGCAAAAGCACATTTACGATTGAAGATAAAGCCCCAATAGGTAAGAGGAGGAAAGTCTCAGTTGTCAGCTATGGTGCATAAACCCCCTCCCTTTATATCATCCCTGGGATGCCCTATTTTCAGTGGGAGTTTCAAGGTGGAGTACTTCAGTTTCCTGATTCAGAGCATCAAGAGCAAAATTGGAGGTCGGAATGTCAGGTTTCTCTCTCAAGGTGGCAAAATAACCTTCATTAAAATATGTACTCCAATCAATACCATTACATGTTTTTGCAGCAGTAAAGCCTCTTAAAACAGTTATTAATAGAATTCACAAAATTCTTAATGCTTTTTTCTGGGGTGGCAATGAAGAATTAGGATGGAAGCACAGATGGAAATCATGGGAAAATATATGTTTTGAATGCAAAGAAGGGGTATTGGTATGTTAAATTCATTTGGCTTGGTATTTGCTAGCTCAGTTAAATTGTGGTGGAAATCGAAGGTGGATAACAGTCTTTGGTCTAACTTTATGCAACCACAATAGAGAAGATATCCTAAGGTGGTTTCGGTGACTAAAAGAAGGCTACAGGAGGTGGAAACTTGGGCAGGGCAGCATACTGAAGTCCAGGATGAAGTCTTAAAATGGAAACTTTCTAACTCAGGGTTATTTTCTTATTTTTCTTGTTTGCAGGAGCTCAAACTTCATAGAAGCTCTTCTCTAACTTGGGATATATTATGGCACAACAAAATTCCAAAGAAAATTTCTACTCTATGCTGGAAGTTGGGGGAGGGTTGCATTCCTCTAGATATGAGGCTGGAAAAATTTTAAATCTCACTCTGTTCACGATGTAGACTCTGTAGGTCGGATTTAGAAGATGCTAAACACTTTCTATTTCGATGCCAAATTAGCGAAAAGGTCTGGGCATATTTTGATTTTCTAATGGGCATTCCTACTAGTTACTCTTCAGCATATACACCATGATTGCCAAATGGTGGACTACTTTTAGAAAATCTGATTATTCAAAAAATTTCATCAATTAATCCCATTGGTAATCACATGGCAACTGTGGGTTTTCAGAAATAAAAGTCACTTTGAGGGAGTTTCCATTGATGCACAGAAGATCATTCAATCATGTTCTTCACAAGTAAGAGAAATTTGCTGCTCAATCAAGTTCAAACATGTTATCAAATGGATGGATAAACACATAGTAGAGGAATTTAAATTGGTCTCTAATTCTCAGGGTAAAAAATTATTAAAGATTTATTGGCTCAATCCTTCCCCTGGCTTCATCAAGCTAAATATTGATGGGGATTCAATAGGAAATCTAGGTCAGAGTGGGTGCGGCGGTATTTTGAGATCAGATAGAGGAGTTACGTTGAAGGATTTTGCGGAAAACTGTGGAATCAAAACTAATATAGTTGTGAAATTTCTAGCAGTCTACAGAGGTATTAAAATGAGTGCTGACTTGAATGTTAGGAAACTGCAAATTGAATCAGCTTCAATGATTGTAGTCAAATGCTTTTCCTTCCAATGGAAACCTCCATGGTTTGTAAAATCTTGTTTTGATGATTCAATGAATCTTCTTATTCAGATGGAATGGAGCATTTCTCATGTGTATAGAGAAGCTAACTCTGTGGCAGAGGGTTTAGTTAAAGAAGGTGTCGAAGTGAATAGTGTGAGATGGTTCGATTCAGTCATTAATCTCCCTAGATTGGTTAGAGGTGAATATAGGCTAGATTATTGTCATATGTTCAAGATTAGACTAGATTGATCCTCCTCTTTTGGTAATTAGCTCCCCAAAAGAGAATCTTTTGAGTATTGTATATGCCACGGATGAGGCAGTTTCATTCTTACAATTTATGTCATTACATATTTCAAAAAAAAAATATGTTATGCTTCACCACAGTGAGATAAAACCACGGAATTACAGAAATCACTGACCTTCAAATTTACCTGATGATGAATAAGCTCTTTGTTTTGCATTTCCAATTGTCTAACTTTTCTTTCAGGTCTCTTATTTTGGAATCTCTCTCTGTAGTCAACCTCTCTATCCCATTGTAGGCACCTTTAAATAATGGCCAAAAAGAAGAACAATAGTAAATTACCATAAATACATTAAACGTTTAACACGATCCTACCTTGAGGAGGATGTCAAGGTAAATAGATAGTTCATAATCTTTTTGGCATCTTCAAGGAACCTTGCATGGTTCCTGCTCCCTCTCCCTCTAAAGGCTTGTTCACACGCTTCCGCTCTAGACAATTGTAAAGACATAGAAATAAGGGTGTTAGATGAAATAGCAAGCATGTTCTCAAGCCCATGTATCCTCGAATTTCTTGCAGCTGGAGACATTAACTGGGGCAATCCCTGCTGTGGACACATTAAGATAAGGTCGTTTAAGGTCGTGATGGCAATACACTAATGGTGCATTTGATTATAATGTCGAAAAAAGGTCGAAAACATTATGACATGTTGAAAAAAGTGTGGATGAGATACCCTACAACTTGTCTAGTTTTCCAACGAATTCAATTATATGGGGGTGAGTAAGAACAGTGTTACATTTAAGAATATAGTTCCCATAGAATATTTTTGCAATCAAGCACCACAAAATTAAAAAATATAAGTAAAAGGAATCATTTTAGATGGAACCAAATGTAAAGTCAATCAAATGGACATCCTAATATTTAAACAAAAAGCTGGGGAAAAAAGGAAAAAAAATCCTCCAAGAAAGTAAATTTGGCAACAATGTTACTAGCCTTAAAGTTTTCTGCTTCAAAATACGTGCTTCTTCCTTCAACTCTGCAACCTCCTTAGCCATTTTAGCTCTCCTAGAATTACAAAATAAAATACTAACAAATTGAGCAGGAAAAACACTTATAATGTTCAATAACATTTTAAATAGTTGTACAGCGTGATAGTTAAAATATTCCAAGTTGAGAGAGAAAAACAATGGCATGATATGAAGTAAGCAATAAACAAAATCCCATTAATCAAATCACTTTTTCGAGAAATACAAGACATCTAAGTCATACAAGTAAAGAGATCTATTCATTGATAAGATAAAAAATGTGAACGGAGATTGGATTGGTGATAAAATAGAATCCTGGGTCGCAAACATTAATTCGAATTATAATGAAGATGTTGTATTTTCAGGATTGGATTTCGTATTCAAATGAACCGCGGACTTGTAAGAAAGTGGGTTTTTAGCTATGGGCCTAGCAAAAGAAAAATTGGGACAGGATCCTCTAGAATCACCCCAAAAAAAATCGGACGTGAAAGTTTCTTGTCCAGGGTTAAGACCTGGGATTTGACGGCGGACTTAAAAATCCACCTATAGACACTTTACGCCCAATCATTCTAGATAACGCTTGCATCCTCTGTATTACCACGGCTACTGGCACAGAATTAGCTCATGTTTATTCCCCGAATATCGTCAACTAATGGAATTGAAATGATCTCTGGATTGAAAAGAAGATCCTTTTAATTGGCTAGAATCCCTTACTTGAATGAAACCAGTCTTGTGGAATCATATTGAATATTTAACGATTGTATCGCAGCATTATGGTTTGCGTAGACAATTCTATAAATTGAAGCATGATAAAGGATGCCATATGAAATTGGCAAAAGAGAATACTGAAGGTCGAAGATTGACAGCATTATAATGATGTTTGGGGCACCATAACAACACTATTTACTGTAACACCCCGTATTTTTAATGACTTTTAAAATGGGATTAATTATAATTAATTGTGGGATAATTAAAAATTAATTCGGATTTAAATATTACTTGAGAATAAAGTAATATATGATTTATGTTGAATATTTCTTGGTGATTAAAAGTAATATATATGATTATGACTTTACATATGATTATGCTTTTATAAATTGTCACGAGTTATGAATACGACAATTAAGGTAATTAAGTTTTGACGCGAGTGTGAGTTGTGTTGGGACTATATTTAAGTGGAATGCAAAGTAAATTATTTTTATGTCATTTGAACGGTTGTTTTGACTGCGTCAAAGTGTTCGAAAGGGTTTAAATAGTCGAAAAGTCTACCTGGGGGACTACTTTGGGTCTCGGGGCAATTTGGAACCAAACAGACACCCGGGAGGGGTATTTTGATCATCTTCCAAAATGGGTGAATAGTACCCACGAATTTGTATTAATATTACACAAGTGTAAAGGTGGTAGGATTAAGGTTCATTCACCAAAAATCAGAGGAAAATGCTTAGGGGAGAGTGAAAGACTTTTCTCGGAAAGGAAGAGACATCTCTAGTAAACCAAAAGCCAAGAGTCATCCTACATCACCACCACCGCCGAAAGTTGTCCGAAAAATGGAGGAATGCCAGTAGAGTTATCTTCCCCAACGGTTTAGACCTACGAATTAGAGGCAAGTGATTAACTATTTCAAATTTAGCATGTATATTGTCCATGTTAGAATAGTAGTAAAATTCTGAAAAAGTGAATAGAGATGAATTATGATGATTTTAAATGGATCTTTGAAATGAGAATTATGTAGGATTGATTTCTTTCTGAACATAAAATTAAATCCATGAAATTGGGAATCATTTAGTGGAGAAAATCTAGGGTTTATATTTGTTCTTGTATTTGTGACAAACTAAGAAGGAATTTTAATGGAGATAAATTGATTTAATTGAAACTTCATGATGATTTCATATTGATTAAAGGTTAGAAATCATTTCTATACCATGATATATCTTTTGGGTTGAATTCTGAGGAGTTTGGGATTATTTTATATTGATTTTGATGATGAAAAAGTGTAAAACCCGTAGGTAAACTTATGCAGAAATCTGGACAAATATCTGATGGATAGATCGATCGATCCATCAGATATTTAAATCATCGATCGATCGACCAAAATCTTCAATCAATCGACTTCCCCTGGAAATGTGAATTGTTTCCTTTTTAATTTTTGAGTAAATCCCAACTTTTAGAAATCTTTGGTGATGATTAATTGAACATAATGGGACTTAAATAAGGACAGTGGGATATACTTAAGACCCGAAAAGTAATATTATGTATGGGATTGAATGGGAAAACTAACGAGTGTTAATTGAAAGAGTTATAATGGAGAATTATATAAATTGGGGTTTATATCGGATAAGTGATGACTTAAGGTTAGTACCAGTAGTAAGAGGGTCATTAATTACCGGAATAACCTTAGGCATGTATTGGATTGACCCTAGGGGATGACATAAAGGGTTAAAATTGAATTAGGAATTATCGAGAAATAAACCTAATTGAAGATAATTTTAATTCATAGAAATTTAGGAGATATGGTGACATGGACCAGTAGGGTGTAGATGTTTACCTACTGAATTTAGATGAGGAGTAAATGATTACCATGCGAGTGATGAGAGAAGCTCGGGAACATAATTTAAGAAGTAAAGTCAAAATCTGTAAATACGTAGGATATGAGAGATAAATATACTACGTATGGAAATTATTATATGGGTTGTGCGTGTGCCCTATTGTTATATACTTATATTATTAATTATATTGTGTGTATGACATACCTACGTTGCTTGCTATCGGGGTGGAGGTTTCGCATTGTGGATGATCTTATCCTGATGAGCCCATTTGGGGGCATCTTAGATTCGTACCCTGAGCATAGGACCTTGGACACGTGTTATCGGTGTGAATGATAGTTTCGACGGTTGAATGGGAACGTAGGTATATGCGTGACCCATTTGGCTGGGGAGTATGCTCGCCTCTAATGTTGTGTGTTATGCTAATTATGTTTCATGAGAGACGCCGAACCAATAGTCTTTTATACAGGGAGAGATGTATCAGGACATGATAGCAGAGTATGCATGCACCACAGCTGTGTCTGGAAGATGCCATATTAGTATATATAATAATGTGATGAATATATATACTGTGATGTAATCTACTGTGTGAAATTGTAGATTAAAATATATATATTATGATGTAATCTATTGTTGAAATTGTAGATAAAAATGAATAATTAGATCTGGGAGAATTAAGTAAGTGAATACTTAATCCTAAAGTTGTGAAAGTTCATATTAAAGATAAATGAACATGTTTAATTATCATATGTATTGCATGGGAAATACGGGGAAATGATATTGGGTAGAATCATGTTTGAGAACTTTGATTAGGGAGATAATAAGGTATGTTAGGCGTGCACACTAGATGAGAGGTGAAAATTATAAAGTGAGAGCCCAAGAAGCTAACATGTACATAATAATTGCTTAATTGCATTTGTTAAGCACTTGCTATTTAAAAAAAATCTTTTACAATCGGGTTGGGACCCGTTTTCTTGCATATTCTCTTCTCTATTGTATCTTTTACATCAGGTGTCTAGCATTAGGGACGCCAGGCATAGCATATGGATGTCTCGATGGGTTATAGCTACTACTGGAGATGCAGACTTTGTTTAGACTCTTCCATTCTATTGATTCATACATCTTTAGTGTCTACTTTCATTTAGGGCATGTCGCCCAGGATTCTAGTTATTTCATTTCTATACCAGAGGTTGTAATTATTTATGTCAGTACTATGGATATCAGTTTTATTTGGTGGTAATTATATATTTTAACTGGAGAGTTATTCCAGCCACATTTATTCTTATTATATATAGTTTAGTTGTGATGTGATGTGCTTATTGTTATTCCGCATTTTTGAATGGTTTTAATTAAATTAAAAATGGAAAAGTTTTGACACTAACTTAATTAATTATTAGGTGAGTTAATAAAGAAATTCTTTTTCGACAATGATGCTGAGAATGAACCAACTGGATATTCTGATTTAATTTAATAAAGGACTGATCACCCGATATTTAATTAGGCGAGTGTCACAGGTGGCATTAGAGCCACGTCCTAATGTCCTTGGGATCTGTACGGCTTTCTATGTTTCAGCGTAGCGTTCTTTAATGTAAAGCCCTATTATTAGGATGTTGCATTCCTTTGCGTATTACGACTTACGTGCTCCTGCCAGGAAATATAAGTGATGTAATTCTTATACGAATTCGGTGAGGCATCATGCACGAATCATTGTGGGATGACCAGCGAGGACCATTGAAGGGTCAGGAGGAGGAGAACTCAGCCGAAGACATAGAGCATTTTGGAAATGGTGATCGAGATAGAACACTCCATAATTGTTGTTCATGCTGATGATAATAAAGAAGTCGCTCGAAAACTGTAGTTTCCCAAGCACCGTCATAGATGATGATTGTGCCGTTCTAAATTCACCCAGCACAGTCAGTGAAGGGTGAGGGAATCGGAAGGACTCTTGTGAAAGAAGAAATCCAAGGCTATGATGTAGGGTGAAGTGTAGTAACACCCAGGACTTGAACATTTCGAGTGAAATTTTTGATAATAGGAGCAATCTTAAGTGATGAGAGTTAGACATAACATATAAGGAAATATGCGTGAAGCTAAACAAGAAAGTTGAGTATGGTTCGACCATGAAATCGTCCATCTGCGATTTTAACAGGGATGTGAAAGAATCTCAAAACTTATCTCATATGGGCAAGAAAGAAAACCCAACACGAGATAGAAGTTAACTAGCTTGATGAACATTATACAGCGAAAAAGGGGAGCCAGGAAATCTAACCGAAGGGCAAGATTGAATTCAATAGTGTTAGTGGAATAGCACCGGAAGGTATACCCAGTAGGGGAGCTATTTAAAATTATATGATTAAATCCCTACTAAGTGGCGATGAATTCATCCAAGACCAGCGAGGTCGGCCATGTTTTCCATAGGACCTGTAGAGCCAAAGGAAATGTGAAAATAGCAGTTGGGAGCTAAGACTGCCAGTTTCGAGAGAAGGATATTCCAAAATGGTCAGTGGGACCACTGACGGGGAAATGGCACAGGAAATTACCCTATGTGTCGAGAGTAGGGGCTACCAGTGTTGAACGTATCCACATTGAGAAGTGAAACAGATAAGATTGGGAATAGTAAACCATGCCAGTAAGGCATAACAACTGGGGAAGTGAGATTTCCAGTGAAAGAATTGGATCAAGAGATTTGGGCCCAGGAATTTACAACCCGAGAGTGTTGGGACTAGTGGAGTCCTCGGCAACAGAAGCATATTGTTCCTTAGGGTCGTCGGGGCCCAGGAAGTAATAAGGAGTCCAGTAAGGCCATAATTGAGGCCCAGAGATTTTGGGCCAACGTTTCAAATATGGGCGTGTAAGCTACACGAAGGAATAATTTGTCCACAATGGACGGGGGAAACTATTGGATGAAATCCTAATTGTATAACGATTGCGGATAATTATGGGTCGTTTTTACTGTAAAAAATTACATGTAGGGACCCTATGATCAGGCTAGACTAATGAAGTTTTATTTCATCCTTGTGATTAAAGGATTAATTCAAGTGACATGGGTGTGTCACAACATATATATAAATGGTTAACATTAAAATTCGTGTACACATCGCATTTAGTGGGTACATTAGTTTTAACAGTCTGGTTACAAACGTATTTATCATGGGTAACGGGGATTTTTTATGTCACCCGTGAGTGAGCTGTGAGGGTACTAAGATCATATTTTATCGTTATAATTTACTACTGCATTGAGTTACCAAAGTAGAGCTTAATAAGGTAATGTGTAGAGATTAATTACTGAATGTTTGAACGATAGTAGATGGAGTGATAAGACTATCGTGTTGGATACTCCGGGGTGAGTAATATTAATTTTGTTAAGTGCCACCTGAAAGAGAGTTGGACCTATATATATATATATATATGGAAATTTCATGGTATCATAGACTTCAGTGAGTACGTTGTCTAGTTATATGTGATCCCGGTGCGTAGAGATTTATTTATTGAGGTAAGGATACACTGTGTTCTTTATCGAGCAGAGAAATATAACTCGTTAAATATATAATGCCAAGAAGTTGAGATAGTGAGAGCGTCATGTTTCATATTATTTTTAAGGGACATAAGAGTGGATGAGTAGACTTTTATGTCAATATACGGAGATTGTGGGAAGGTACATATTATGGACTAAGGGCCTTACGGATCTCGACAATCAACTACGTTAGCTAGTAGTGCATTGGGGAGTTGGAGAGAAGTTTGGACGATAGTACACGGGTTTCATACCTTGGTTATTGTACATATACGAGAATATAACTGAGAGTTGATAATTCCACTATGACTTAAGGTCGGTAGAGTATCCTAGTCCTGACAGGGAAAACCAGTACAGAATTGTTACATTATGAATAGATCAGCATGCCGAGTGTGCGAGAATTGATTTAAGATGAATATATTTCATCATTGCAGTAATGCATGAGACAAAGGGTGTATGGGATCCCTAGGTAATTGAATCTTGATTTTATTCCCATTCGGGATGTATGGGATAAGGTAAATGTATATAGAAGTCGAAATACCAGGACTTGATTGTCCGATCATTTATATCAGTTAAGACCACCACTCCCCAAATGTCCACGAGGATGGTATTGTATCAGGTAGTAGATTATGATTGTCATGTGAATTCGACAACATGTAGCTGGGGAAGTCGAAGCTTATTCCGTAAGAGAGGGAAAGGACTTGTGACATGCGGTGTGGCAAAGTCACATGGATTATGGTTAGAGGTACATTCAGGAGAACATAAAATGTATCAGATTATAAATGACAGTGGTGGCGGAATTTAATGAAGAGGAATATTGCTACATTCGTTTTGCCACATGTTTATTGGTAAAAGGGTGGACCATCCAAAACTAGCAGGGGTTTCTTCAACCGTTAGAGATTCCTAAGTAGTAATGGGAGAGCATTCCCAAGGATTTTATCACAAAGGTAACTACTTCCTAGAGGGGTTACGATCCTATATGGGTAATAGTGAATCGATTGATCGAAGTAGCTCATGTTGTGCCAGTTAGGACTGATTATACTACAAGACAATATGCGTAGATCTTTATATAGCCGAGAAAGTGACGTCACATAGGGTACCGTTTAATATTATGTCCGATTGGGACAAGATACTTGTCTTTCGATTTTGGGAGAGTTTTCATGAGGCTATGGTACCAAGTCATGATTGAGTACGGCCTATCATCCGCAGACTAATGGGCAGAACAAGCGGACTAATCCGATATTGGAGTATAAATTATATGTGTACCCTTGAATCTTAGGGAATAATGGGAGCGGTACTTTCTGCTAGTGGAGTTTGTGTACAATAACTCCTATAAGTTCACTTTTGGACATGGTACCAGTAGAGGTATGGTACGGTAAGCCTTGTTGTTCCCCTGCTTGTTAGTTAAGGGTGGGGGACTAGGTACCATTGCGAATATCAGAGATGAGTTGATACTTAGTGTATATATTGTGTGTGACATATATATAGCACAAATAACCTACTTGTGTGCGATCATAGCGAGACGAGCTCGTATGTATTTAAAGAACGATTAATCTACTAAAGTGCAAATAGTAGAAGGCTAGATAGTGAATATCTAAAATAAAGTTTAATTAGTCAAACTTAAACGGTAAGGCTTGGGCAAGAACCTACGTAGCAGGGTAACCTGAGGTTTAAAAAGAACATACGTGAGGTGTTCATTAGTAAGGGTATTTGATAGAGCATTATATGTGCGATACGAAGTAGTTTACTTATGAGCGCGAGGATGCGATGCGCAACATATAGCCAGAGTTGTTCTTATCTGGTATACTTTTTTTGAATTTCGGGACAAAATTTCGTTGTAAGGGGGGAAGTATGTAACACCCCGTATTTTTAATGACTTTTAAAATTGGATTAATTAGAATTAATTGTGGGATAATTGAAAATCAATCCAGATTTAAATATTACTTGAGAATAAAGTAATATATGATTTATGTTGAATATTACTTGGTGATTAAAATTAATATATATGACTATGAATTTACATATGATTATGCTTTTATAAATTTTTGCGAGTTATGAATACGACAATTACGGAATTAAGTCGGAATGCGCGTATGAGTCGTGTCGAGACTATATTTAAGTGGAATGAAAAGTAAATTATTTTTATATCATCCGAATGGTCATTTTGACAGCGCTAAAATGTCCATAAAGGTTTAAATAGTCAAAAAAATCTACTTGGGGGATTACTTTGGGTCTCGGGGCAATTTGGAACCAAACAGACATCCCAAAGGGGTATTTTGGTCATTTTTCAAAATGGGTGAATAGCACCCCACGAATTTCTAGTAATATTATATAAGGGTAAGGGTGGTAGGATTACGTTTCATTCACCAAAAATCAGAGGAAAAGGCTGAGGTGAGAGTGAGAGACTTTTCTGGCAAAGGAAGAGACATCTCTAGGAAACCAAAAGCCAAAAGTCATCCTACATCACTGTTGACGTAAAAAACTAGATTACTCTAATTATTCAATCACAGATAAATAAATGAGACAAAGAATTTTAAAGTGGTTCAGCCTTATATGAATGGCCTACGTCCACTGTTATGTTATTGCTGAGTGTTTGGAAATTCTCGATTACAAGTTCTATCAAGAAATTCCGGTCCCCCTTGAATGAGGGTGATACAAGGTATTTATAGCCTTAGGTTGTACATGAAAGGGTATTACATTAAATGATACACATATGAAAGGGTAATTCATTTAATGCTCTTCAAACGTGTGCGTCAAGATGATAAGCATTCAATGAATAGTTGAACTGTTGATTATCTGGCAATTAATGCTGCGGTCGAGATGCAGCTCGAACCGCCTTAGTTGCTCGTCGTCCAAGAGTTCCTCGGAGCATTGGAGTTCCTCGGAGGACAAGAGTTCCTCGGAGGGTTGGTGTTCCTCGAAAGATTGGTGTTCCTCGGAGTACACCTGTTGTTCGGAGTGAGTATGTTGGTCGGGGGAATGATCTTCCTCGTTGCTATTGTGCCACGTAGATTGACACGTGTCTTCTTATTATTTGTCCACATCAGCATACTAATTTTGGTATCAACAGAAGCCCCCAATGTTTCATATTTCTAACTTTGAGGAGTATGGAACATTCTTTCTCGGTATATGGCGATATTAAATGACCTTCCTGGGTTTTAGGAGCCTTTTCTTCGTATTTGAATTTCCTTCCAAATTCGCAGAATCCGCCTTTTTGCTTTTTTATAAGCGCTTCGATCTTCGTGCCCTTTTTGTCCTTTTAGCCGCCGGTAGCGTAATAGTTTCTTTTTTGTAATCATTTCTTTCGCCGTTTCCCAAGGCAAAGTATTTAAGCTTCAGAGGCAATCCCATCGTCTTCTACCTTTTCGATTTCTGCTTTCGAGTTTTCTATAGCTTTTCTCTCTCATGTGCGTTCATCCCTTTCCTCGTTTGTTTGTCAATAGATCTCCTTTTTCCTGTAAGATTTTCTTCCTTCTTCTTCATTTCTTTTTACTCACCATGGTTTATATTATCGAATCTCTTGAAAAATTCCGTTCTGACTTTTCTATTCCTTCTTGGGTAACTTTGGAGAGTCTTTCTGAGCCTTCAACTTATTTTAATTTGGCTGAGGGACATTGGTTCCCTAGCCTCTTTATTGCTGAATGTGGATTTTCTTTTCCACCAAACCCTTTGAGTTTATAGTTCTGTCAGTATTTTGATGTTGTCCCTGCAAAAATAGCCCCCAACACATGGAGAATAGTTAATGGGGTGTATAGGTTAAATCAAACTCATGGAACTCGTATAGGAATTCCTGAAATTATGTACTGTTATAGATGGGCTGTTTTAGACAATGTTTTTTTATCTAAAAACTAGGTTTTTGAATAGGGCCTTAGTAGTCAACCTCCCTGATGCAAACAGGGATTATTTTGAACATGGGGTGGTTATAAAAAATTGGCAACATGCCCCTTTGGTTGGAGATGCAGTATATAAGGGTCTCAGATGCCCCCCATATGGCAATGGGATAGGTTATTTTCATCTTATTTTGTTTCTGAAATTATGATTTCATTGTGTTTGACAAAATGTATGACTGATATTTCACTATGTATTTGTTTGCAGTTGACAGTAAGAGAAAAACTCCCAAAGAATCAGAAGTTAATATAAAGTATTTGAAACATATATGGAATTTGCATCGAAGAGTTGCAGACGAGCACATCAGGTCTGCTTCATATTTGTTGCAGTACAGGAGCTACACATCATCCTTTACTGCTCGTCCTGTGGTCAACATTAGTGACCCATTGCCAGCTTCTGAAGAATCTTCACCAGAATCTCACATTCCTTTAAGTCAGAAGATGGGCAAAAGAAGAGTTCATGCTATCTTCGAGGAGTCTTCCTCTGCTGGAGATGGGAAGAGAAACAAGGTCGAGGTCCCAAAGGGGACAAAGAAAGTAGATGCTGCTCCTTCTGTTGCTCCTCAGAAGGCTGCCGAGAAGTCTCCAATGGCTCCGAGCAAGAGAAGTACTTCTGTGGAAGTGATCACCATTTCCCCCACCAAAGGTTCTTTGGCTGAAACTGCTGAAGTACCACTGAGGAGATTGAAGAAATCCTCCTCGGTCAGTTATTCTGAAGCCATTCCTCAGCTCCAAGCTAGTGGAGCTGGTGTTCCAACCATTATTCCACCGAGTTCTGCAATGAGCTCGGTAAAGACTTGGACTATTCCTGAAGTCCAAGGAATTGAAGAAAACATGTCTAGGGATATGCTGACATCCCTAGCTACTCGTCACATTGCTTCAGTAAGTTTCTCTTATCCTGAGTTTTTTCTTTATTTCAGTCAATATATGTATCTCGGCACTAACTTTTCATTACCTTCTTTTTCAGCTGGTGAGTTGCTTTAACACCATAGTGAAGAAAGATGAAGCGCTCAAGGCTTCAAGCTCCTCGTCCGGAGTATAGGATGCTTTCCAGGGTTTAGCCCAATCTCTGAAGGAATCGCGTCAAAAATATGACGAGAATAGGGGTGAATGGGAAAAGAAGTTGGCTGCGTCTGAGGCAGAGAAGATGCAGTTGGGAAATAAAGTGAAGGACTTGGAGAGGGAGAATAAGAAATACGCCGAGAAGCTCACTACTTTTGGGGAGCTTGAAAATAAGCTGAAATCAGCTGAGGAAGAGCTGACCCTTCTGCGAGAAGTAAATCGTCAGAAGGAGGCGGTGGAGGCCAAGTTAAAAGCCATCGAGGATCTTCTGTCCGAGAAGCTCTCCTCGGAGAAAATGAAGAGAAAAAAAGCTGTGAAGAAATCCTTTCGAACTGGTTGGGACAATGGATGGGATAGGGGGTAGCAGCAATGATGACTCAGGTGAAATATGGAAGTTTGAAATACTTCCATGATGGTTGGGTTGCTGCCTTGCAGGAATTGAGGGTGAGCAAGGACTCCGAGCTATTTCAACAACATCTCCCTGGTCCTCCTCCAGTTATTGAAGATGAGGATGAAGACGAAGTTGCATCTCAAGAATCTTCAATGACAGTGGGTGATCAAGACCTTGCTCCATAACCCAACCAGACAGCCACCGAGGAGATTTCGTCCTTGCCTTCTCCTCTAGAACAAGTCCCAGCTTCTACCAATCAAATCATTGTTCCCACCGAGCAACCAAGCTCCTCGTCCCAGCCTCCCGAGAAAGTCTTGGGAGACAAGGAAAAGGTGTGAAGTTGTTCGGTACTCTCTTTCTGTTTTTCTTTTACTTGTACTTTGTATTCTGAACGATGTACTCTTTCTGATGATGTAATAAAATCACCTCTTTTTGTTCCTCTACATTGTTGATGCTCTGTCTGCTTTTTTTATTAACTCTTGCCTTATCTTCTTTATTAGTTTATGGCTAGAATGGAACTAATATCTGCCAATGATACAAAGCTGATGCAGCAATGCCATGAATATTATAAGGCTGGTCACATAGACCTGAGTGTATCAGAAATTGCTGACATCCTTGGCCATGATGCTTCAGAGCAGGCAGTTGAAGCTTATCGGTACCTGAAGGATTTACTTGACCGAGCTGTGGCCAATAATGTGGCATACTACGAATTGATCGAGGAGCTTCATTGTACCCTAGAAGATCTTCAGAATCAGCACAATGAATCAATTGCCCTGTTGCATGAGGGGTATGAGAATAGGTATCAACAGCTTTCTTCCGAGACAGGCCACAAAAAGATCATTACTGGGTACGATGTCAGGGAGAGAACCCTAAAGGGTGAAGTTGAAGCCTATAGACAAATTACTGAGCTGCTGGAGCAAGAAAATAATAATTTGCAGAAAGAGCTAGCGCAGTATAAATCTGCAGCTTCTTCTTCAACAGCTGTAATCCCAGTGACTGATGAGGGATTTTCCTTTCTAGAGGTTGAGAATGCCAAATTAAGGCAAGAATTGGACACTTTAAAGAGGACCGGTACTTCCACTGATGCTCGGGGATGAGGAAGAGGTTCTCGTGGGCGAGGAAGAGCTGTTCAAAATGTTGTCGAGGAGCAAAGTTCTCCACCTGCTCGGGGTCGATCAAGAACTCCTCGTAGTATTGAAGAAGCTCGTACTCTGTCAACATTGGAAACTCAAGCGTACCAATTGAATGCAAAAGATCGGACTTTGTCTGAAATGTCCAAGAAAATCCTAACTTTGGAGGATCAACTTACTGCGACGAAGTCTGCTTTAGAGAATAAGGACATTTTTGCAAAAAACCTTCACGAACAGTTGGAGAGACTAACTTTCCAATTCCATAAGCAGCCCAGGGAATTTTGGATGGCTGGGTACAACGAGGCACTATTCCATTTAGATGCTCGTATCCAGAATGCCACTAATGAGGGCTATAAACAAGGCTGGTTGAATGCCTTATGCGTGTTGAAACTTGAACAAGGACATTACTTGTGGGACTATTATGACCCTGGGGTACTTGACTTGCCTGTGACACCGTTCAATTTGCACAAGGAATGGATCCCAGCTCGTGCCATTCCTCGGAGTTTAATTGCACAATACCTCGGTGACTACAATCTTCATTCTCAGATAGAGGTATCTCGTCCCGAGCATCTATTGGACACACCTTCAGTAATGAATGTCAGAATGCTGAAGGACTTGAATTTCATTAACTCTCCTCAGACTTTAAATGATCCGCCTGCTGGCGAGGAACCTATTTCAAAAGCCGAGGGAAAGAAACCAATAGAGTAGGGATCTCAATGTAATAGTTAGTACACATATGTAACTTGTAATTTATTTTGAGTTTTAATGAAAGACTTTCATTCTCTGTTTTGCAAATCGGTATTGCTATTGTCTTGTGCTTGTCAACACGTTATATTCATGCATATGTATCTGTTAAAAATATAACAATATTGTGTTGTTCATCGACCAACTTAGTAATAAAAAGTTATTAGTAATGTTGCTCGATCACCTAATAAAGTAATGAGTATAAAAAATGTTTAAAAATTCTTCCAACCAACCAAGGTTGTTAAATTGTGCTCGTTGACCAATTATAGTTAGGGAGAGTTTTTATCCCCGACTAACCATACTTGGTAAATTTTTTCATAAAATGTGTCCGACCAACCAAGGTCGATAATTTTATCCTCGTCGACCAACTACAGTTAGTGGATTTTGATCCCGACTAACCATACTTGGTTCTGTTTGGAATATTTTGTATTTTCTGGAATAGTTTTACCTTCCGACCAACATAAGTTGGCATATTTTATTTCTTAACCAACCGAGATTGGCATTTTTAAGAATCACATGTTCTCGCTCTTTTACCCACCGGAGTTGGTCTGAGTTTGAACTATCAGTATCCACTAGTTATTTTACCAACCGGAGTTGGTCATGCTAGTGTATGTCTCCTAACCAAAGGAGTATAGTTTGTTCTCGCCCTTTTACCAACCGGAGTTGGTCGTGGGTCTGAACTATCAGTGTCCACTAGTTATTTTACCAACCGGAGTTGGTCACGCTAGTGTATGCCTCCTAACCAAAGGAGTATAGTTTGTTCTCGCCCTTTTACCAACCGGAATTGGTCGTGGGTCTGAACTATCAGTGTCCACTAGTTATTTTACCAACCGGAGTTGGTCACGCTAGTGTATGCCTCCTAACCAAAGGAGTATAGTTTGTTCTCGCCCTTTTACCAACCGGAGTTGGTCGTGGGTCTGAACTATCGTCTTCTTTTTGCTGTTGAGCAGTGTAGTGTTGTACACTAGTATTCCCCGAAAAACTTTCAATAAAAGGAGAGAAGATGGTGAAACATCATCATTTTATTCATATTGATAGAACTGCTTTACATTTTACATTACTGATAATACTTGCGTAGGTGTTCAGCATTCCATGCATTCTTGAATTCCTCTCCTTCTAGAGTTGCTATTCGGTAAGTTCCTGGTCGAACAACTTCTGTAACTCGGTAAGGTCCATGCCAATTTGCTTCCAATTTATTGTGCTTCTGAATGACCTTCTTTAGCACGTAATCTCCTTCTTTTAAATCGCATTTCTTCACCCTCTTGTTGTAGAACAGGGTTGTTCGCTGTTGATAAGCAGCATTCCTAATGGCTGCCTCTTCTCTAACTTCCTCGAGCATGTCCAAATCTAATCTCCTCATCAAGTCCCTGACTGGGGAATTGAAATTCAGCACTCTGTGTGTTGGAAGACCCAACTCGGCAGGTATTACAGCTTCACTTCCAAATGCCAGCATATATGGTGATTCTCCAGTTGCTGCTCGGGGAGTTGTTCGGTAAGCCCACGATACTGACTGTAGCTCATTAATCCAATTAGCTTTAGCCTCACTTAGCCTCTTCTTCAAACCATTTAGTAATGTTCTGTTCGTCACTTCAGTTTGTCCATTGCTCTGAGGATGGCCTGGTGCTGAATGAACCTTCAAAACGTTTGACTGACGACAATAGGCTGCGAACTCCTCGTTATCAAATTGTGTTCCATGGTCTGTGATGAAGGCATGAGGGAGACCATATCGGCAGATGATGTTCTTCCAAACGAACTGGTACACCTTCTCGTATGTCATATCAATAAGTGGCTCAGCTTCTACCCACTTAGTAAAATAATCCACTGCGACGACGAGGTACTTGAATCTTCCTCGGGTCGTTGGCAGTGGTCCAACCAAATCAATTCCCCACATGGCAAATGGCCAAGGGGAAGTTATGGGTGTCAACAATGCTTATGGAGTTCGTCGAATGGAGGAAAAACGTTGGCATTTATCACATCTTTTGGCATAGGCTATACAATCAGCCCTCATCGTTGGCCAGTAGTACCCCTGCGTCATCACTCTTTGTAAAAGTGTCTGACCTGCTACATGTGCTCCACAAGATCCTTCATGGATCGCTTCAATCAATTCCTTCACCTCGGAAGGATGTACACATCTCTGCAAACCCACCATAATTCCTCGTCTATACAAAACACCATTAGTTAGTACATACCGAGCAGCTTTAAACTTCAATTTCTTGGCAGTGATCTTATCCTCCGGTAATTCTCCTTCCTCGACGTATGCC
Source organism: Sambucus nigra (assembly GCA_949130495.1). Classification (NCBI taxonomy): domain Eukaryota; kingdom Viridiplantae; phylum Streptophyta; class Magnoliopsida; order Dipsacales; family Adoxaceae; genus Sambucus; species Sambucus nigra. The sequence continues at coordinate 28,777,046 of OX422223.1, read as the reverse complement.
CTGATGGAATCCATCCAAGATGGTCCTAAATCAAGGGAAATAACATTCATCGTCAGGCCTTCATCTACGCTTCGATTTTCTAACACCTCAATTGGTATCGTTCTTCGCAACTCGGTACGAGTAGCTGATGATAGTCGGGCCAGTGCGTCTGCTTGTGCATTCTCCGTCCTTGGTATTCTGATCAACTGAATGGCATCAAATTCTGCCAACAACTCCATCGCCTTTGCATGATACTTGGCCATTAATTTTCCTTTAACTGCATACGTTCCCATCATCTGATTCACAATTAATTGAGAATCACTGAATACCATCACTTGTTGTGCTTCCATAATCTTTGCTAAATTAAGACCTGCTATCAAGGTTTCATACTCAGCCTCATTATTGGAAGCTTTGAATTGGAATCGTAAGGCATATTCCACGTCAATCTCGTCTGGGGTGTTCAAAACAATCCCTGCCCCACAACCTATTGTGCAAGATGACCCATCTACATATAATTTCCATGTAGGTAACTCGTCTTCAAATTTCTTTTCTGACAGAGTTCCTCGGTGAAATATCTGATGTTTCCTTTCATCCTCCCCTGGTATTTTTTGTTCTTCGTCGACCATCTCTTCTAGCCCTTTTACCAACCGGAGTTGGTCTGGGTTTGAATTTGATGATCTTTCTACATCCACAAGCCCTTTTACCAATCGGAGTTGATCTGGACTCATGTCTGTTGATCCTGTAACATCCACAGGTTGGTTAGCGAGCAATTTTTGCTCCTCGGGGGTATCAGGATATGTAAATTCTGCTATAAAGTCTGCTACAGCCTGCCCTTTTAATGACGATCTGGGTTCATATACAATATCATATTCACCAAGCTCTATCGCCCAATACATCAGTCTTCCTGATTTTTCTGGCTTATGAAGAGCTTGTCTCAATGGCATGTCGGTGTATACGACGATGGTATGGGCCTGGAAATAAGGCCTCATTCTTCTACTTGCTTCAATTAATGCCAATGCCAATTTTTCCAACTTTGGGTACCTGATCTCTGCACCTCGGAAAGCCTTACTTGTGTAATAAATTGGCTTCTGGACTCCATTCTCCAATTTGATCAATGCCGAGCTGACTGCATTCTTTGATACTGCCAGGTATAAGTACAAATTTTCTCCCATCACTAGCCTGGACAGCAGTGGAGGTGTTCCCAGATATTTCTTCAAGTCTTGAAAGGCTTTTTCACATTCATCATTCCACTCGAAAGTTTTTCGAAGTGTTTTGAAGAATGGAAGGCATCTATCAGTTGCTCAGGACACAAATCTGTTGAGCGCTGCAACTCGTCCTGTAAGACTCTGCACCTATTTCTTCGTCGTTGGAGATCGCAACTCTAAAAGAGCTTTGATCTTTGCTGGATTTGCCTCAATGCCTCGCTGGTTGACGATGTACCCGAGGAACATTCCTTCTCGTACTCCAAAGGTGCACTTCGTCGGGTTGAGCTTCATCTGGTATTTATCCAGTTGATCAAAGGTTTGACCTAAGTCAACTAGATGATCCGCAGCTTTCTTGCTCTTTGTCAGCATATCGTCGACATAGACTTCCATATTGCAACTGATTTGTTCGGCAAAAACCTTGTTCATCAGCCGCTGGTATGTCGCTCCTGCATTTTTCAAAACCAAAAGGCATAACATTATAACAATAAGTTCCCCTAGGGGTAATGAAAGAAGTGCTTTCCCTGTCTTCAGGTTTCATTTTGAACTGGTTGTATCCAGAGTAAGCATCCATGAAGCTGAGTAGCTCGTGTCCCGAGGTAGCATCCACTAGTTGATAAATTCTGGGCAGTGGAAAATGATCCTTTGGGCATGCCTTGTTGAGATCAGTGAAATCAACACACATTCTCCATTTATTGTTTTCCTTTTTCACCATCACCACATTTGCCAACCAGTCTGGATACTTCACATCTTCAATGAATTGGGCTTTCTGGAGCTTCTCGACCTCCTATTGTATGGCTTGATTCTTCTCGGGACTAAATACTCTTCTTCTTTGCTTTACAGGCTTGATCTCTTTGTTCACATTGAGCTCGTGACATAAGAAGTTTGGATCTATTCCTGGCATGTCTTCATGACTCCACGCAAAAGTTTTCTTCCTGTTTCTCAAGAAAGCTATCAACTCCTGTTTTATTGAAGCATCTAACGATGAACCTATCTGGGTTACTCGTTCAGGATGCTCGTCGTCCAGAATAACATTTTCTGTAGATTCCACCACCTGTCCTTTTATAAGTTGGGATTCATCTCTAGGATCGAGTGTTTCAATTTCTGTACCTTCATCCACCTGGTAGGTAGTAGTCTTTTTCCTTGACTCTTCAAGCTCCTCTTGCTCGGCAGACGAATAATAGCATTCCCGAGCTACTTTTTGATCACCTTTCACCACTCCCACTCCGAAATTTGTTGGGAATTTTAAACATTGATGTACTGTAGATGGGACTGCTTCGAACTTCTTCAAACCAACTCTTCCCATGATGATGTTGTATGCTGACTGCACATTCTTATCCATCACAAAGAAGCGTATTCTCTCTGTTCGACAAGCAGGCCAAGTTCCAATGAATATATCCAACTTGATCGTCCCAAGTGGAAAAACTTTCTCGCCAGCAAAACCCAGAAGAGGTCTGTGATAAGGTTCCAATTGAGATAATTTCAAATTTAAACTGTCAAAGCATGAATAGTACATGATGTCTGCCGAACTGCCATTGTCTACCAGCACCCTTGAAATCACTACTTCTTTCATCCTCATCTTGATCACCAAAGAACACCTGCCAGGTCATTTTTTGAAAAGACAATAACCAGTTTCTCTTTGTTTACCTTCCTTGGACGATCCTCCTCGGCCAAATTTATTCGCTGAATGTACGAGCAAGCTTGTGCCTCTCCGAGGTAAGCTTTTCTTTCTGCAGTAAGATCTCCTCCTCCTGCATCTCCTCCTGTAATAACATTACAATCAAATGACCCAAAACGTATGGAAAATACCTCTCGTTCTGGCTGCCTCGGTTTCTTGGGAAGATCGGGGTCATCCTCGGCATCATCTTCATGATCCCTTTTCTTTTTCTCCTCTGCTCGACGAGGAGATCTAGACCTTTCTCTAGTTCGGTCATTATTTCTTCTTTCGCCTCCCCGATCAATATACTTCGCTAGCTTTCCTCTTCGGATGAGTGTTTCAATCTCGTTCTGAAGAGCTATGCAATTTTTAGTCATATGGCCATGATCTTTGTGGAACTCGCAATATTTATCCATGTTCCTCGCATCAGGTTCTGACCTCAGTTTCTTCGGTCACTTTACCTCCTCGATATTCTTGATTTCTTCCAAGACATGATTAATACCTATTCTCAAGGGAGTATAATTATCGAATTTCTTCACGACTTCCCATGATGACTTATTATTTCTGGAACGCTTGTCACCGCCATTGCCCTTATGCTCTTTATTTTTAGACTTGTCGACTTCCACCTTGGTGTCTTTATCCATATTCTTCTTTGCAGCCATAGCTTCCTCGGCATTCATGATTTTGGTCGCTTTTGCCATCAACTCTGACATAGTTTTAGGTGAATCTTTCGCCAAAGTGTAATACAACTTATTAGGCAACAACCCACTCATCAAGGCGGTGATTACTGTCTTTTCTTCATAATCTATGACTTCCAGTTTCTCGTTATTGAAACGAGTTATGTAATCTCTAGTACTCTCACCAGATTTTTGTCTAACACTTAACAAGTGTGCTACTCTTTTTACTGGCTTTTCTCCAAAACAAAAATTACCAATAAACAACTCGGCCAACTGAAAGAAAGTTGAAATCTTACCCCGAGGAAGATTGTTGTACCATATCTGGGCAGCTCCAGTAAGAGTTCCTGAGAATGCTCTGCATCTCATCTCGTCGGGGACAACATAAATGTCGGCAGCAGCTTGATATTGCTTTATGTGAAGAACAGGATCTGTCTTTCCATCACACTTGGGGGTCACCATGGGCGCTTTAAATTTTCACGGTGTAGGGAAATCCACAATGGCCTGTACAAAAGGTGTCCCTCGAACAAAAGTTCGTTGTAGGGGATTCTTTGCCTTAACCATTTCTCCCAATCTATCCTCCAACCGCTGAATGGAACCTTTCCACGCATCAGTTCCCTCCTCGGGCCTATTAGTTCGAGCAATAGATTGTTCTGAAGTAGCCTCCTGAGATATATCTTGACGAGCAACTAGTCGTGATTGTGCTGATCCTTCTCTTAGATCTGATGGTCGTCGAAAACTCCTCGACATGGTCTTAGGTGGACTCCTATTCCTCTTAGGGCCTAATCAACTGAAAGGAGACACCCTACTCAGTCTTTCCAAGGCACTGGGTTTTTCTGGAGAGAGAGTGATACGTTGATCAGTATATGTAGCCCTTATTGAAGAAGTTCACCCAGGTTGATAAGAGAAATCATCAGACTCCTCATTACGATATGACTAAGTACGCCTGGATCGTGAAGAAAGTAAATAAGTTTGCCTCTGACCACTTCGTTGTCCTGAACGTGCAGGTGCGCCGCCATGAAGGGTTTGTATGAGTTGCCTCATTGTTTCTTGCATGGCGGTTTGTCCTTGAGCCAGATTCGTCATAATCCCAGCCAGATCTGGAGGTGCAGAGGGATTTGAAGGATTTCCAGCATTTCTAGCGTTTCGATTGCTGGATTCCGGATTATCTGCCATGAATGATTTTTGATGAAAAACGATAATAACAATCGTTCCCACAGACGGTGCCAATCTATTGATGTACAAAACTAGATTACTCTAATTATTCGATCACAGATAAATAAATGAGACAAAGAATTTTAAAGTGGTTCAGCCTTATATGAATGGCCTACGTCCACTGTTATGTTATTGCTGAGTGTTTGGGAATTCTCGATTACAAGTTCTATCAAGAAATTCTGGTCCCCCTTGAATGAGGGTGATACAAGGTATTTATAGCCCTTAGGTTGTACATGAAAGGGTATTACATTAAATGATACACATATGAAAGGGTAATTCATTTAATGCTCTTCAAACGTGTGCGTCAAGATGATAAGCATTCAATGAATAGTTGAACTGTTGATTATCTGGCAATTAATGCTGCGGTCGAGCTGCAGCTCGAACCGCCTTAGTTGCTCGTCGTCCAAGAGTTCCTCGGAGCATTGGAGTTCCTCGGAGGGTTGGTGTTCCTCGGAAGACTGGTGTTCCTCGGAGTACACCTGTTGTTCGGAGTGAGTATGTTGGTCGAGGGAATGATCTTCCTCGTTGCTATTGTGCCACGTAGATTGACACGTGTCTTCTTATTATTTGTCCACATCAGCATACTAATTTTGGTATCAATAATCACCACCACCGTCGAAAGTTGGCCAAAAAATGGAGGAATAGTAGTAGAGTTATCATCCCCAACGGTTCAGACCTACGAATTATAGTCAAATGATTAAAAATTGCAAATTTAGCATGTATATTGTCCATGTTAGAATAGTAGTAAAATTCTGAAAAGTTTTATTTTGGGGGCGTATATGATACCTGGGCGCCGGGAGGGGGAGACGTAATGAAAATTACCGACTTGACCCTTATCCCAAGTCTTATATTCGGTTATTTACTAAAATCATCCTTTGGAGGGGAAGGATGGATTGTTAGTGTAGACGATTTGGAAGATATAATCGGAGGACATGTATGGTTAGGTTTCATTTGTATATTTGGTGGAATCTGGCATATCTTAATCAAACCCTTCGCATGGTCTCGACGCGCACTTGTATGGTCTCGCTTAGGGGAGAGAGAGACTTTTTTGGGAAAGGAAGAGACATCTCTAGGAAACCAAAAGCCAAGAGTCATCCTGAACCACCACCACCGGAAGTTGGCCGAAAAATGGAGGAATACCAGTAGAGTTATCTTCCCCAATGGTTCAAACCTACGAATTAGAGGCAAGTGATTAACTATGTCAAATTTAGCATGTATATTGTCCATGTTAGAGTAGTAGTAAAATTCTGAAAAGTTGCATGAACAAAGATGAATTATGATGATTTTAAATGGATCTTTGAAATGAGAATTATGTTGGATTGATTTCTTTCTGAACATAGAATTAAATCCACGAAATTGGGAATCATTTGGTGAAGAAAATATGGGGTTTATATTTGTTCTTGTATAGATGACAAACTAAGAAGGAATTTTAAGGGAGATAAATTGATTTAATTGAAAATTCATGATGATTTCATATTCATTAGAGGGCAGAAATCACTTTTATACCATGATATATCTTTTTGAGATGAATTTTGAGGAGTTTGGGATTATTTGATAGTGGTTTTGATGATGAAAAAGTGTAAAACCCGTAGGTAAACTTATGCAAAAATCTAGGCAAATATCTGATCGATCAATCAATTCATCTACCCAAGAATGCCGATCAATCGACTTCCCCTGGAAGTGTGAATTATTTCCTCTTTAATTTTTGAGTAAATCCCAACTTTTAGAAATCCTTGGTGATGATTAATTGAACATAACGGTACTTAAAGAATGGCAGTAGGATATACTTAAGACCCAAAAAATATTATGTATGGGATTGAATGGGGAAATTAACGAGTGTTAATTGAATGAGTTACAACGGAGGATTAAATAAATTCGGGTTTAAATCGAATAAATGATGACTTAAGGTTAGTACCAGTAGTAAGAGGGTTATTAATTACCGGAATAACCTTAGGCATGTATTGGATTGACCCTAGGGGGATGATCGAGAAATAAACCTAATTGAAGATAATTTTAATTCATAGAAATTCGGGAGATATGATGACATGGACCAGTAGGCCGTAGATGCTTGCCTATTAAATTTACATTAGGAGTAAATGATTGCCCTCTGAGTGATGAGAGAAGCTCGGGAATATAATTTAATAAGTAGAGTCATAATCTGTAAATACGTAGGATATGAGAGATAAATATACTACGTATGGAAATTATTATATGGGTTATGATTGTGCCCTATTATTATTATATATGTATAAGTGGGGTGAATACTTATATTATTAATTATATTGCGTATATGACATACCTATGTTGCTTGCTATCGAGGTGGAGGTTTCGCGTTGCGGACGATCTTATCCTAAGGAGCCCATCTGGGGGGATCTTAGATTAGTATCCTGAGCATAGGACCTTGGACACGTGCTATCGATGTGAATGATAGTTTTGAAGATTAAATGGAAACGTAGGTATGTGGGTGACCCATTTGGTTAGGGAGTATGCTCGCCTCCAATATTATGTGTTATCTTAATTATGGTTCATGTGAGACGCCGAACCAATAGTCCTTTATACAGCGAGAGATGTATCAGGAAATGATAGCAGAGTATGCATGCACCATAGATGTGTCTGGGAGGTTCCATATTAGTATATATAATAATGTGATGAATATATATACTGTGATGTAATATACTGTGTGAAATTGTAGATTAATATATATATATATATATAATCAACTATGTGAAATATTAGATGAAAATGAATAATGAGATCTAAGAGAATTAAGTAAGTGAGTACTTAATCCTAAAGCTGTGAAAGTTCATATTAAAGATAAATGAACATGTTTAATTATCATACGTATTGCGTGGGAAATACGGGGAAATAATATTGGGAAGAATCATGTTTGAGAACCTTGATTAGGGAGATAATAAGGTACGTTAGGCGTGCACACTAAATGAAAGGTGAAAATTCTCAAGCGAGAGCCCGAGAAGCTAACATGTACATAATAATTGCTTAATTGCATTTGTTAAGCACTTGATATTTTAAAAAAAAATCTTTTACAATCGGGCTCTAACCCGGTTCCTTGCATATTCTCTTCTCTATTGTATCTTTTACATCAGGTGTCCAACATTAGGGACACCAAGCATAGAATATGGATGTCTCGATGGGTTATAGCTGCTACTGGAGATGCACACTTTGTTTAGATGCTTCAATGCTATTGATTCATATATTTGTAGTGTCTACTTTCATTTAGGGCACGTCGCTCAGGATTCTAGTTATTTCATTTCTATACCAGAGGTTGTAATTATTTATGTCAGTACTATGGATATCACTTTTATTTTGTGGTAATGAGATGTTTTAACTAGAGAATTATTCCAGTCACATTTATTCTTTGTATATTTAGTTTAGTTGTGACGTCATGTGCTTATTGTTATTCCGCATTTTGGAATGGTTTTAATTAAATTAAAAATGAAAAAGTTTTGACACTAGCTTAATTAATTATTAGGTGAGTTATAAAGAAATTATTTTTCGACAGTGATGCTGAGAATGAACTACCTGGATATTCTAATTTAATTTAATAAAGGACTGATCACCCGATATTTAATTAGGCGGAGTGTCACATTTACTCATTTGAATTGCTCTATGATGCGGGGGGAAACCGAACGTCTGAGTTATACGTTGGCCATTGTTATCGGCTCCCAACCGCGATGTAAAAACCTAAACTATGACTACACTCTTTAAAGGGAGTATAGATGTCAGTCCGGGTATCGAGAATCCAGAGGGAATGTCGCATAGATTATATTTGATTTATCACTTCAGGAATAAAAGTGTAAAAGGTGATGGGTGGAAATGGTGAACAAGGAAAAATAAGAAGTTAACACTAAACAAGAGTTAATAAAACGAGAGTCAAGATCACACCCCTGCCATGGGATAAACAACGCGTAATTAGAATTTTGGTTCCAAAACATTTAATCGAGCATTTTTAGTTAATCATAAACATCACACATAAAGGGATTTTAACCCAAAAATGCGAGATAAAACATTTAATCAAAAATGGTCACACGCGTCTTAAAACTGAATTATCGCTATAAACACTAAAGTTGTGTGACAAAGAAAGTTAAACGTATAATAATCCGACTTTAATACACGAGGTTTCAATTAAATGCGATTTTACACAAAACCTAACTTTCGACGATCGAGGCCCGTTAATAGCGGACACATGATCCCAACCATTTAACTTAAGCACTAGATATGATTAAACTAAATAAAATAAAAAATTAATAAAGGAAAACAAGAATTAAATTAACTACAACAATTAGCTAGGCAACAAATAAATAATAAAGCATGAAATAAAAGGAATAAAAGCATAAATACAAGAGAGAAGACAATGAATAGTAGAGTTCTTACATTAATGGGTGAAAACCCCAAAGAAAATGTAGAAGAGTGGTTACACCACAAAACCCCCCCCAAAAAATTAACCCTAGGAACTAAAGAAAAAAGATGGAAAAATAAGAGATATTTTTACAAATAAAACAAGTCTTGTTATTTATACTAGGTTACCATTAAAATAATAAAAGAAAAAGGAAAACAAAATAAAAAAAAAAAAAGAAGAAGAAAAGAGAAACAACAATCTCGCCGACCAAAAGAAACGGGGGACCAGTCGATCGGGGGTGGGGGTCGATCGATCGGAGATAGTAGCCTCAGCTCACTGCCTCGTTCTCAGGGCAAAATTAGAAAACTCGATCAACCAGGGGTCTGGGCTGATTGACCAGCATCAGCAGTTCAAAACCCTCATTTTCTTTGCTGCTTAAATCAAAGCTGCGTTACAATGGCCAAGACATCTCAAAACGTGGGTGGCCAAAGACCAGCACCAATCGTGCTAGACTAGCTTGCTGCCATTTTCGGCCAGGACCTAATGGTCATTTATTAAATTATTTTGTCTTGAGAATTTTCCTTTTATTTCTTCCCTGAATAAAAATCCGTAACTTATTCGTTTGGACTAGGATTCAGGCACCGTTCGCGGCCACGCGAAGCTCGTATTGAGGGCCTAAACTTCCGTGAAGACTTTGGGCAAAAATACAAAAGTGTGAATTTTTTAAATTGCTCTTGAACGTGCGAATGTCGATGGAACTTTATCGGATTGCAATCAAACTTCATACTAAGCACCTTAATACCTGTAAATACTCAATAATACCTCAAATAACATGTTAACATATAAAACGGAGGTTGTCTGGTTATCGAGCATAAATATAGGAATTAAAGTGCTCGAGGAGGCTAAAAAGCATAAGTATAAAGGGTGATTATATGCAATATTCGAGATAAATCACACCCCTTAACTTACACATTGCTAGTCCCTAGAAATGAAATTCAAAACAAGAAGAACTATAAGAAAACCACAAGACAGGAGATATATATAAAAGAGATAAAAACCACTTTTGCAGGAGAACGATTCCATTTAGCATATGCAATAAGCCGTTAAACCCCTAGGTTACTGTGGTATCAAAAAATACCATAATAAGGAATTTACGAAGAACAATCACAATTTAGGCAAGAAAGCATACAATCACACATACAAGACAACTATGTACGCGATTCGGCAACTTGCTTACGTCCACGGAGAGGTCTACTATTCTATTTAGTGTCTCTCAATATGTTCGATTACATTCCCCTAGGCGTCGGGCCATGGGTTACAATTTATAGATGTTGAGTTTGAGTTTTAGAACTAACTCGAAGATACTCACGATGGGATAAACCATGAATCCCTTGAATATCTCTGCGAGATTGTTGGCGATTGACTTGATCATATCCCGAGGTGGTTCAGTGTATTACATGCATAACTTAATTTCATGATTTGGGTCGGGCAGCTTTACAGGACTGTTGGGCTTGGTTGGCTACTCTCATGGGCTAAAATAAATGGGTCCCCATAATTGCCCCTAAAATCTTTGGGCCTTCACTTGGGCTAATGGATGTTAAATAGGTCCGAAACTTATAACCATCTGCAATGTTGTATTTATAATTTGTTGAGGCAAGAGGGGTACGCTTTGCCTTTTGTGAGAAATTGAAGTGCCAAGATCTTCCTTGGGAAGCGTGGATCATCATTTGAGTGCTTGAAACCAGCTGTTAGTGCAAACTAACTGTCAATTCATTGTTTTAGATTTGTTGCTGCTCGCACTGCGTTCCAAGTACCATTCTTGTTATTGTATTCTCAAAAACCAGAGCTCCTCTTCAAAGCTTCATTTCAACATGTTGTAAGTCTCAGTTCTATCTTTCTTCCAGTTTTTATCTTCTGCGAATCCTCTGTTAATGTAGTTAGGGTTTTTGTGTTTCTTCGCTTCATTTATGGAGATGCTTGATAACAAATCTCTGCCTAAATTTAAAAAGTGCTACCATATTCCTGATTGGGTAGATATAGATTGTACATCAGTGTCCAAAAATGTCCATGACCTAGAGGATGGTAACTGGATTCACACGCTTCTGGGTTCACAGGGAAGTTTAACGTTTCCCCCCAATTCTCTTTTCTTAAAATTCTTTCATTACTTCGACATTACTCCTGCCCAATGTTCTCCAAATGTTTGGAAGATTGTAAATGGAGTTCATAGTATAAATCAGCTATATGGCACCAACTTGGGTCTAGCTGAAATTTGTTATTATTATTCTTTATCTCGTACAAGTTGAGGTGTTTTATACCTAAAATCAAGGAGTGATGATAGGGTTTTTATAGTAAATCTACCTGATTCCCACAAATATTATTGATCTGAAGGCTTTATTGCCAGGAATTGGTAGTATCATCCCCAACCAGAGGGGATAAGGTACAAGGGACCTCGGATCCCTACTTTTAGGGTGGAGTACATAGGTTGTTGTCGTTGTCTCTTTCTCTGTTATTCGTTTGCTTATTGTGTATTTTTACTCTAATGTCTCTTCCTTTTTCTCTGTAGTAAAGGCTAAGAACTAGGAACCTGATCTTTGTGAAATTCGAGATGCTGAACTCTTAAAATCTTGGAGGATAAGGGACGTTATTACTGAGGGTGATCATCCTCGATCGGCTACATTTCTGCTAGAGTATAAGAACACTACTTCCAGCTTCATTGCCCATCCAGTAGACTCAATTCCTCACTTTGATATTCTAGAAGAAGATGTTGGTGGTGTTTTTGAGCCCACTGATTTAGAGGGGGGATTCAAGAGAAGGCAGCGAGGAGGGTAGTGAAAAAGGTAGTGAAGGAGAAAGCAACAAGGAATAATCTAGTGAAGAAGAGATGTCCCCACCTCCAAGGAGAAGGAATTTGATTATGAATGATGATGATGATGTCCTGTTGTCTAATAGGGTTAAGTTTCTGAAGCAGAAGGCTAAAGAATCCATTGGTGGTTCCAAGGTGAGAACTCGGGAGAGTGAAATGGAGAACATAAAGAAAGAATAGGAGGAGAGACAAAGGGAGAGAGTGAGAAATAGAGAAGAGGAGAGGAGAAGATAAGAGGAAGGCACAGGCCTTGAAGGCCTCTATGGTGCCTTCTTCTGTTGTTGCTATCGGGGGGGCTTCTGTAGCTGATGCCCCTCATCTTACTCCTTTGTTGTTGGAGAAGGCCAGTGCTCACAGTTAATCGAGAGCGATCGGTGCGTATGGGGCCCGACCAGTTAGCCCTTAAATTTTCTCATGGGCTTGCTTTAGTGAGTCCTGCTTTTCTATATACTATTTCCCTTTATTTTCTGCATTATCTCACTCTAACTTGTGTTTCTTCTTTCTTTGTAGTTCATTTCTGAATATACCACACTGCTTCGTGGTCGGGTCGGACTGTCGAAGAAGAATAGGGAGCTGGATGGTGCTCTAAAACATTTTGAGAGGGCCTTGGAAGATTCAGAGGCTTCCTTTAATCAGGATAATAAGAGGTGAAGGAGCTTGCCGACCTTCGAGTTGCCTATACTGCAATGATTGCTGACAAACTAGTAGTGGCTGAGGTGAATAGGGAGTTGGTCGCCAAAGTGGAGAAGATGGAAGGGGAGGTCGCTGTTGTCCGGTAGAGGGGATATAATGAAGGTTGGGAGGTGGCATACAATGACGCCGAACACCAAATTGCCTACATCAAGCGATTGGGATTCAAGAAAGGTTGGAATCAAGCCTTGGTCACTCACTACACCAAAACTGGCGATTGGTCACGACCAAAATCTCTGACAAAAACTGTAGGTCGCGGACTTGGGCCGTGACCATTTCGGGCGTGACCATTTTCGTGGGTCGCGGCCCAAGTCCGTGACCAAAAAATGGTCACGGCAGATGGTCGCGAACTTAGACCGTGACCCATTCCATGATGGGTCGCGGCCCTCATCCGTGACCCACAACCGTGACAAATTGGTGCGGCCAAAGTCCGCAACCCACGACAGTGACAAAAAAATTTAAATAAAATTGGTCGCGGTCCTGATCCGTGACCCACAACCGTGATAAATTGGTCGCGGCCAAAGTCCGCGACCCACAACCGTGACCAAAAAAAATGGTCATCGTCCAAGTCCGTGACCCACGACCGTGACGAAGAAAAAGGAAAAAAATGGTCGCGGACTTTGGTCGTGACTCATAACCGTGACCATAAATATAAAAAAAATGGTCGCGGCCCAAGTCCGCGACCATTTTTATGTGTGACGAAAAAATTAAAATGGTCATGGACAAAGCCCATGACAATATTTAACTATAATTTTAAAAAAAATGTATTTTTTTGGTCCAATCCTAAAATTGGGGGTCCTGTGAGTGCACCTAAAATTGGGGGTCCAACCACAAACTATGAATTGAGAACGTTGTTAATAAACAGATATATATACAAACTTATAAATATTAAGCGTCTTAATAATTCACAGACCAAAAAAAATTGGGTAGAGTTTCCCCTATTTTCTTGACATTCCAAAACCTGTAAATGTAAAACCTACTTATTATAAAGCCCGCACGGCCATAAATTCAACAATCAAATTATAAAAGCCCGCACGACCATAAAACTAAACAATAAAAGCTCGCACGGCTGTAACACAAAAAACAAAATCCAGAATGTCCACAACATATAAACAATCTTCATGATGTAGACCATTGCATCCTTCATTTGTTCCGCGTGCAAAAATCCTACAAATGATAGGATACATAAAAAAAATATCAGTAACCAAATAGTTTTACAAAAAATTTAATCAAGCTGAAAAATTGCATATATGAGTTAAAATTATCAGTAACCAAGTAGAAATATGCATATTACCGTCATTTTGAGACCCCCGGCTGCGGGGTCAGTTTCTACGAGTTGCATTGGTCCCGTGGGAGGTATTGGTGCCACCCACGGGGCCGTTCGGGGTCTGTTTGGAGTTTTCACCCTCTAACGCCATGTTTTTAAGCCTAAATCTAGAAATATGTAAATTACCGTCGTACTCTCAAACCGGGAGACCCGCGGATGTGGGGTCAGTTCCTACAAGTTACATTGGTCCTGTGGGAGGTGTTGGTGCCACCCACGGGGTCGTTCGGGGGCTGTTTCAAGTTTTCACCCTCTAACGCCATGTTTTTAAGCCTAAGTCTAGAAATATGCAAATTACCGTCGTATTCTCAAATCGGGAGACCCGCAGCTGCGGGGTCAGTTCCTACGAGTTACATTGGTCCCGTGGGAGGTGTTGGTGCTACCCACGGGGCCGTTCGGGGGCTGTTTTGAGTTTTCACCCTCTAACGCCATATTTTTAAGCCTAGGTCTAGAAATATGCAAATTGCCGTCATATTCTCAAATCGGGAGACCCGCGACTGCGGGGTCAGTTCCTATGAGTTACATTGGTCCTGTGGGAGGTGTTGGTGCCACCCACGGGGTCGTTCGGGGGTTGTTTCGAGTTTTCACCTTCTAACGCCATGTTTTTAAGCCTAAGTCTAGAAATATGCAAATTACCATCGTATTCTCAAACCGGGAGTCCCGCGACTACGGGGTCAGTTCCTACGTGTTACATTGGTCCCGTGGGAGGTGTTGGTGCCACCCACGGGGACGGTTGGGGTCTGTTTCGGGTTTTCACCCAAAATATATCGTTTAAATTGTTGGCCATGGTCAATAAGGAAGTTAGTGGTCAGGAATTTCTATGAGTATCAAAGCAACTATATTTATTTTGTCTGAGAAAGTATATTTGCAATGTGAAATGACGTTCACCTGTAATCAATGCATGCCACTATAATGTCTCTTTCTGCCAGCTGCTATCCTAAAAGAGAACCCCAAGCTTTATACCTACATTACCAAAGAATAAGGAGACCTCAATGGGAATTACCTGAATAGGAATTACCTAAATAGTGTGAAATGAGTCATCAACAACAATTTGATAACATCACTCCACGAATACAAAATGTAAAATTGAAAAATAAATGAAAAACAACCCAAGTAGGCAATATGTAAACCTCGATCCACTTGCTTTCAATATGTAAACCAATCCATAGAGAATGCATATATGATGATGCATATATGCAGATCAATATATGCATATATGGCGCATATATGCTGTCGGGTTTTTAAAACCATACATATAACGTGTTTTTATAAAATATGAACAAATGAATATCGATCCACGTTGTCTAATTTAATAAAATAAAAGGTAAATTTATATCTATAGCAGGAGTTGTCTGATCCGAGATGCTGGCAGAAGATGTCGTTCCCGGATAGGTGCAAAACATTGGAAATATACCTATTAGCAAACGGACGCTTTCACACCGTTGGTTGCTACTATTCATTTCATACTCGAAGAGACTATCTTATTGTCGGTGTAGTAAACGAAGACGATCGTAATGAACATTGTGTCGGGTTTTTGCCTTCTAATGCCATATTTTTAAGCTCAAGTTTAGTAATACGTAAATTATCGTCATATTCTCAAACCGACAGTCCCATGATCGTGCGGTCAGTTCCTACGAGTTATATTGGTCCCGTGGGAGGTGTTGGTGCCACCCACGGGGCCGTTCGGGGGCTATTTTGGATTTTCGTCCTCTAACGCCATTTTCTTAAGCTTAAGTCTAGATATTTTCAAATTATCAATGTATTCTCAAACCGGAAGTCTCGCGATTGCGCGGTCAGTTCCTACGAGTTACATTGGTCCAGTACGAGCTGTTGGTGCCACTCACAGGGCCGTTCATGGTCTGTTTCGGGTTTTCACCAACTAACGCCATGCTTTTAAGCCTAAGAGTAGAAATATGCAAATTATCGTCGTATTCTCAAACCGGGGGTCCCGTGATCGCGCGGTCAGTTCCTACGAGTTACATTGATCCCGTGGGAGGTGTTAGTGCCACTCACGGGGCCATTCATGGGTTTTTTTGGGTTTTCACCTACTAACGCCATGTTTTTAAGCCTAAGACTATAAATATGCAAATTACCGTCGTATTCTCAAACTGGGGGTCCCGTGATCGCGCGGTCAGTTCCTACGAGTTACATTGGTCCCGTGGGAGGTGTTGGTGCCACTCACGGGGCCGTTCGAGGGTTGTTTCGGATTTTCACCCACTAATGCCATGTTTTTAAGCTTAAGTCTAGATATATGCAAATTACCGTCGTATTATCAAACCGGGATTCTCATGATCACGCAGTCAGTTCCTACGAGTTATATTGGTCCCGTGGGAGGTGTTGATGCCACTCACGGGGCCGTTCATGGGCTGTTTCGAGTTTTCTCCCTCTAAAGCCAAACGATAGAGATAAATAATTAAAAACATATCTATTCTAAACAAAAGAACCGATAAATCACCTACCATTTGCACAAACAGCCGGACATTACACTTAAAAGTAGATGAAATTCATAAATTAATGTAAAGTGCTAATACAATGTCAATATCATAATAGGATACAAATAAGATTGATGAGGATAAAATAATATTTTGATACTCAATCTTCCCCTAAATCAACTAAAAGATCCTTCAAATTTGGGTTGTCATCAAGAGCTGACTCAAACTCTTTTGGAGCCTTTAATGCGTCTACTTAAGTAGTCATACCCTTTGGTGCATACACAACAATAGACCAATTGCCATCGTTTATGCACTTCGAGTAGAATACCTTCTTTACATTCTGAAAGGCACAAATAAAAGGCTTGTCGACTATGCAGTCTTTAGTCTTCAGCTTTGATAAATCTACCATAATAAGTTTGGAGTCGGGATCAACTTTGCAAGCATTCGTTGTATCCTCCACCTTTACCCAATCACAATAGAATACGGTTTCTGTGAAATCCAAGTAATCAAGTTCTAGGATTTGTTGAATTATCCCATAATAGGTTAGCACCGTATTCTTTGGATTTTTATCACTTTTGCTAGCGATACAGGTGGTCAAGGCAGAAATTGATATTCCACTGTTTTGCGTCAAAAGCTTTTCCTCATATGGATATGAAATGAAATCAAAACCGTTGGTGCAGAATTTCTTAAACTCTTTCGAACGAAAACTATGACCTTTTGCTAGGCGTGCAAGTTTGGAAGAGACATCACCTCTCTTTAGAAGCTGCATTTATTAATGAATTTGTATTATGGCATGTTTTTACCACACATGAATAAATAACCGCACACATAAGATGTGAAAAGTACCTCTTTTGACACCCATGCCCTAAAGTCAGTTGTCGTCTAATTTCTCCTTTGATTTTGGATAATTTCGTTCTCGTACTTCCTACCGAAAAATTATAGAGTTTAGATCATAAAATAAAAAATACATATAATCAAAGAAGAAGAATTCAGTAGATACTCACTCTCTCCAGTCTTGGACTTCATCTTGCGATTCGAAGACATGATGAGTTGCTTGCTCATATTGTAGGTTTGTGAGTTTCACCTCTTTAGGGTTCCCAAACGATAATTCGTCCTCAAACTCGTCAGGTTCCTCTATCACTCGTTCTCCACGAGGATTAAACCTCCTCACCTCTTGTTCTGGCATATGTTCCCTAGCGTATAGCGATGATTCCACCGTTACGTATTCTTCAGCAATCGACCCTCCAATATACCGTGTATTCTTTACATAATCTTTGAAGGTTTTCATCAAGCGCTCAAAAGGATACATCCAACGATACCTCACGGGACCACATAATAAATCTTCATCGTATAAATGCACAAGCAGGTGGATACTGATATCGAAGAATGACGGAGGAAAATATTTCTCTAATACACCAACTGCCTCGACTAAAGTTGATTTCGCAACTTTAATGTGCCTTTTGTTTACCACTTTTGCACAAAGTAGGGTAAAACACAAACTGATTTGCATAATTGCCCGACGGAGATCTTTGTGTTCAGAGAAGCAATACCGAAATAACAGCAGGATTTATTGGATGATTACGTGCCAGTCGTGAGACTTGCACTGTTTCAATTCACTTGCTTGGTAGCTTACTACCCTACATAAATTACCAGAATAACCGGTTGGAGTCTTCAAGTTGAACAACGTGTCTAAGAGGATCTTCTTCTCACTAGTAGTCAAAGTGAAAGTAGTCGGGGGGATAGAAATTCTTCCTCCCCCTTTTAGGATGAGATAGAATTCTTGACCGAAGAAAACTCGTCCACAAGAGGTGCAATGTGTTGAAGTTTTGTTTTTGGCATATGTGAGCCAACACCTCTCGTCCTCCCCCTTTTGTCCTTTCCAAAGGTCTGTGTCAGGGCATAATTTTCAATGTCAAAGTCGTCAGTAGGGCTCGAATCGAATTGACTGCTGATGGCCTCTATTGATTCCAGTGTCTTAGCCAAGTGCGGCGGGAATTTATTATCTTTGTCCCGTCGAACATGAAGGAATAAGTTGGACCGATTTGGGTTTTTACCGGCATCTGGACCATCATTTGTCCTACTCTCCCATTCATTCTTCAAATCCTCATATGATTTGGATCCCACCCTATAGATATCAGTTTTTTGTGCCCTATTTTTTTTGTTTTGGTCCCTCTGGACCAACTTTTTTTCCTTTGCCTCATTCTCCAAAAACTTATTCCACTGATCCAACGGCATTTCAACATTGGGAGGCAATCTCTCTTTCAAAGCCAAAATATCTGAGCTCGCTGCCGCTTTCGGGAAATGTTTCTTCCGAAGGTTTCTCCTGTATGTCCTCAATCCTTCAGCAACCCGAGATAGAACCTTATTCTTGGAACGGTCAGAAAATGATAAATGCTTGCAAAGTTGGTCATGTATGTCATCTTTGACAGCTTGATCAACAAGGTTCCAATTATCTGGTCCACCGACTCACACGTTCATTTTTCCTAGCGATAAGCATCGGATTTTAAAGTTCAACACGTCATTCCTATCACCCGTCGGGTTATTCTCGAGAAGGGAGAAGCCAATAGGCTTCTTTTCATTTGAGCGGGAGGAATCAGGAGTGTTGGATGGGGGGGTTAAAGCAACGGGAGTGCTGGATTGGGGCGTAGGAGCACTTGGAGTTGGACTTGGTGAGGAGTGAACCATTGGTGGAGTTGTGAATGCTCAGCCATTGGTGTTGAGAATTCGGGTTCTGCACGAGATGGTGAACCTCGTTGTGGTGTCACCTCGGCACTTGGTACCCTTGGGTTGTTTCCTCTCGACATTATCTACAAAAATTAAAAAATATAAGTGACTAAATAATTATAGTAACATGAAATTATAACTGATTAATCAATCTTAATTAGTTATATATATATATAGATAGATAGATTCCTTTTCAAAGTAAGAGTTTAGAATAAGTTCAATGTGTCTGATCTCCATCCATTAGGTATTAGTTTTTAAGAACCTATGAATTTTTGCACATGGACAACTAGAAGGAAGGGTATCTATGATTGATGTGTAGATGTCAGTGACATGAACTCGGAATCCCCTATTTCTCAACTTGTTGGCAAGATTCAATTTTACGTGCATGTGGCGCGAGACATCACAGTCTATGTCAATGCTCTATGTACGCAGTTGTATCCATAACGGGTGGATTTTTTTTCCGCCTTCTCCAACAATGTAACCAAGGTCAGGGCTATGTCGGGATTATGTGTGTGAAATATATTTTGTATAACGTCATCCCAGTTTTCTGGTAGAGAAAATAGAATACGATCGAACAAGTAATCTTGCTGGATATCAAATTCACGATTTACAAGGTAGTTAAATTGTTCGATCTTTTTATTTTCGTACCTATAAATAGGAGTACCCTCTATATGACGCACGCTGATAAAAGAGTTATGTGTGCGGTCTAATTGCAACCTCTCCCACTTTTGTTGACAGTAATTATCACCGTGCCTCATTTTTCCTGAGAAAAGTATACGAGGGCATGAATACGAGTCCTATTATTAAGGTTTAGGTTTGAAAGTTATGAGAGTTTAAAAGTATATGTGAAATCCCAACAACAAACCGCCGTAATTGTTTATAACACATATTGTAGTAGTTACACACATATTGTAGTACTTACGGCGGTATTGTAGTGCAAAAAATCACGACATGCATATAACCCCTAATATAATATGATGGCACGCATATAACCCCCAATAAAATCACGACAAGGTGGATGTAAATTTTTCTACTCATTAAAAATCCATTTAATTATATTTTGTCAAAAAAAATACACACATACAATCTAGGTTTATTGGCATAATCTATACAAACACACACATGCAATCTAGGCTTTATTGACATAATATATACATACACACACATACTATTTAGGGTTTACTAAACCCTAATATTATTTAGGGTTTACACATATACAATCTATACATACACACACATACTATTTATGGTTTACTAAACACTAATACTATTTAGGGTTTACACACATACAATCTATACATACACACACATACTATTTATGGTTTACACACATACAATATAAGATTTATTGAAATAAACATACATATACATATAAATCTATACACACACACACATATAAGCATAAATATATACATACACACATACAAACGTAAATCTACACATACATACACAGAAATTAGGGCTTTACGTATACATATAACTCAATACATACCTCAACCTCCAAATGAAATGAGAAATGCTTGCCAAAATCGTCAAAATTGCAAAATGGTCGAATATAATAAAGGAAAGCAGTTGCAACTCAACCTCCAAATGAATGAAATGAAAGCAGTGGGGGGCTTTTTTTTTTAAACCTAGAACTGGTCACGGCCAACAGCCGTGACTCCATACGCGCGACCCCTAAAATTTACAAGGTCGATCTGCAGAACAGGGAGACATGGTTACGGCCTAAAGCCGTGACCCACCATAGGAGACTCTCTTCGAAGCTTGATTAAGGTCTGGTCACGGCCCATAGCCATGACCCATATTAAGAGCTCGTCATGGCCCATAGCCGTGACCCCTGATCTGTGATGTGCGATGCTTGAATGATGGATGGTCACGGCCCATAGTCGTGACCCATACCAAGAAATGGTCACGGCCCCAGGTCGTGACCCTCAATGTGTTTACTTTCTTCTTCGTCATGCCATGGGTCACGGCCCAAGTTCGTGACCAATCCGCGACCAAGCTTGGAGGGAATTTCAGCGCGTGTTTGGCACTAAGATGGTCACGACCTAGTCACGGCCCAAGTCCGTGACCACCGTGGTCGTAGACTTGGGTCGTGACCACTTCCACAGCATCGATAATTTTGTGTGATAATAAATATGGTCACACCAAATATTGATTGAGTCACGGCCCAAGTCCGCGACCAGCTGGTCACGGACTTGGGCCGTGACCCACTGGGAGTGACCATTCGCAGGATTTGGTGTAGTGACTACTGGAGTAGCCACTAATTCCTACTTATTTTCCGAGTATCATCCAGGCCCTAATCTTGTGGATGTCGAGGTACCTCCGGCCGATCGACCTGGTGTTCAGAATGATGTGGAACCCATTGCCCCAATTACAGGGGTTGCTTTGGAAAATTCGGTGGAGGTTATTTCTCCAGCTATAGACGTTACCCTTGCAAACCCATCCATTGGTGGGATCGAGGTTGTTGCTGACCAATATGTCATTACTATTGATAAGAGGAAGGAGCCATCGACTTCTGACCAGGTGGTGGCCTCCTAAAGCTCTTCTAGGAATTTGTCGTCTTTTTTGTTTTATGGTAATTTTGTATCTTCAACTTTTTCCTTTCTTTGTACTGGCATGTGCCCCACTTCTATTTAATGGAAAATAAGTTGTGTTTCATACTGATGTTTGTTGCCTTTGTCGTTTGTTCTGTTGACTGTAGCCCATTGACTTAGATGAATATATTCCTGCTAACTCCCGCCTAGGTCAGGTTCTTGTCCTAAACATAAGTATTCAAATGCGCAGAGCCTTTATAAAGATCTGTAAATCCCTCAGGGCAAGAACATATGAATATAAAGATCAATTTGAGGTGGTCGTTACACTTCGAGATAGGCTCGA
The DNA here is from genome assembly GCA_949130495.1 of Sambucus nigra. Taxonomy (NCBI): domain Eukaryota; kingdom Viridiplantae; phylum Streptophyta; class Magnoliopsida; order Dipsacales; family Adoxaceae; genus Sambucus; species Sambucus nigra. The sequence goes on along the minus strand of OX422223.1, from coordinate 28,755,049 downwards.
GGAAATGGAGGAAATTGGTGCCTCGGTGTAAGAGGAAATGGATGCCTTGAAGGCAAAGCTTCTGGATGCATTCGAAGTCAACCAGGTGGGGGAGTTACTACAAAGAGAGAATGATTATTTGAGAAGAGAAGTTGCTCGACTAAAGGAAAACACTCCATCTGGTCCTTATCATATGCTGCAAGGATCCTCTTCATCATCTGCTGGAGCCGCTCGAGATGACAAGTAGGCTTACAGGAGGAGATTGTCGAGCTGAAGCTTATGTAATTTCTTTTGGTCTTCAGGGAGATATTACGAGGTTACGGTATTTATTTCGAAGGGGTCCTTGGCAGGTCTGGGCTGATGGATATGACCAAGGTTGGATAGATTCCCCGGCAAGACTAAAAGAGGCCGAAGACCTCGCTTTGGCCAGGGGATGGTTTAGAGCTCTTAAGGAATTGAAAATTCCTAAGCAATCCTCCTTGTGGTATAAGTATCAAACCGTTCACTCCTCCGGTAGCCACAATCCCTTTTCGAGGGATGACCGTTGGATCCCAATAGATGTCATTCATGTGAAGCTCCTGGAACCACACCCAGAGGGCGCCGAAGAGGACTTAGTTCCCCATCCTGATGATGGTCGAAGAGCTCGAGTGGTGGATTACCTTGCTCGTCATCCTGGAACATCATAGGACTTTAAGTATTTCTTGGTCTCTTATTGTAAATGTAATCATATAATTTTAATGAAAGATATTACTAGTTGTTTATGTTTTAAACGTGTGCTGACTAAACATGTGTTAACCTTCTTTGTTGATTACTTTGATATCAGTATCGACCAAAAGATACTTGATTGAGCTAAATGTGTTGTGAATGAATCAGTACTAAGTTTCAATCATTTTGGGCTCCTTAACCGATAAAATGACTTTAAGTTCTTGTCATCTCATGCTTGAACATTCTCCCAGTCCAATATGCCTTAGCCATATCATTCCGTCCACTTTACCTTTTAGGTCGTGTCATCACACTTCCTTAGGCCTCAGTAAGATGATGGCGAGAATGTACCTGGTTAATGGGTCATCCATTTGAGAAGGATTTTTTCAACCAACCTGAGTTGGCTTTACTGTCTAAGGGTCCCCTGTAGGTCTTTTATTATTGTTGGGCAACTCGAGAGGTCTACTATGTTTTCAATAAAGACCTGAGGAAGGTTAATTGTAAACCTTGTTTCACATATTTCGGATCTCCTTGATTGAAACAGGTCGAGCACACTGTTGTAATCTTAGGAGCTTTGTTTATTCCTTATCGGGATGTAAGATTCCTTAATTGGAACAAGTTGATCAACTTGCTATAATCCAGGAGTTCTCTTATGCTCTGAGGGAAGTGTACTGCTTGGAAAAGGTGCGCAGGTGCAATCAAGAGGAATTAGGCAACCAGAATAGTATAGATGCATGGGCCAACCGAATTTTATTAATTGAAATGATAAATAAGAAGCGGCATAAGTTTGTAAATGAAAATTTTCCTAAACTATCGGTGCTGAAAATAATATAGAAGCCTAAAAGTAAAACTTCTTGAGGTTGCCCGTATTACAGGATCTTGGTATCTCTCTGCCCTCCAGCGTTTCCAAGTGATACACTCCCTGTAGGTCGTCCCTTATTACCTTAAAAGGTCCTTCCCAGTTTGGTCCCATTTTGTCGTTTGATGATCTTACAGGACTGTCGAGGACTTTTCTCAGGATGTAGTCCCCTATTAGAAACTTCATCGGATTTACTTTTTTGTTATATTATTTGGCTAGTTGTTGTTGGTAGGATGCCAACTTAACTAATGTCAATTATCTTCGTCCATCAGCTAAGTCAATTTCAGTGAGTAATGCTTCATCGTTAAGGCCTTGATTGACCAAGGTGGTTCTCATAGTAGGGAGCCCTACTTCCAATGGGATGATTGCCTCCATTCTATAAGTGAGTGCAAAGGGGGTATCCCCAGTTGATCTTTTGGGGGTGCCCATAAAATATGGGGAAGCTCATCTACCCAGGCGCCTTGGCTTTTTCCAATCGCTTTTTCAATCCATCGATCATAGTCTTGTTGGAAGTTTCAGCTTGTTTGTTGCTTTGGGGGTATGCTACAAAACTGAAGTGGTGCCTGATGCCATGCTCGTTGCGGAAGCCTTGAAAGAAGCCACTTTCAAATTATGTCCCATTATCGGTGATGATAATTCTTGGCACCCCAAAGCGAGTAATTATATTTTTCCATATGAACCTTGTCATGTCAGATCCCAGATGTTTACGAGTGGATTTGCCTCTACCCATGCAGTGAAGTAGTCAGTACCGACCAACAGATACTTACGAATCTCAGATGCAGTAGGTAGCAGTCCCACGATATCCAATCCCCACTGGGCAAACGACCATGGGCTGGTAAAAGACTTGAGGTCGATGGTGGGCTAGTTGACCATAGGGGAGTACTTTTGGCACTTTTCACATTTGTGAACATAGGTTCCTGCGTCTTTCTGCATGTATGGACACTAGTATCCTTCCTTGATTGCTCGGAAAGCCAACTATCTTCCTCCTGTGTGACTCCTACAAATGCCTTCATGAATTTCACCAAGAACCTACTCGACACTTTCTGGATGAATGCACTGGAGATAGGGGCAGTAAAAGAATTCTTGTAGAGCTTTCCATTACACCAAAATGCTAATTTTGTGACTCCCTTTTTGTGACTGTTAATAGGGATGACAAACTTATCACTCCCGAGAGCAATTATGAAACTATTTATAATCAATGGGTAATAAAAAATTGGAGTCAATTAGTTTGTCACCGCTAATTAGAGTCACAAATGTTACCATATAATTAATTTGTGACTCCTATAAGCAGTCACAAATTTATAACTGTCATAACCAATCATAAATTTATGAGTAGGCATAAGTTATGACTCTTATGAGCAGTCACAAAATTATAATTGCTATGAGGAGTCGCAAATTTTGGACTAATACTATATTTGTGACTATCATAGACAGTCATAAATTTATAACTGCTCGTAGCAGTCACAAATTTTGGCCCAAGACTTAATTTGTAACTGTAGCTAACAGTCATAAATTTAAAACTGCTCCCAGCGGTCATAAATTTTGGCCTAAGACTTAATTTGTGGCTCCTATTAGGGGTCACCAAATTTTTGCCCTACTTTATTTTCCCCCCTCTCTCTCCTCTCTCTCTTCTCAACTCCCGCCCCTCTCTCTTTGGCTGTGAAGAACTTTCTTTGGCTGTGAAGAACTCCCGCCCGATTTTGCTGTGAGTTTTAGATTTTCGTTAGTTCTAATCGATTTGGGTTAGTTTCGTTAGTTTGATATTAATTTGTGAATCTTTCATTAGTTCTTGGTTTGATATTAATTTGTATTTTTCCATTACAATAAGTAGTTTGATTTGTCAGTTCCAATCGATTTGGGTTAGTTTCGTTAGTTTGATATTAATTTGTGAAGCTTTCGTTAGTTCTTGGGTTGATATTAATTTGTATTTCTCCATTACAATAAGTAGTTTGATTTGTTAGTTCCAATCGATTTGGGTTAGTTTCGTTAGTTTGATATTATAAGCTGTCATTAGTTCCAATCAATAATAATACAATCGATAATAACAGTGACTCATATTAGAAGCTTTCATTAGTTCTTGGTTTGATATTAATTTGTATTTCTTCATTACAATAAGTAGTTTGATTTGTTTGTTCCAAACGATTTGGGTTAGTTTCGTTAGTTTAATATTAGAAGCTTTCGTTAGTTCCAATCGATAATAACAGTGACTCCTATTACAATTTGATTTGTTAACCCCTAATGAACAAGGACAGTAAAATGGTTATATTGCCCTATTAAAACTCATTTTCCTATATATATTATTTGCCACTCAATACACAAGTTAACTTTCTATTTGTCACTCAATACACCCATTTTCCCTCACAATGAACTTGATATTTCACATCTTGGAGTTTTCGGTTTATTTATGTTTGATTTCGTAGATAAATGTTTTCACTAAAATACTTGCGCTAAGCATATATGTATGTATGTCATTTTTCATTATAAAGGACATATTCATTTAGTTTTATAATTTACTAAGTTTCTATTTGTTTACATTGTAGAATTAATGGGGTCTCCACAATATAAAGAGTGGATGGGTGAAAGTTGTAGACTGGGGAAAGTATACGTTAATGGGGTTAAAGACTTTGTGAATTATGCAATGAAGAATCTCAAAACTGATATTATCCCATGTCCGTGCAATCGTTGTAAAAATGGTAAACGTTTGAAAGGGGTAAATGTAAAAGTACATTTGTTTCATTGGGGTATGCAAGCTGACTACACATTTTGGAATTTCCACGGAGAGAGGGATTTTAAGTATATTCCAGAAGAAATACTTGTCAATGCAACGGTTCACACAGATGGTGACCCGTTAGTACATGCTAGGTTAAACGATCTCATAAATGATACGTACGAAATGGACGCATCATAAGAAAAGAAAGATAGTAGAGGGAATGATTTAGGCTGTGAGGATCATGTTGACAACACTAGTGACCAAGATAGGGATTATATACGGTTAAAAGCAGCAGTCGCAACACCATTATACCATAACTCCAACCCCGACCACACAATGTTATATGCCATGGTTGGGTTGTACAACTTAAAGAGCCAATTTGGCTTGTCGGGGAGAAGTGTGACAGCAATACTCCTTTGGGTAAAAGATTTTCTCCCGTAAGAAAATACATTGCCAATCCATTATCCAATCGTGAAGCGTAATTTGAAAGGTTTGGGTATGAAATACAAATCAATTCATTGTTACAAGTATGATTATGTTTTATACTATAGGGAGCACAAGGACAAACGAGCTTGTCCTGTATGTAAGGAACCTAGCTATGAACAAAAGATGATAGTACACAATAAACGCTTGTTGAAAGTAGATACGCAAATACCCAAGAAGGTGTTAAAGTATTTCCCTTTAAGTCCTCTATTGAAGAGACTTTACACTATACCTTGGATAGCAGAGGCAATGACTTGGCATGGTCGAGCGGAGGTGGGTGAGAATCTCATGCGACATCCGATTAATTCATCTATGTGGAAATTTGCAAATCAGTGATACCCGGACTTTGCTAAAGAAATACACAACGTTCGCCTTGAAATATCAACCGATGGGTTTAACCCATTTGGCGAATTGAGCACAGACAAGAGTTATATGGCCAGTGTTCGCTGCGCCTTTAAATTTCCCCCCGTCGTTGTGCATGAGAAAGGAGTTTTCAATTTTGACGTTATTGATACCAGGTCCAAAAGGACCGGGTAGTGACAATAATGTTTTCTTAGCTCCACTTATAAATGAATTGAATGAGTTATGGGTTTAAGGTGTGAGAGCGTTTGAATCATACAAACAGGAGGAATTCACATTGAGAGTTATGTTGATATGGGCAATTCATGATTTTCCTGCTTATGGTACCTTATCTGGATGCAATGTACATAGTTCTTGGGTTGTCCTATTTGTGGAGAGGAGACTGAAGCCAACTGTCTTAAGAAAAGAAGTAAACTTTTTTATCATAGTCATAGGAGATTTTTGACGCAAAGTCACAAATTCAGGTCAATACAAAGAAATTTTCTCCCAGAAGGCACCGAGATAAGGCCACCTCCATCGAAACTTTTTGGTTTGGAAATTAAAGAAAGGTTATTGAAGGTTGATCAAAAGTTGAGGGGGAAACACCCCATAATTTTGGCCCAGAAGCGTAAAAGAAAGGATTTTAATGTGAAGACAGCGTGGTCAAGGAGATCAATAATGTTTGATTTGCCATACTGGAAGGAACATCCCGTCCGGCACGTGATAGACATTATGCATGCTGAGAAAAATATTATTGATCATCTCGTAGGCACATGCACTGGCGGTTCTCATTCCACTGATGGAGAAAAAGGCCGTGAAGATCTTCGTGATTTGAGGATTAGAAGATCATTATGGTTGAAAGAAGATCTGAACGCTGGGAAAAAGCATATGCCAGCTGCATCTTATACTTTGAGCATTGAAGAAAGAAATATGTTCTTGGAAACATTAAAGGGCTTGAAGGTCCCTTCTAATTTCTCATCCAATTTATGCAGGATTGTCTGCGACGCAACAAAAGATTTGAAAAAGTGCAATCTGACGATTAGCATGTGAGAATACAACTTGTCCCTCTGTTATTCGGACACTGTATTTCGAAACACAAGGATCTTCGGAGGGCCATTTTACAAATTAGCTTATGTTTCTCCCTATTGTGTGAGAAAGTTGTCAACAGGAAGCACATAATGGCGACGAAAGAAACTTTGGTCGAGGCTACATGTGTTTTGGAGAAGTACTTCCCTCCCTCATTCTTTGACATAAGCATCCACCTTTTAGTGCATTTATGTGATGAAGCGCGTTTATGTGGACTAATAAGGTACCTATGGATGTATCCGTTCGAACGATTAATGAAAACATTTAAAGATTACGTTAAGAATAAACGGTATGTTGAGGGGTACATTGCTGAGGAGTACAATATGGAAGAGGCTTCCTTGTATGCAAAAAAATATATGCATAACCCAAACATTGGAGCTCGTGAACGGTTTGTTGATAAATAACGAAAAAGATTCCATACACATTATTAGAAAAGTGAATGAATTCACACAAAAGTCCATTGTTATTAACATTATAGAACGAACCTCATAGAATTGAAACCTTAAAAGTGGGAGGGGAGCGAGCACAAGCAAATTGTGATTTGGCAAAAACTTATATAAACCGAATAAACATTAAAGAATGCATATATCAATCCTCACCGGGTATTACATTTAATCAAACAAAATCACTCGGGAATGGAGGTAATACATGGGACATGCGGGCATAAAGAGTAAATGGAAATGAAAATTAGGTCGCGCACATGTCACTAATGAAGAACGCTATATAGAAAATAAAAACTTATAATCTCAATGAAATATGCCGCTCATTAAAGGATGCAAAATGTATTTTCACAGATTATCAAAACTATTTAAACTTTTAAATTAAATATACCCTAAGATCACATAGGACTTTATAGGGTTGTAATGTAGGTTTAGGGTTGAGGGTACAAAATGAAAGAACTATGTACGGATTCAAAGTGTTCAGAGATGAAAACTCGGAATAATGAAAAATTACGAGCAATTTCAAATTTGGAAAACAATTTTCATAACAAGCATTAGATATGAAATTGAAGAGCGACGAGGATTATTAAACACTATATACACCGTATACAATTTTCTCTTTCTTTTCTTTTCTTTTCTTCTTTTTCTCATGTTTTCTTTTGTTTTTCTTTGCTTTTTCACTTTTTCTTTTTTTTTTCACTTCTTTCTTTTCTTCACTTTTCTCACTATTTTCATGCTTAATTGCAACCACAAAGCAAGAACATCATTCAATCCCAAGTATCATTACAAACAAAGGTATGGAAAGTAATAAGTATGGTTTATAACTCCAATGTGGAGTTGGTTATAGGATTTGGGGTTATGAAACGAAAGGCTATATTAAGGCTCAAAGGGGTTGACGAGGAAAAATATTTAAGGTGGGGTTAAGGCCAATATGGGTGATATAACAAAGATGGCCTATGATCATTTCCTAAAGTTTACGTAATTCTCGAGTCAAAACAACTTTGAAAATCATGCTCAAGTAATACATTTCAAAAATGAACTCAATTAATGAACGATCAATGAAAGAATAGTGAGATTACTGACGAAATTAACGTTTTCAAGGAGGAAAGAATAGTGTATAACACTCACAAACGAAGAATAGCCCAAAGCTCACTTGGTGTAAGTATATACAATGCAACAAAAGATTACCGAGTTATAAAAATCTTAAACCAAATCATTAAAAGAAGAAAAGCTCATGTGCTCATGGGTTAAAGTTTAATTCATGAAGATATTCATAATATCAAGGATTTGAGCACTAAAGTCTAATAACTTCTAAAATCGAGAACATGCATTGTTGAGTTGTCTATTGGATCGAACATTTATTAAAATTTATCATCGGAAACAAGGGCAAAATGCCCAACAAAAGAGAAAAAAGAAAGAAAATATTTTTGAAATTTTCATTTTGTTTATAAAAAGGCATGTTTGGTAATAAAATGTGATCAAATCAATGGAACAAGAATGGATAGAATATCCCACACCTCCTAACTTAAATGTTGCATTGTCCTCAATGTTAATCAAGAACACAATATAAAGAGAGGAAAAGAAAGATATTACCCACAATGGAGTGATCTTCGATAAGCACAAGTCCATTGAATCTACAAAACAAGTCAGTACCAAGCATAATAAAAGCAATAACAAAAACTTTAACTAATTACACTAGAATATAATTAAAAAGAAAGAAAATAAAAAAAATAAAAATAAGCTAACTATTTACAACCTACAATTTGGACTTCTAACTAACTATACACTAGAAGTCTAATTTTTTTAGGGTCAATCCAAAATACAATTTGGCTTTGAAGGATCAATGGTGGACCCTCGCTGAAATGCATGCCTCCCGAAAAATAGGAATTTCGTTTGAACAACGAAAGGCATGTGTAAGGCGGAATAAATGAACCATCGCCAATTATAATTTTTTTAGGGGTGATGGGGGATTTGAATACTAAGGGTGACAAGACCACATGGATCTCGAGAAAATTGAAATCACATCCCCAAGATTTTTCAATTGGCACGAGAGGTGGGGCTAGTGCAAGTGAATAGACCATGAGATGAAGCATCTCAAAATAACATTCTCGTTCAAGAATCGGGTCAAAGTCCTCAAGACTTTCAACCGATTATTGTGATAAATTTAACGGCTCGAGAATAGTAGGGAATAAAGGAAGGGAAGGACCATCAACCTCAATACAATTGGAAGAATTAATAATAGGTTGATATTCGAAAGTGCGTGGATTACTCTCGATTATTTCTTCCTTAAAAAGGGGTGGAGGTGAAACGCAAGTTTCAACCTCAACCGGGCTTTGTGAAAAATAATTAATCGAGCATTTATTTCTAAAGACCAAACCTCAGTCCTATCGAATTGGTCATTTGATTCCTTGGAAAATAACTCATGATCAAACCAACAAGAAGACATTACATCTTCTTGGGAGGTTTGCTCATAACTAACGGATTCCCCGCTTTCCAAATTCACCTCAGAAGGCGATGAGGGATTAGTTACATATTCTTGAATTTCACGCTCAATGCGCTCATTTTCAAGAATTTGTAGGGATTCTCGCATAGTCTTGGGAGTATAACTTAGAAAACTATTCTCACAACAATTAAGGTTATCTAAAGGGTTATAGGGAGACATTTCAAAATAGGCTATTCAAGAAAAGAGCGACGAGCACCAAAATTTCAATTGCTCGAAACAATCTAGCACAAGTAAAAAATAAAGGGTAAAATAAAGAATACAAAAATGAATAAAAGAAATATTACGAGATAGTAAATCAACTACAATCTAAAACAAAACACTCCCCTACAACGACGCCATTTTGATGCGAGGGAAAACCGAGCGTCTGAGTAATACGCTGGTCGTTGTTATCGATTCCCGATCGCGATGTAAAAATCTAAACTATGAGTACACCCTTTTAAGGGAGTATGGCAGTCAGTCCTGGTATCGAGAATCCACATGGGATGTCGTATAGATTATATTCAATTTATCACTTCACGAATAAAAGTGTAAAAGGTGATGGGTGAAAATTGTGAAAAAAGAAAATTAAGAAATTAACACTAAACAAAAATTAATAAAACGAGAGTCGGGATCACATCCCTGCCATGGGCGAAACAACGCGTAATTAGAAATTCAATTCGAATTTAGCCGAGCATTTTTAGTTAATCATAAACATCACACATAAAGAAATTTTAACACAAAATGCGCGATAAAACATTTAATCAAAAATGATCACACGCGTCTTAAAATTGAATTATCGTTATAAACACTAGTGTTGCGTGACAAAGAAAGTTAAACGCATAATAATCCAACTTTAATACACGAAGTTTCCATTAAATGCGTTTTTACACAACCTAACTTTCTGATCTCGAGACCCATTAATGACGGACACATGATCCCAACCCTTTAACTTAAGCACTAGATATGATTAAACTAAATAAAACAAAAAAATAATAAAGCATGAAATAAAAGGTAGAAACGCATTAATACAAGAGCGATTACACCAAAAACAGGAATCTGACACGATTTAAAAACATGTCAAATTGCCCAATCTGACACGTTTTTAAACCGTGTTAGATATTAAATCTGACGTTCTTTTGGCACAATTTAAAACCATGACAGATTTTCCATTTTCCGACGGTTATAATGCGTGCCAAATTGTTTTACAAGTGTACTCAAATTTTATAATTTGTTACGATCTTGGCACGATTTAAACCGTGCCAGATTTTTCAATTAATAAAAAAAAATTGGAAACTAATCTGGAAAATCAGCAAATTCCAAATTTGGTAGGAAAAATATTAATTATTTGCAAAAAAAAAATTAAAAAAATTCACAAATTATGAATATCGCACGTAATTGATAAACTAATGTACATACAAACTCCAAAATATTGTAAGTGTTAATAGTTTCTAGATAACAAAAAATTGGACAAAATTTTCTCAATTTTCTAAGCATTCGAAAACTTGCTAATATAAAACCTGTCAATATAAAACTCGCACGGTCATAAAATATAACAATAAAATTACAAAAGCCCGCACGACCATAAAAGTTGACAAAAAAACTACTAAAGCCGACACGGCCATAGAAGTAAATAAAACTACTAAAGCCTGCACGGCCATAACACAAAAAATAGAATCCTGAATATTAACGATGCCCTTTTGTAAACCATTGACTTCTTCGTGTGTTCCACGTGAATAAAAGCTAGCGATTGAATGTTATCCTGCAAAAAAATTGGACACAAAAAGATATAATATTAGTAACCAAGTAATTTAAAAGAAAAATCGTATTCAAACTGAAAAATTGCATATACGAGTTACAATTATTATTATATTCTCAAATTGAAAGTTTCGTGACTACGCGATCAGTTCATACGAGACATGATATAAGTAACCAAATAATTTTAAAAAAAATCGTATTCAAGCTAAAAAATTGCATATACGAGTTACAACTATTATTATATTCTCAAACTGAAAGTTTCGTGACTACGTGATCAGTTCATACAAGATATGATATAAGTAACTAAGTAATTTTTAAAAAAAATCGTATTCAAGCTGAAAATTTTCATATACGATTTACAATTATTATATTATCAAACTGAGAGTTTCGTGACTACGTGATCAGTTCATACGAGTTACATTAGTCTCATACGAGGTGTTAATCCATCTTATGGGACCGTTTGAGAGTTGATTTGGATATTCACCCTTTAACGGCTTGTTTCTAAGTTTAATCTGGATATTTTCAAATTATCGTCATATTCTCAAACCGGGAGACCCATAACTACGCGATTATTTCGTACAAGTTACATTGGTCCCGTGCGAAGTGTTCATGCATCTTACGAGACCGTTTGGGGGCTGATTTGGATTTTGACCCTTGAACGACTTGTTTTTAAGCTTAATCGATGTTTTAAAATTATCGTCATTTCTCAAACCGGGAGACCTGTGACTACACGGTCAGTTCCTACAAGTTACATTGGTCATGTGCGAGGTGTTCATACATCTTACGAGACCATTTAAAATATCGTCATATTCTCAAACAAATAGACTCTCGTGACTACGCAATCAGTTCCTATGAGTTATATTGATCTCGTACGATGTGTTAGTACCTCTTACGGGGGAGTTTGGGGTTTGATTTAAGTCTTCACCCTTTACCGGCTTATTTTTCAGCCTAATCTAGATATTTTCAAATTATCGTCATACTCTCAAACCGGGAGACCCGTGACTACGTGATCAGTTCATACGAGTTACATTAGTCTCATACGAAATGTTAATGCCTCTTACGGGGCCATTTGGGAGCGAGGTGTTCCGCTAGTGCAGCAACCATATTCCCAAGAACTCTACCCACCGCAAAAAAAAAATGTTATGCTGTGGTACATATATAATCCAACCTGACATCATCCAACAGAATGTCCACTTCTCATTATAACTTATTTGATTTTTAAATTAATAAAATTTCTTATTTTCGACCAGAATTGATATTGATCTAAATGTTGAAAGGCATGTGAATGTTTAGTGTAATGCTCTTAAAATTTCAACCTCACGAGGTTATATAATTTAGGACTTTTAAAATTAGAGAACTAATTCCACGAGAATATGAATACATAAATATATTGTCGATGTTTGGAGTTATATATTTGATTTTAGGCTCACATTTATCCGAACGTGCTTGTTTCTCACATATGCATATGAAATCAAATTGTTGAAACGAGTATTTATTAACAATCATGGATAGACTGTCAAAGTAAATAAACCATCCAAAGTGAAATGCCTAGTGTATACCTTAAGAGACTTTAAATCAGATCAAGGTGACCAAGCCGCTGAACCAATCCACCAGATAAGATTGCATTTCCAAGACCACTGAGTTTTAACACAAACCAATAAATCAACACACACCAGCACATAACGAAAATCGAAAGGCATCACTAATCAAAAGTAAGTAAGAAAATAACACTCTTGTAACATTTTTATCACTATTATATGGCATGTGAAACCAAATGTACCGATTAACAAGCATCGGATCCCAAATTAGCAGATCATTATTAGAATCAACCAGATTAGTCTTTAACACATTCAAAGCATCACCCGTCTTACATAAACCACTCCATTATCAACTAATTTCCATTTACATCAACTAATAGAAAGTGTATAATAAATACAAGACAAGTTCATCATTTCGTTCTATCAGAATTTAAAAACTTCCAATGATTAAAACAAGTACGTATTTAATAATGAAAAATAATAAACTGAGCACAAAATCAATATGTAGTTTGTTAAGGTGGATTATGGGATTCTAATCCATGGAAATTCGCAATTACTTATTTAGCATACCAACTTTTGAAACAAAGCTAATGACCTTTCTGGTCAGGGAAGGAAACCCTTGATGTATATTATGGGCTTGTGATAAAAAGTGATCCTTCAACCGCTATTCTTATCTGAAAATATTGGCACATAAGCCTTCATCACGTGGATATTTGTTTTGAGACCCTTTATAAGAATTGACATGAAATGGTCTAGTGGTTTAATACATTCATCAATAATCCATGCACTTGTTCCTGTTTGCTTGATTTCACCAGGTTCTACCTGAGTATATGAATTATGTACGCTGGGCACTTTAAAATCGAAAAAAAAAAAAACTACCTACCAAGACCAAAACTTGTCAATCTCGTGGGACAAAAATTGAGCTTATCAATAACCTAAAGATTCTGAAAAACCTCGCCAATTCTAAAAAGTCACATCAATAAACAACATCACGCTACAAAATCCCATATATTGTATTGGTATTTTAGTAAGAAATAAAACAAATTGCAAGCGCAACACCAAAATTCAAGGAAAAAAAGCATGAAGACACATGGGAAATAACATATACCATAACTCCTCAATTGGCTCCCACATATCCTCGCTTGGACCATATCCAACCCAACGCACCTATAATTGCAGAGGTAAAGATAGGACCATTGATATTGAATCTTAATTCTCACTTTTTAAAGAGAAATGACAGTATAGAAAACTATAGAACTAACTAAAATAGAAGGCCACACTTCCAAGTTGTGTTCTACCGTCGGGAGCTTCTCGCAAAATAGCATAATTAGTATGCGGTGAAAAATGTAGAGGTATCTAAGGTAAAAACCTTTTTCTTTCCAAGTGTTAGTGTCCCCTCTAGAATAGAAAAGAATCAAAAAGATAGCATATCAATTTATTGTTAACGAAATAGTGTGTAATGCTAAAAATGAGGAATTGGTGAAGAGGACTCCGGAAAAGTCCCCCGCGGTATGCGTAAGATGTTAAATCAAGTTTGTAATAATGAAATTCAAGCCCCAGATCTTAGTACAAGTCAAAATAGGGAAACGTCAAGCAGAGAACAGAATTATACTCAAGCAACTAGTCAAAGAAATGTAAAGTAAATCTCAAGCAGTGAACTAATAATACTCTAGCAGTTACTAGTCCAAACAGTGAGATGAATGGATGCAGCAGTGAGCAGGTCTTGAATCAATGTCATGAGCATTTTGTTATGATCAGTGCAAGTAGTAAGCAGGATGGAGTTTACTATAAGAAGGCTTTGATCCAATCTCCAATTTCCCCTTGTCCAAATGAAAATAAGAATGGTTTTAGCAGTGAGCAGGTTGTATCTCAAATATCAACAGGGGTGGGGTAGTGAATGTAGTTACTAGGGAAGAACATCAAAATTAGATTGAGACTCATAATCGATTGATTGAAGACACTCTTAACCTCTCTCCGAGGAAGTTACCAGTGGTTAAAGATAAGAAAGGGGATGGCTTCCAAGTAGCTACAAGAAAGAAAGAGAAATGTGACTACTACAACTAGACTTTTGAGATCATCTCAAGCTTCTAATCCCCATGGATTTAAATGATTAAGTTCTTATCTTGGAATATCGGAGGTATATGGAAAAAAGGATCCATTCGCAGACTAGAAAAGCTTAGGAATATTCATAATTTATCCATTATGTTTATTCAAGAACCTAAGGTGGATGAAAGCAGACTAACTGAATTTTTTTATAAGATTCGTTTTATAGGTGATGTGGTTAGTGAAGTCAATTCCATATGGATTATATTCACTCTTGGTATTTCTAATGCAATTCAATCAAAAATCTATAAATATACAACAGTGGAAATTAATCATTCTTTTTCTTCCAAAGCCTATTTTCTTGTCTGCAGTTTATGCAAAGGGTTGCAAAGTGGAGGGAAGGTATTTGTGGAGTTATTTGGAGTCTATTAATTACTTAGAGGACTGGGTAGTGGCTGGTGACTTTAACACAGTTAGAAATAGTTATGAGAAAGCAGGTGGCAATGTGATTGAATTTGGAGTTGATGATTTCAATTACTGTATTTCTAATACAGACAGGGCTTAATGACTTCAGTTATAGAGGTTCTAAGTTTACTTGGTGGAACAAAAGAGATATTCAAGCTAGTATTTGGGAAAGGTTGGGCAGAGTGTTATGCTCTAATGCTACTGATAAAGATTTCACCAGTATCCAAATTGAACACCTTTCAAAAATGGCATCTGATCATTCTCCTCTTCTAATACTCCTAATATATTAGTGGGCAAAAAGTGATTCTGTTTTCTTAATTTCTAGTTGAAACATGTCACATTCAAAGATTTGATCAAGAATAATTGGGTAAGGTACCAACATGGGAATCCCATAGTGCATTTGTCCATGGATTTAAAGAAGTTGAGACTAATATTATCGAGTTAAATCAAGACAACGTATGTATGGGGATATTTTCCAAAATGTGAAAGATGCTGAAGATCATGTTCTGAATTGTGAAATTGTGTTTAAAAATGACCCCAAAATTCTTCATAGAGGGGAACTGTCCAAAGTTATTGTTGTCTACAATGCCAAAGGTAAGGTAGAAGAGGAGTCTTGGTCTCAAAAGGCCAATAAAAATGTCTTAAGGAATGAGATGCAAACACTGCATTTTCCATTCTTGTGTTATATCTTTTGTCGTTATAAATTATTTGGTTTATTCCTTTAATCCACCCAAATAGGACGTGAAGAAATAAATTTAAGCTTAAACAATAAGGATTCGTTTTTAAATTGAAGCAAATTTTTCATGTATAGGGATTTGTTTTTGTTGAATTGATTTGGATCTTATATATTAGTGGTTGTCATTACCTTATTACCTATGAATAACCGATTCTTCAAAATACCCATTGCACCCGCACTTGCATTTGTAATTAGTCAACGCAGCCATGCCTTAGCCTGACGAATCACTGCACCTATACTCTTCATCCTTATCCGCACACGGCTGCACCTGTGCTTCATAGATTATTACTTTCTAAATTTTATATTTAAGGATATTTCATATAACCTCGCCTTAACATACTATTACTGTTACAATGGTTATTAACGAAGCACCTATGAAACATAAGATATTTTTATGGGTTGTTAGCTTATTTCTATTTTAGACCCATAACAAACTATTTTTTTTGTTCATTGTTCCTCTGCTATGTGCTAAATGGACAAAACAAACCGAGTTGAGTTCCCCAAACAGTGAAGCCATTCATCTCTATATTTGCTAAGGCTTACCATTCACTCAAACCAACATCCGACACTCCTCTGCTTTTATTCAAACTTGGATAGATACAAAAAAAAAAGATGGAATTAAAAAAATATGAGAAACTCATATTCTTCCACAATTAAAATTCAAAACCCTCACTTCTACATTATTCTTAAATGTGTTGGCCAATATAAAAAAAAAATCAAAATCATAACTTAAATTAAAAGAATCAAATCAGATTGAATCCCAGAATAAGAGAGATCCCTAATTTGATAAACTTTAATTAAATAAAAACAAACAACATTCCGATTTGCTAGCGCACAAGAAGAAAATTTTAAGAAATTAACTGAGACACGTGAGAGATGGGAGAGGGTAAAAAAATTTACCTGTTGATGAAACAACCCAAAAGAATTCAGTTCTGGCATCCATCCCCACCATTATGAATTGAACTTTGGCCATTTGTCGGTGGTTTGCAGTGGCAAACCATTATCTGGTAAATATGAGACAAACACATTCAATAGACAAGTAATTCCTAATAATAGGAAGGGTCTATGGTAAGAACGGTTACCCCCAAATAATAGGAGGGTTTTAGTATAAAACAAAGAAACACTAAACACACGGTAACAAAGAGCATTTAGAAAAATAATATCATATAATTAATTCATTTATTGGAGGAAAAAACTGAATCGCAATGTGATATAAGGGCTGTGTGTGCACTTCCTGTATTCCGCTATCTACATCATTTAAGCAAAAAAACATACAAATATTAAAAATTATAGGTCTTTTGGAAACACATTGCATTTTTCGTACCTAAATGTATAACAACATTCTGATAAAAATGAAGGAATACATCTGAATCTACTTACGACATATAAATCAAGGTGTTTATAGCTAAGAGCCATTCAATCTCAACACTAAAATCTGAAACTAACTAAATACATAAAAATACTGATACTTCAAATGAGCCGGTCATATATTTTAAGCACAAACAACCAGATCTGATAAAAAAAAACATAAGGAAGTTAGGGAAGAGAGATTGACGAGAGGAGTTACCGGAAAACGCTAGCTTCGTTAACCAACGAGGGAGGGATTTGGTAAAGAGAAAGAGCGGAGAGAAGTGTTCTACCTCCAAAATGAAAATTGAAATTACTTTTAGTATTTTTTTTTAGTAATAAATTTTTGCACGTTTATGGCACGCTTTTAAACTGTGCCAGATTCTGGCACCGTTTTAAATCGTGCCAGATTTGGAATAAACCGTGCCAGAATCTGGCACGGTCAGACCATGCCAGATTCTCCTTGTCCAAGCGTGCCAGATTAGTATTTTTGGTGTAGTGAGAAGACAATGAATAGTAGAGTTCTTACATTAATGGGTGAAAACCCCAAAGAAAATGGAGAGGGGTTACTCCACAAAAATCCCCCCAAAACTCTTAACCCTAGGAACTAAAGAGTAAAGATGGAAACATAAGAGATATTTTTACAACTAAAACAATAAAAGAAAAACAATAAAAGAATAAGTTACAATTAAAACAATAAAAGAAAAAGGAAAACAAAATAAAAAAGGAAGAAAAGAGAAACAGCAATCTCGCCGGCCAAAAGGAACAGGGGACTAGTCGATCGGGGGTGGTGGCCGATCGACCGGCGATAGCAGCCTCAGCCCACTGCCTCGTTCTCTGGGCAAAATCGGAAAACCCGATCGATCGGAGGTCAGGGCCAGTCATCCGGCGGCAGCAACAGTTCAAAACCCTCATTTTCTTTGCAGCTTAAATCGAAGCTTCATGGCAATGGCCAAGACATCTCAAAACGTGTGTGGCCACCAGCACAAATCATGCTAGACCAGCTTGCTGCAAGCCTGCAATTTTGGGCTAAGACCTATTGGTCATTTATTAAATTGTTGTCTTGAGAATTTTCCTTTTATTTCTTCCCCGAATAAAAATCCGGTGTGGACTCGGATTCACGCACCGATCGCGGCCAAGCGAAGCTTGTACCGAGGGCCTCAACTTCCGTGAAGACTTTGGAAAAAAATCACAAAGTGTGAATTTACTAAGTTGTCCCCGAACGTGCGAATGTCGCAGGAACTTTACCGGATTGCAACCAAACTTTATACTAAGCACCTTAATACCTGCAAACACTCAATAATACCTCAAATAACATGTTAACATATAAAATGGAGGTTGTCTGGTTATCGAGCATAAATATAGAATTAAAGTACCCGAGCGGGCTAAAATGCATAAATATAAAGGGTGATTAAATGCAATATTCGGGACGAATCACCCTATCAAAGAGATTTAAAATCCAACACATCTTTTAGCATCAAACATGATAAATTTAACCCATTTCTATCATTTGGACAGTTAGCATCTTTATTTTGTAGTATATTTTCTTTAAATTTTCAACACTAGTTAAATTAGTATGCTCTCCGGTCTGAGTTTGTAAATGAGTTTCAAATTATTATCATTGACCACTCTCCCCACTTCAGAATTCTTGCCTCGTTTTTTTCAAGGGAGAATTTCCATCTACGTATTATTTTTGGAAAGGTGAAACAGGTCCTCTTCTAAATTGTGTTTACAAGCAAGTTCCACATTTTAAAACTATATTGGGTTAGGTCCTAAGATTCACAAAGGCTCCATCGGATTCAGAACTGTATATATATGCCCTTAATTGAACGCCCTTAATTAGAACACTCGGATCTGCTTCCTTCGTTTAGATTAATTCTCTATGCAAATCCTTTTTCATGTAATTCGTAATTTTGTGAGTAAATATACACATTTTGGGCATTGGAAAGAAGAGAAGCGGATTGTGATAGGAAAAATTCCCCTTTCACAATTATGGACAACATGGAATTTTCCATGTCAAATATTGCCAAACAAACACATCCTAAGTGTTGATCAAATATTAAAACACCCCAAATGTTAATCTTTCAATGAGGGGTGTTAAAGAGTACACTTGTTGAAGACATAATTATACAGTCAGTTCTTACTAGGTATAAAAAGGTTAAATTCAACTAGCACTCGATGTATTCTGATAATGAAGAAGATAAGACACCCTACTGTATTGCAAAATGTCAAACTTTCACTGTGTTTCAACAAACTGTCCACAAATCTCCCTTATTCAAACAAAACTGCTAGTCAACGGTAAAACATTAGTCAACAATACTATTCAACTATCCACACATGTTTGTGAAGTTACTTTTCAGACTATTGAACATTAGTCAACGAGCCTATTCAATAATCCATACATGTTTGTGAAGTAACTTTTTGGAGTGTTTTGTGTGTTTAACATTATTGAAGCATCATTCAATAAGTTTGTAATGCTCAAAAGATGGAAATAATAATTGATTAGTTCCTCAATAAAAGAATAATTAACACTTACTCCTCCATTTGTTGCTCCTATTTGGAGCGCACTTCGTGTACACGTAAGGTGACTTCAAGTCCATGCTCAATTACCTGCAGCAGTGCCTATTCATACCTACAAATCTGAAATAGACAGATATAAACAATAAAATTCTTCCTATTCAGTTACTGGTGGTACCTGAATTCCATGAGCATTGCTATCTGCTTAATGATGAAGAATGTTAATGATATGTAAAAATAAAAAATAAGGATTAGCCACAAGCAGCAGAAAAATTTCCTAACCAGATATTTCCCATCACGTAACCCTTTCGAGATTCTAATAGTTCCTTTAGACTTTTTGTGGCCATAGTAGCTTCTATGGTCTTCCGTTGCAAAACCTGACGCAAAGGATGAAGACTGAGAAGAATAGTTGCTTAGAACAAGGAAGAAGATAGAATTCTAGCTGAACATCTACTTTACCATTTTCTGCCTTTGATTCAAAGCTAATAGCTTTTGCATCTCATACTCATTCCTGCTTCCTTCTTTCTTAAGCTGTTTAGAAAGAAATTATGTTACAATAAAAATTAGCAACTCAAAAAACAAAATATAATACAAGGAGCTTTAGATCAAACGGAAGAAAATTACCAACTACCAATCCTTCAAGAAAAGGGAAAAAGAACGACCCAGATCTTAGAAGGGAAAAAAGAAAATCACCAAATCCTCTGGACATCCAAAGCGATAAAAATGTTAAATAATCTATTTTCCTAGCATAATTGAAGAACTAGATAAACGCCTAATGTGATTTGTTGACAATTATCGTCAACTGCATAGCTTGTTGGAGAAGAGGGGGTTGGCAGTCGATCCTTCTTAGGTAAATAATTAAAAAATAAAACACAAATGAAGCCAGATTGAATGGTCAGTGAGGCTGAAAAGATCCAACTTTCTAAAAATTTGAGGGGCAGGCTATTCCTTACAACAAGCATCCGAATTCTAGTCTGTTTTCATGTGCTAAATTTATAGAAACTCAACTCGAACTCAACTCAACTAAACAAAGCCTATTCCCAATTATTTGGAGTAGTCTACATGAATCTTATTTTTCCACTTCGTTCTATTTAGTGCAATATCTTCGGTTAAACCACATGATATCATGTCCTTTTTTACAATATCCCACCAAGTCAATTTAGGGCTACCTCTGCCCTTTGTGTTACCATCTATACTAACTAAATCACTCTTCCTTACGGGGCATCCATTGGCCTACGCTTAACGTGTCCAAACCATCTAAGTTGATTTTCTCTTAATTTATCTTCTATAGGAGCTACTTTTACCATTTCACGAATTCGTTCATTTCTAATTTTATCCTTTCGAGTTTACCACAAATCCATCTAAGCATTCGCATTTCCGCCGCACTCATTTTCTACACATTTATTTTTTAGTTGCACAACACTTTGCCCATATAACATGGCAGGTCTAATGGTCGTCCTATAAATTTTTTCTTTTAACTTCAAAGGTATATGCCTATCACACAATACACCAATAGCACTTCTCCACTTAACCCACACTGCTTTAATCCTATGAGTAACATCATCACTAATATCTCAATATCTTTGGATAATCGAGCCTAAATAACGAAAATGACCGATCTTAAGTATCTCTTGACCCTCCAGTTTCACCACACACTCCGTCCTCCTATTACTACTAAAATTGCACTCCACATATTCTATTTTAGTCATGCTTATTTTAAATAAGGTTGTACATTGGAGCGATGGCAAGTGCCATCGTTCAAGCGACGGTTGGTTTCGGGTTCAAGACGGAGGGTCAAGCGACATCTACCTCTCCCAAACCCTGCAGTTAAGCGGGAGGCCTTGTGCACTGGTACGACCTTTTTTTTGTTTCTAAAGTTTCTCTCCACAATTCCAATCTCGCATTAATCCTCATCTTAGTCTCATCCACTAAAATAATATCATCTGCAACAGCATACACGACACCTCATCTTGTATTTTTTCAGTCAACTCATCCATAACAAGAGCAAAGAAATAAGGACTTAGTGTTGAACCTTGGTGCAACCTACAGTAATTGGTAAACCCCCTTTGCAGGTCTATGCTCGTCGCCCTCGGTTGCCCCCGTCTCCTCCTCCTACAAACTTAGGTATTATTGTTGCTCCTTCTTCCTCACCCCCTCCCCCACCTTTTTCTAGTTTATAGTCCTCCCTCCCCAACCTATTTCCGGTTTCTAGTCCCGTTATCCCACTCGTGAACGCCGCCTTCCGACTCGTTATGCTAATTCTTGTAGCACTAATCATTCTTGTCTTGACTCTATTTCTATTCCCCGATCTATGCATAAGGCTTTCCAGGATCCTAAGTGGGTGGCCTCCATGAAAACTGAGATTGATGCCTTGAAAAAGAATGATACTTGGGAGTTAGTGTCACTTCCTCCGGGGGAGAAAATTGTTGGTTGCAAATGGGTGTTTAGTGTTAAAGATTTGGCTGATGGCTCCGCTAATTGATATAAGGCTCATCTTGTGGCCCGTGGATTTACTCAGATTTCGAGTAAAGATTTTGGTGCTACCTTTGCCCCAATTGCTAAGATGACTTTTGTTTATCTATTTGTATCTCTTACCGCATCTCACTCTTGGTCGTTGCATCAGTTGGATATTAAGAATGTCTTTCTTCATGAGGATCTTACTGAGACTATTTATATTGATCCTCCTCCCGATTTCGGGCTAAGGGGGAGTATGTGGGCAAGGTTTGCTATCTTCGCAAATCTTTATATGGGTTGAAGAAGTCCCCCGAGCTTTGTTTAGCCGATTCAGTGGGATGATTACCTCTATGGGATTCCCCAGATGTCAGTCCCATCATACTTGCTTTATTTGACGTTAGCCCGACCACTAGTGCATTATCCTTTTGGTCTATGTTGACGATATCATTATTACCAGTGATGATGAGGGGATTGCCCAGATAAAGGACATTGGAGCAGTTTTTTATTTTAAGGACTTGGTTCCTCTTCGGTATTTTCTAAGGATTGAGGTTGGATGATTACCTCTATGGGATTCCCCAGATGTCAGTCCGATCATACTTGCTTTATTCAACGTTAGCCCGACCACTTGTCCATTATCCTTTTGGTCTATGTTGACGATATCATTATTACCAGTGATGATCTAGAGGGGATTGCCCAGATAAAGGACATTGGAGCAGTTTTTTATTTTAAGAACTTAGTTCCTCTTCGGTATTTTCTAAGGATTGAGGTAGCAAGATCTCGTCGTGAAATTTCCTTGTATCAGAGGAAGTATATTCTTAATCTGTTACAGGATACAAGGATGATTGGTTTTGCTTTATTCAACGTTAGCCCGACCACTTGTCCCTTATCCTTTTGGTCTATGTTGACGATATCATTATTACCAGTGATGATCTAGAGGGGATTGCCCAGATAAAGGACATTGGAGCAGTTTTTTATTTTAAGGACTTAGTTCCTTTTCGGTATTTTCTAAGGATTGAGGTTGCAAGATCTCGTCGTGAAATTTCCTTGTATCAGAGGAAGTATATTCTTAATCTGTTACAGGATACAAGGATGATTGGTTGTCGCACAGCTTCTACTCCTACGGATCCGAATGTGAAGTTGACTGCTGAGTATGGGGATGTACTTTCTGAGGTATCAGCGCTTGGTTAGTCGTCTCCTCTACCTGACCAACACTCGTCCTAATTTGGCCTTTGATGTGAGTCTTGTTAGTCAATTCATCTCGTAATGCCCATCTTGATGTTGTGCATCGTATCTTGAGGTATCTCAAGTCTTCCTCAGGTCTTGGTCTCTTCTATGCTTCAGAAGACCAAAGAGGTCTCTCTTGCTTCACTGATGCTGATTATGCGGGATGCTGGACTGATAGACATTATACTTCTGGCTTCTGTACTTTTTATGGTTCTCATCTTATGTCATGAAAAAGTAAAAAGCAAGCGGTGATTTCTCGTTCTTCAGCGGAGGCAAAGTACCGTGCTATGGCCCATGGTACATGTGAGTTCTTATGGTTTCGATCGATTTTGGGTGAGCTAGGCTTTATTAAGGACGGTCCTTCTGATTTGTTGTGTGATAACAAATCAACCAGTTTGTTGTCATCGGCTCGGTTCTTCATGAGAGAACCAAACACATTGAGGCGGATATTCACTTTCTTCGGGAGAAAGTATCTACCTGCACCATTCATCCCTCATTCGTGCCTTCATCAGCTCAGACTGCAGATTGTCTCACCAAGACGATTGGACCTTCTTTGCTTCACTCACCGATTGGCAAGCTGGGCTTGGTGGATTTCTTTGCTCTATCTTGAGGCGGAGTGTTGGAATTGGTGGATAATGTGTGTTTATGTTCCTACATATTTTGGGTGTGATTTGTCCCACATCGATTTCTTAGTATTTCTTATGTCTCATCTCTTAATATAAATATACACAATGGTACTCAAGTTGAACAAGCCATCATAAAAATCTTCTGAAAATAGGCATATCCCAACTAAAAAACAAATACCTAATTTAAAAGAAAACAACTCTCCCCCTCCCTTTATCTCACTAACTCGTCACCTCAACATATCCATTGTGATGACTAACCAGAACTAGTAAGTAAATTATTATAAGTGAAATGTGCAAGTACAATTCTTCTCGAATAAATACATGTACATTATAAAGTTATTTACCTAGCTGAAGAACTTCTTTTTCCCCTGATGCTTTGATGCTTTCCATAACCTGAATTGTTGTGACTCTTGCTTGTTCTTTTATTGCAATTGAACCTACATCAAAGGCACAATTATATCGTAAGTGAGAGCATAGAAAAATAAAATAAATGTAAACCAGGTTCAGAACGTATAGAAAGGCACCTTTTGTGTCTTTATTCTACGTATCTCGTCTTGTAAACGTTTAGCTAGGTCATCACTTTTTTGTTTTTGCCTTAGGAGTTCTGCTTGAGCATCTTGTCTCTTCTTTAACACACAATCTGTAATTGAGAGGACATAGTTACAAGCTATGAAACATGGACTTGGACGCGTGATACGTGACCCAACAAACTCAACACGCTGAAGGCTATATTTTTAGAAAATGTAGGACACGAACATATTGGAGGCAAGGTTTTAAAAAACGCGGGGCATGACCAAGGCATGGAGGCCAAGCCTTGAGCCTTAGGAGTAAAAAGGTGTGAAAAGGCGTTCAGGTCTTTTTTAATATATTTTAATATTTTTTAACTATGACAAGGCTATTTAAAATACTAACATGGTACATACCTTAAAAATATGTCTGAATATTTGTAAATTAAAATACTATTTTTTAAAATACTAAAAAAAAAACTCGTGTTTTTAACGCTTTACTTAAAAAAACTCGCGTTTTTTCACGCCTTACCGGCCAAAAACCCGCGTTTTCTCACGCCTTACCCCAAAAAATGTTGACCATCGTTGCCCACGCCTTAATCCACGCCTAGGGCCAAAACTTGGCGTATCTAAAAAGCCCCAAGCCTAGGCGCGCCTTGGCGCCACCTAGGCTCGTTTTTTAGAACACTGGTTAGAGGGCACGTAGATTATAGTTCATATTTTTTATATGTTACTATAAATGAAAATTGGCATTGCTACGATAGTTTACAAGTATACTTTGAACCCTTTCACTAGAAAAAACACATTTCAACAAACAAAAATTACATTAGAGTCGCAAAAAGGTGTCATAGAAAGTGCGTCCAAGTGCATCTAAGCATGTAAGAAAAATAAAGAAATTTCCAAAAACACTCTTATTACATATTTCCAAAATGTTTTCCATACTGTCAGGGTAACATGTGTCGGACAAGTGATCATTGGGAGAGTGTTGGTGTTGCATAACAGACGTAAATGACGTCAAATGGGAGCAAGAAAAGATAATTCTCTCTCAAACTCTCTGTAATACCTCGTATAATTTTAAACTTAGGCTGATCAAGTCTAAATATAAAATCATACGAGATCGTAAAAACAAAACAATATCATTTTCAGCATGAAGAGATCAAATGAAAAAAGACAAATTTTGAACCGATGAGAAGATCCTCAACTAACTCATAATGACCAATAATCACAACTATAAATAATATTGTCTTAACAATACTATAAAAATACAAATCCTAAAAAGGGTCTCTGATTAATACATGCCAGCTGAGTCTCAACATATAACTAGATCGCCTAACATAAACTAGACTGAAAAAGACTAGATGATACATGAGGAGATAGAGGTATACAATGTCGTTGTAGTCGATATACTGAGAGATGTATATCGCGTTCCGAACTAGATCGAAAGGCAATCTAAGAGTGAGGTCCAGCCCTAACACACCTGGTTTCCACAAAAAAGGGGGTTAAAACCCTAGCAAGTAACTTAGCTACGCAACACAAAACAGTTATATGCATAGATGATAAAGTCACAGTTTGATAATTTAATGAACGGCCCAACCCATAAACGTAGTCTCACAATATATTGGAATTATCTCATTTCATATCTTTAATTAATCATTCTCATTAACTAATCAATCAGTAATCAGCATGCTCAATAATTCATTAACACGTAACCGATAGGCTCAATAATTCATTAACACATAACCGACATGCACCCCTTCATCTCGGCCATCTCATAAACATGCGGTACGCCAAATTCAAATAATCGCATTTCACGCCCTGGCGCCACCTGGTATTCACATGGCCGAGAAATCACATAACACAATATTCATAAACATTACGTATTACGTCCTGGCGCCACCTAGTATTTGCATGGCCGGGAATTTACACATCATAATATTGGGTGTCCCTCCACGGTACCCACCCATTCATTTCCATCTTAGCAAGTTCAATTAATGTTGGCATTTTAACACGTAATTATTCACTCCGAGAAAACTACTCATATCTCAATTATCCCAGTTACCCCGACTTGGCTCTACTAATTAGGATTCATTATCTATAATTTTTAAAGGGTCTTTAAAGAGAGCTAAAGGGACAAACATTATGCAAGTAATTCTTCGTAACACAAAGCGTAAAGTGGAAAGTTTATAATCTTTATTTATGATTTAAGCCGTCACGACAACCCGTCTCTAAACTCCGTACGTGGGACGTCTCACCGAAGTGAAATCCAAACAAGAAACCCTCCTGATACACTAACATTTAGATTGAGTAGTTGCTATGACAAATTATCGAAAGTTTATTAAGCGAGAGCAAGACATTTAGGCCGTCACGACAACTCGTCTCTAAACTCCGTGCATGGGACGTCTCACCGAAGTGAAATCCAAACAAGGAATCCTCCCGATACACATATATTTCAATAGAGTAGTTGTTAAGACAAATCATTTAAGGTTTATTACGCGAGAGTATAGCAAGAATTTAAATATCTATGCGAGAAATCTTTGAAGTAATCTACACTACTAGTGAACAACCAAACCAATCACAATAATTTTCAGTATTCCTTCTAAAGTCTACATAATAGAACATTCATCAACAATAGCGTGGTTTCGAACACGGGTTCGTATTGAGCTCTTATATAAAAGAGACACGTAATTATTTTTCGTGGGTATATTACATCACAAGGGGTTCATTAATGCGTATCCATTGTCCCAAGTCATTTACAATGTTTCCATATTTGATATTATAACATGAATAAGAGTCCCGTAACGAATCTCATTGATTTTGAACATACATATCAAAAATACTGCTCCTAAAGCGTAAGGTACAACCCTACTGAGCAATTGCACTTTCCGAATATTTTAATTCTAAATTAATTTGGCATCCTCTATTCTCGTATCTGAGATTATCAATTTCCACAAACAGGGTCACAATCTAAAATTATCATTTTCGTGCGTTGGGGTCAATAATTAATTTTTGCAAACTAATAGGCTCGACATAAATTTTTCAGTATATACAACTATTCAAAATCACCTAATAGACATAAATAAGAATTGCATACTTTTCTAAGGGTCACTGGGTCAATAATCAATTTTCGCAAATTAATAAGCTTGACATGAACTTTTAAGTAGGCAACTTAAATTCGCCTAATATAACATAAATTAGAGTTGCACATTTTACAAAGGATCACTAATAAATTTTTATCAAAAAAAATAATTTGGGTGAGATCCACAAATACGCACATAAAAAGAGGAGTAGAAAATGACTTGCCTCGTATGCGCTCGAAATTGATTCCCGAGTTCGTGATGCAACCTCAAATACCAATTTAGAAAAATATCTAAAGAAGGTTGGTGTTTTGTTTGAATATTTAGGAAACATTCGGGTAGATGTTGGAATTGGTGGGAGGTTTAATAATCTCGAAATAATAAGGGTTTAAAGATTAATTTCATTTAATGCCAATGATTGGCAAACGAAAACAAGGAATGGTGTCCCAAAAGAAACAGCTATCGGACACCACTCAACATCACCCTTTTTCCTTCCTTAAATGTGGTCAACCTCAAAACCCACATATGGTGGTGTTTAATCCGACGGGCAAAACAGGAAAACAGAAAAAAATGAAGCAGGGAGCTATCCCCCCTCTCACTAGCGCCAAACCCATGTTTCTCTCTCTAGCTGGTGCCGCACCGTTTTACTCCCCATCTCCAAAACCCTTTGCTTGCTTAAATGATCCGGCCTCCTCAAAAACCTAAGTAGATCTTAACTTAGTTTGCAACTTAGCCAAGAAAGACCCGACCGCACCCCCTTGCTCCATACAGCCCAAGGCCCCAAATTGCAAAACCACACGACCCACTTCTAAACATATACAACCCACGTTTCCTTTACTCAACAAATAATTTAATGGACCCATTAACAATTTAAAATATATATTAATCCACTTAAATTTGTTCATTTAATGAATAAACTGATTCACTAATTAAATCATAAAAAATATTAATAAATATTAATAGAATTTTGATTAATCTTCCTACTAGACTAATTCAATATTATCAACTAGCTTTATAATTTACTCCTTTGATTCATTTTAGCTTATTTAACACACAAGTCATTTAAAAATTCTCACATTTTATACTAAGCATCTAATCATTTCTTAATTAAATAAATTCTCTAAAATTAGGCGTATTACACTCTCTCTAATCAAATCTCATAAAATGGAAGAATGCCTCAAATGAGGCTACAAATGGGTATTTATACGGAGGTTTGCTTGGCCTCTAAGCTAAGAATCTAATTACAATTATGCTAAAGAAAAGGAAAAATACAATAAATGCCAAAAATAAAAGGAATACTAAAAATGACAAAAAATTGATAAAATACAATAACGACCATAAATCTCATCACTCTCCCCCCCTTGAAAGAGTTCATCCTCGAACTCAAAGGGGAAGACCTTCAGTGTCGCCATCAAGGATAGTAATGAGAGTTGGTTGGGATGGAACCTCCGGTGCCTCAAGAAACTCAGGATCGCCTGAAGCTAAGAGAGCGCGACAACAGGGAAGGGAACAATCGGAGGCTCGATGACTCATCACCCCACAGATGTAGCATTTGAAGGTGACCGGATGAGCGGGTGCAGGAGGAGGAACCGTGGGAGTAGGTGTAGCTGCAGTAGAGGGAGTCACAGTAGGGGCAGAAGTCACTGGTGTTGGAGGGGCGGCAATGGAGCGGCAACGCGGTGTAGGGGCAGTCTGATTGAAGGGCTCTACTTTAGTGGCGTACTCGACCGCCTTGGCAAAGGAAGTGACGTCACGTAAAGCGAGATTCCACTAAATATAACTCTGCAGCCCGTAGATATAACGACTAATCCGCTGCTCCTCACTCTCGCCGAGACGAGCACAAGTACACAAAAGTTGGAAGCGCTCCATATAGTCTAAAACCGAGGCGTCTTGTCTCAGAGACTGTACTAGGAGGAAGAGGTCGCGCTCGTAGGTAGCGGGAACAAAGGCGGCAATCAACTATACCCGGAGGTAGACCGTCAAGGACAAGTTGCTGCTCCAAATCATTCCACCAAATACTGGCATAGCAGAACAAATCTACGACCCTTCAGCCGTTTATAATCAAAAATTCGCTCCATGGCGGCAAGTCAATCAACGACGGCATCAGGTTGTAGGTGATCGTCAAACAATGGGACATCCACCCTAATGTCACCCTGCATACTCCGTGAGAGCAACTAAAGTGCCAACTGAGTAATGGCATCACCACCTTGAAGGGCCAGGGCATCCTCATCGAGATCTCGGAAAGTAAGGCGCGCTGTGGGCGCCTCCGAGGAGGTGGATGAGGAGGGTCAGGAGTCGGTGGGGGAACTAGGGCTACAGGAGGAGTGGTATGAGGTGGAAGAGTCTCTATTGGGGGAGAAGGAGGTGGAGCTGGGACCAATAGCTGGCGGTAGGGGCAGTGGTTCATCTGATGCCCCTTCTGATAGCATAAGAAGCAATGGCGCTCTGAGAGAGGAACATATGGAGTAACCTGTAGACCCAAAGAGTCGAAAGGAGAAACATCGGTGTGCCACTCTGTAGGAGGGGGTGGGTCAAACTCAGGAGCGGAGTGGGGTCGGGGTGAAGGGGGGCCATCGTGTGGAGGTAGGATAATCCATTCGTGCACTTGCTCATGGGAATCAACGGGTGCGGAATGAAAGGAGCGGGTGTCCCATGGGGGTGGATTATGTGGGGCATAGCGAGGGTGCCCGAGTGGTGGGGAAGTGTGTAGAGGACGTGGGGGCGGAAGCGCGGGAAAAGTGGAATGGGGTGGGTGATGGGTATGGGGGGTAATTGGGGGTTTTCGAGGTGTTTTTATAGGTGATGGCGAGGATAAATTGAAATAGGAGGCAAAGGGTAATCATGTGTAAGTGGAGGGGATAATTGGGTAGATATGGTGGTGAGTGGGAGGGGACAGAAATTCAGGGTGGGGGAAGGTGTGGAGAGATCAAATGGTGGTTTGTGATGATGTTTGGTGGTGGAGGAGGTATAGGGGTGGTGGTGAATTTTGGGGGGTGAAATTACTAGGAATGTGGGAGGGTAGAAATTTTAGGGTTTGGGGTTCAAGATTGGGGTTAAGATGTGTGTAGGGTTCATTTAAAATGGGAAATGTTACCGAAGGCTGGATTTGGGTTGAATTTGACCCTTTGGCATGCCGGACGTCACGAATCATCTCGGTGACGGTCGGGGAGTGCGTTTCCATTATGGTAGGTACCAATTGAACACAGAGTGGAGAGGAAGTAACTGGGCAGGCATCAAGATGCAGTGGGGTGGACGAAAGGTTTGTCATGATTGCGTCGTCGTCCGGCTTCGGAGAGAAACTCTCTAAATTGGCCTACCCTCCAAACTCTCTAATTTGGCCTCATCCATATTATGGGCATTTAAACTCCTAAGCCCGACACCTTCTTGGAAAGGTCATTCATCTCCATTAACTTATCAAATTTACCCTTGTCCCACTAAAGGAAAAATTGAACCATCCACCATTTTAAGGGAGACAAACTGACTCTATTTTTGCTTATTTCAAAACCATAGCCAACCAGTCTCGCAGGCTCTATGCATTGCCTGCATATTAAACATCTGCTACAGAAGTAGTGATAAATGGTAATAACTGATCCCGTTGCCTAAGACCTCTAGAAGTCCCAAATTAACCCCCATGTCTCCCTTAAAATACTACACCGAACTTAAATACTATTTCCTCCAATGTCTTCATTTTATCTCCAAACCTTTTATTAGCGAGGATATGATCAAGGAAATTCAATCCACATGATCGTAAGCTTTCTCAAAGGCGATTTTGTAAACCACTCCTTTCTTTTTTCTCACCTGAACTTTCTCCAATCTCATTAGCCACTAAGACTAAATCCATTATTTGTTTAACTTTCATAGAAGCTCCCTGTGATCTCTCAATTACCTAGAACCTCTCGCAATCTCAAGCACAAACTTTTTCCAACTTGTACAAACAAGAAACATGGCTTATGGGTCGAAAATCCTTCAATTACAAAGAATACGCCTTCCTAGTCATCAAACAAATATTTATCTTATGGGTCTTAGCATTAACAGCCCAATCCCTGTGAATTATCTTAAGGACTTCCATAATATCCTCTACAAGACATTCCCAACTTTCTCATAAGCACAAGCAAATTTCGTTTGGTGATATTTCATTCTATAATTTGTATTTAACATCTTCTACTTATTATCACATGATAAGGTTGAGTTGAAGGTTTCATTTTGATCATATAGTTTTCTCTGTGTGCTTTCCTTTGATATTATTGTCAAATCAATCAACAAGTTCTACATCTCAGTGCTTAATTGTAGGCAATTTAAATCTTCTAGTGATGCAGCTTCGATTTACTAAAACATGATTTTCTAGGATTCTGTTGGAGGAAACTGCAAAACAGTTATGATCGAT
Source organism: Sambucus nigra (assembly GCA_949130495.1). Lineage (NCBI taxonomy): Eukaryota > Viridiplantae > Streptophyta > Magnoliopsida > Dipsacales > Adoxaceae > Sambucus > Sambucus nigra. The sequence continues at coordinate 28,723,300 of OX422223.1, read as the reverse complement.
ATGTTATTCATGTATGTTATAATTATTATTTTCAGCCAATGCAAGAAATTTCAATATCACAGTCATCTTTAATGTTGCCTCCTCAGAATCATGTTAGGTTTTCTCCCTTTTCTTTTGTATCAATATATAGCTTGTGCAAGTTCAGCGAACACAAACACAGAGGAGGCCCTGAACACCTTGAAGTATGCAAATCGGGTTCGCAACATTCAGAACAAAGCAATTGACAATTGTTAGTTTTTACGTCTCATAAAAACAACGTAATTTATTTATTCATAACCTTTTAAATCTCATATTCTTTCAACTTGTAGATCAACCATGATCCAGTGGCAGCTCAGGTACAAAAAATGCAAAATCAAATTGAATAGTTGCAGGCTGAGCTCATTTATGTTTGTGGAGACTGCAGCACACAGCCTGAAGAACTTGAGGTATGCCTGGGTGAGAGAATTGTCAGCATGTGCATAATAGGTTAGTTTTGGGGTGGCGAATTCACTTTTCGATTTCCAGGTCCTGAAGCACAAGAACTTTTCGATTTCCAGGTCCTGAAGCACAAGATCTTGTTGATTGAGGCTGCAGAGCTACAACGGGAACTTCAAGAACGTCGTATCAGCTATGAGCATTTGACACAACGAGCAATGGATGCTCAGGTTTGTCTTATTTGTGTTGTCAACTAGTTAATGAACTTCTTGCAATGTATTTACTGTCTGTGTTAATGTTTAAAAGTACCTTGACAATTCTCTTGCATAGTTTTAATTTTTTAGGTTAAAAAAGATGGACTGATCATGAAAGTTGAATCATTTAGAAATGGAAAATCATGGGATGAGATAGAGACATATAGTTGTTAGTATTTGGAATTTGTCTATATATTATTTCAATTTTCAAATGTTACTGAGGTAAGTTTTTCTTTCTTTCAGGATTGTGATTTGGTGAAACGTACGTGTCAAAAATTCAAGAATTGGAAGCAGAGTTGATGCATTTACGAAGCTCGAATGGGTCAAAACACAGTGAATTTGTTGGTTATCTCGACTTTGATGATTATAGGCGTCACTCAAAAATTATTATTCCACAGTCTAATATTATAGTTGCAGACAAAAATGGTAAGTTACCGGCAACTGTTTTAAAGAGTCATGCCTTGATATGGCAGATATTTTTTTGTCATGATCAAGCCTTCAGGATCTGGAAATCAAAAAGTGAATTCGCCACCCCAAAACTAACCTATTATGCACATGCTGACAATTCTCTCACCCAGGCATACCTCAAGTTCTTCAGGTTGTGTGCTGCAGTCTCCACGAACATAAATGAGCTCAGCCTGCAACTGTTCAATTTGATTTTGCATTTTTTGTACCTGAGCTGCCATTGGATCATGGTTGATCTACAAGTTGAAAGAATATGAGATTTAGAAGGTTATGAAAAAAATAAATTACGTTGCTTTTATGAAAGGTAAAAACTAACAATTGGCAATTGCTTTGTTCATAATGTTGCGAGCCCGATTTGCATACTTCAAGGTGTTCAGGGTCTCCTCTGTGTTTGTGTCCACTGAACTTGCACAAGCTATATTGAAGATGATGGAAATGGGCCATATTCTAGGGTTATTTTTGTCATTTCTATTTTTTTTGTATTTGTCTTTTATTTGTTATGTCATTTTTTTTTTTTTATTTGTAAGTTTGGACATAGGTGAGCACAAATGGGTATTAGGATTATTTGTAAAGTGAGAGTCCCACATTGGTTTGAGAACCATTTAGTGTTCCCCTTCCCCACTTATAAATAGACCCCTTGTATTCCTCATTTGGGACACTCCTCCATTTTGAAATATAAGAAATCATTTGATTCTCTCTCTAAAGTTAGGGTTTGGTTTATTTTTTTGGCCATTGACATGTAGTTTACGTCAAATTGGCATCAGAGCGAGGTGTCGCTTCCCGATTGGTGTATTGGTGTGTAGTATCAAAATCGTACACTACATCAATGGCTCCCAAGATATCCAAACAACAAGAAGATGAGAATTTCAAATTGAGGCAACAAATGGCGAGATTGGAACAACACATGACGAGATTGGAACAAGTGGCTCAACTACTTGCGGCCCAAACAACCCCCCACCACCTCCCACCCAAGTGGCCTAAACCCTAGCCCACTTACCCCTGCTGTCCCAACTCCAAAACAGCCCTAAACCCTAACCACCACCCTCCCAAGCCCTGCTACTGCCCTAACAGCAACCCAACACCCAAACCCATGCCCTGCCATCCTTGCCGCCACTACCCAGGCGCCGGTCGAGGCCACCAGCCTTTTCCCCACCGCTGCACACCCCTGTTTCCCCCATGCGGCAGCCCCTAACCTGCCGAAAGACACCCTAAATCCATCGACCCGACCCAGGTCAGCTCCATCCCCTCCCCACTGCTCCGCTGCGTACCACCCGCCTCACCGAACCTCTTCTGACCCCTCCCCATGTCGGCCGACTCCCTCCGGCCCTCTGCCCCACTCCCTAGGTGTCGAAACCCTAGCCCACCCCCAAACCAATCCTCAAAAATGGCCCCCGATCGATTTGAACCCCCAACTTGACTCCCAACCCTGCTATACCAGGCTAAACCGACCCCCATTTTTGGGACCGTCCACTTCATTTCTTCCCCAACCCGCTCTCGACCCCATCCGACCCTTTTTTTTACCCTACCCCACTCATCCCGGATTTCCTACATATCCCGAAGTTGCTACCCATCATATGGCGACCCACGACCCATACCCACCTCCCCCTGGCATCCCACCATCACATCATACCCCTTCCCAACATGATCTCTCCCTGTCCTACACGAATGCGTCTTCATCTACCGACACAAGGGATACTCACAGCAGCATCCTCGAGTGGATCCCTCCCCCACCACCAGACCCTCCCCGCTTCGCCCCGCTTCGGGACCGCCAGTGTTTTTATTGTGGCGAGTACGGCCACCTGATTGGCACGTGCCCCCATCGTAGCTCCCTTGCGCCTCCCATGGTTCCACATCCTTACCCCCCTCATCCACTACCTGTTCAGCTGCCATCGATCCCTGCGGGTTTTGCTGCACCTGCACCAGGTGATGCGATGGGCCATGAGGTTCGTCAAGAAGGCGATCACCTGTCAACAGAACTACAGTTACTCTCTCGGTGTCTTCAAGAAATATACGGGTCGACGTCCCCATGTTTGATGGACGATTTTCCCCGGACGCTATGGTGGATTGGTTAGCGTCGATGGAGACAGTTTTTTATTACAAGGGGGTTCAGGGCCACTCATGCGTTGTCTTAGCAACCACCAAATTTCAAGGATTCGCCCACGTGTGGTGGAATGATATGTGCTATCGCCAAGCAGCGGCGGGGCTACCTCACATTCAGACTTGGCCCGACCTGAAGGCCGCCCTTCGGGCGACATTTATACCGCCGACCTCTGACCGTGACCTTTTTGCCCGCGTCCAGTCACTCCGGTAAGGTTCATCTACTGTAGAGGATTACACAGAGCAGTTCCAACTCCTCTGCACCCGAGCTCACCTTCCTGAGACCGAGGACCAGCGGATCAACCGCTACATCCTGGGACTGCTGCCCCACATCCAGCACGACCTCGGGTTGAGGGAAATACCAACCTTTTTTAAGGCGGTCGAGTACGCGACTAAGGATGAGGCCTACCACACGACTTCAACAGCTCTTTCGGCCTCTCGAGCCCCACTCACCCCGGTCTCCGCTCTTGCTCCTTCAGTATCAGCTTCAGTCCCCACTACCACCACTACTGTACCACATCCACCGGGTCCTCCTACGTTCAAGTGCTACAATGGTAGCATTATGGGTCACCGAGCTTCTGATTGCTCCCTTCCACGACATCGTGCCCTATTGGCAATGGGGGATTCACCTGACTATTTGGATGCATCCGAGGAGCTTCCCCAGCATGCCCTGATTATTGTTTTGGAGGGCGACTCCGTGGGTCTCCCACTGTGAGCTCGTCTGGGCACCTATTTTTGGAATTGCCTCACGATTCCCGATTTTTTTAGCGCTCGTGGACGAGCTTGGTCTTAAGAGGGGGAGAGTGATGGAAATGGGCCCTATTCTAGGGTTATTTTTGTCATTTATATTTTCTTTTGTATTTGTCTTTTATTTGTTATGTCATTTTATTTTGTTGTTTATTTGTAAGTTCGGACATAGGTGAGCACAAATGGGTATTAGGATTATTTGTAAAGTGGGAATCCCACAATGGTTAGCGAACCATTTAGTGTTCCCCTTCCCCACTTATAAATAGACCCTAGTATTCCTCATTTGGGACACTCCTCCATTTTGAAATACAAAAAATCATTTGATTCTCTCTCTAAAGTTAGGGTTTGGTTTATTTTCTTGGTCATTGACGTGTAGTTTACGTCAGAAGAAAAGGGAGAAAACCTAACATGATTCTTAGGAGGCAAAATTAATGATGACTGTGAAATTGAAATTCCTTGCATTGGCTCAAAATAATAATTATAACATACAGAAATAGCATACCGATCATAACTCTTTTGCAATTTCCTCCAACAAAATCCTAGAAAATCATGTTCAGATAAGAAAAGATCGAAGCTGCATCACTAGAAGATTTAAAGTGCCTACAATGAAGCACTGAGATGTAGAACTTGTTGATTGATTTGACAATAAATGAAACCTTCAACTCAACCTTATCATGTGATAATAAGTAGAAGATGTTAAATACAAATTATAGAATGAAATATCACCAAACGAAATTCGCTTGTGCTTATGAGAAAGTTGGGAATGTCTTGTAGAGGATATTATGGGAGTCCTTAAGATAATTCACAGGGACGGGGCTGTTAATGCTAAGACCAATAAGATAAACATTTGTTTGATGACTAGGAAGGCGTGTTTTTCGTAATTGAAGGATTTTCGACCCATAAGCCATGTTTCTTGTTTGTACAAGTTGGAAAAAGTTTGTGCTTGAGATTGCGAGAGGTTCTAGGTAATTGAGAGATCACTGGGAGCTTCTATGAAAGTTAAACAAATCATGGATTTAGTCTTAGTGACTAATGAGACTGTGGAGAAAGTTCAGGTGAGAAAAAAGAAAGGGGTGGTTTACAAAATCGCCTTTGAGAAAGCATACGATCATGTGGATTGAATTTCCTTGATCATATCCTCGCTAATAAAAGGTTTGGGGATAAAATGACGGCATTGGTGGAAATAGTATTTAAGTTCGGTGTAGTATTTTAAGGGAGACATGGGGGTTAATTTGGGACTTCTAGAGGTCTTAGGCAACGGGATCAGTTATTACCATTTATCACTACTTCTGTACCAGGTGTTTTTATATGCAGGTCAATGCATAGAGCCTGTGAGACTGGTTGGCTATGGTTTTGAAATAAGCAAAAATATAGTCAGTTTGTCTCTCTTAAAATGGCGGATGGTTCAATTTTTCCTTTAGTGGGACAAGGGTAAATTTGATAAGTTAATGGTGATGATTGACCTTTTCAAGGTGTCGGGCTTAGGAGTTTAAATGTCCATAATATGGATGATGCCAAATTAGAGAGTTTGGAGGGTAGAGCAGGACTATTCGGGGTTTCCTTCAAGGTCGCCACACCCACTTTCATTCTAAAATCAAGTAGAGCTTTGTTTACTATTTACTTTAAATGTGTTATTTAAATGGGACTTTTGTTTGTTTGGAATTATTTGGAACAGTTTTGAAGCATTTTAAATTTGGTGTGTAATAAGACAGGATGATGTGATCTTTCTTTATTTTCGTTATTCACTCCATGATATTGGAAAATTGTTTTATTTCAAGTCTTCTTAAAAATCTCATAAGCTGGACATCATTTCATTAATTAAAACCAATGGATTTTACGACAAAAATGTAGAAGGGAGATTTTATTTTAAAAGACGGGTTTTCTTAAAGAAATCAAAGTATAAAAAAAATTTCCATATTGACCCTCGAAAACAGGGCGTCGCGGAACAGGTGCGGGAACGCATCTAAAATGGGGTACGATGGGAGTACGTTTACTCCTATGAGTCGGGATCTTTCTAAAAACTTTTCATTAAAAAGTCATTATATTAAATATCTTTTAATATTCTTAAGGACATACAAGTTCATTATTCACCCTCGCATATGAGAATTATTTATATAAACATACTAAAATTTTCAAAATTCTCGTAAAAACCCTAATCTATAAAATATTTTTATAATTGTTTCTCATTATAAAGTCGCCTTCCTTCCAACTGGTGGGATTTAAATATGGTGACTAAGGGCACCAACCGTTGTCCATGGAAGTACATCTCATAAGGGTTGGATTCTTTTTATATATTCGCTTGTTTTGTTGTAGGAGGGGATCATAAAATTCGATTTCTGGAGGATGTGTGAATAGGAGGGATTACTTTGTCGCATTTCCATCCTCGTGCTTCTATCCATTCTTGGATGTCATGGTCTTCTAGTTTGAATTATTCATGGGCTTTATAGTTCATAAAAAGTAATAATGATTATGAGATTGATAATTTCCTTGTTTTTGCTAAATGTCATTGAGGGTCTTCCCCTTTCTGTTGAGTCATCGGATAAAAGGGTTTGGAGTTGTAGTCCTTCATGTGGGTTTTCTTACAATTTTTAATTTCTTTGAAAGAAAGACTTGCCTTTCCTTTCCATTTTGACTCGAGGGAAAATAATGCCAAATTGGTATCTGTTGGGGAAAGTTCACCAGCAAGTATAAAAGACTGACCTTTAGGTAGTTTTAAATCTGATTTTGTTGGTAAATGATCACTTAAAGTTTATTTTAGCGATTCTAGTGGCCTAGATATAACATTATTATATCGCATGCTTTGCTGGGTATGACATATGAACAATTTCAGCAGGTACTACTGTCCATATTAGTCAATAATATTTTAATGATTTGAATTCAACAAATCTACCAGTCTATAAGATTCCTATACAATCTGACTAGCTTACCATGTTGGAGGCCTTCCAATAGCCGACTTACAGGCATAAAGGTGTGAGTTATGGTAAGACAGTACAATACATAGAATATGTAGATCAAGGGCCGGTGAGTAAAATATATAACCTTTGAAAAGAAACATTCTACAATAATTTTTCAGGCATTCAAACAATAAAAAGAAAACTGTTTCCTTGCCTGTAAGAGACGTGTTAATTTGCGATCCCTGTATGGAACATGGCCTCCTTTCCGCTTTTTGCCATCACCTAAGGCATTAATCACATTACAAAGAGCCTGTAGTCCCTTGTTGATATAGATGCCTAAGCCACATAAATAAAGTTCTTAACTTGGCCAATTGAATCAAAGCAACAATTTTACAATATTTCTAAGCAAAATGCAACAGCCAGAGCATTTTACAATTTTACAATGTGGCAGTTGAGTAAACGAGTCCCATCAATGACTTGAGCCAATTGTATCACTGATATGAACTCATAGGCCATGCAAATAAAAAATAAAATAACTTGGATAATAAACCATCCATACTGAAATATATATTATACTATTCCTAATTGCATATGCAACAGGCTGCCATTATGAACATAAGAAATACATGAAATTGTGTCTGTCTAAAGAGAAGCATTTCAGTACATTTCAAAATTATCATATATGCACTACCTTCACGGAAACGCATCCCATCAGCACCAGGTCGTTTTGCTCGTTCAGAACCCGCAAGGTCAACTAAATGAAGTTTTGCCCTCAGAATGTCATCACCAGAATCGTCCTGCACTGCTGTGGTTCTCTTCTGCTCCACCGATATTGTAAATATGGCATGTGAACGACTGAAACATTACGTAAACAGAGACAGATGAAAGTTCCATGATGTATGGTTAAACATGTCATGAGGCGTAGAGTCCTAAGTAGGTCTGTAAATTGAGCCGGGCAAGCCCGAAGCCCGCCCGTTCGGCCCGCTATTTTCGGACCGAGCTTTATTTGAGTTTGAGCCGATCCGAGCCTGAGCCAAAATTTCAAGCCCGAACGAATTTCGCGCCGAGCTTGAACCGAACTTTGCCCAAGCCCGAACTTTGAAAATATAAATAAATTAATTATTTTATAAAATATAACATATTTATGTTAACTAATTTTATATGTATGGAATATAATTAGTCATTGTAGGTTTTCATTCTTACCTCCCTTATTTTAGTTTAATATATTTCATCATTATATACTTTATTTTATGAAATATCAATTAGATTTTGGTGTATACATTTTCTCCATGATGGAAACACAAAAAAAAAATATTAATTCAAACTTTTTTTAACAAAAAAAAATGAATTCGGGCCTACCCGAAATCGGGCCCGAAGCCCGAAATATTAATGAGCCGAGTTCGGGCTTAAGTAGAAAATTTCAGTTCAGGCCGAGCTCGGGCTTGAGCCTGGGTAAGGTAGTTCGGGCCGAGCCTGAGCAACCTCAAGCCCGGCTCACCCAGCCCGATTTACAGCCCTAGTCCTAAGTTCAAAGAATGTCTGCACGACAATGCCTTAAATATGCCTTCATACTTTTATTCGTAAAATGCATGATACGGAAACCTCATGCTCCCCTTTGAGAATAAGATTCCAAATAATAATTAGTACATCTGTCAAATCATTCACATATTGGTGCATGAGTTTTGAAGGACTCAAAAAATCATTAGTTTGGAAACCTGGTCTCATTTTTTGAAGTTACTAGATAATTGAAGGAGCTCTTACACAGAGAGAGAGAGCTGCTGGGTGAAAGGCAAGAGAAAGGGATGCAACTTGGCAAGTGAGGTGTTCTTCGGACGAAGGTCCTTGAGGTAAGGGATTTCTCATCCTTTTTCTTCTTCTTAGACCAACAATTCTATGTTCTTTATGGTTCTTTCATCACAGATCAGCTATAGTTGAAATTGGCGAATTATATTCTAACTAGTATACTGGCCAATACTTTCACTGCTCACAGTTTGCATTTGATAAGCCTAGGCTTCTTTTAAGATAGTTTAAATCGATTTGGGTTGGGGGTAGTGATAAATCCTTTTGTGTTCTGCATCCTCTTATTATTTTGGACTAGGGTTTGGGAGTATAATCTTTAAAACATGTTTATGATTAATGTTTAAAAAGGTGCGAGGCGGGGAGTTTTGGCCCTGGCGAGGTGACACATAAGCCTCACCAAAAAAAAAGAGCAAAATAATATTAAAAATTACTAATAAAACCATAAAAAATAAAGTAACAACGAAATATAAAATAAAATCCACTTGCCTAAGAGCACAAAAAGTAACAAAGAAATATATAAAAGGAACTTTCTGGTCGTGAACTTAAGCCAAACTTCGTATTGTGCCTTAGCTTTCCTTTTTGTGCTCTTAGAGTGGCGCAGACGCAAAGCTTTTTTGGAGTTTGCTCGGGCTTGCCTAAAACCTTTCGCTTCATGCTTAAGGTTGGGGAAAAGAACCGGCAAGTTAGCTTGGCTCGTCTACTTGAGAATGGGAGGCCGAGCCAATTTTACACTTCAATTTAAGGAGACCTGGGCCGAAACAAGAGAGCTAAAGGCCGGCCGCAGAAGGCACACCATGAACGTGGGTAGGGGCAATGGCAACGGATGGCATGACCCGATAAAGAATCACGGAACTAGACCAAGGTGGATAAAGATCCTACTAGAACGCTGCTAAGGAAATTGCCTGAGGTTGAAACGCCTTTGTTAAGATCGAGGTCCCAATTTCCGGGGGGGGGGGGGGGGAGAGACCTCTTGCATAAGGGTGAGAGCTCTAGCCATTGAACTTAGATTCAACTGAATAGTGTTGATGGCTAGGTTGAGGGTTATACACGCTCTACGAGTGTGTTTATTTTCATATGTTCATTCATTTAATTGCATTATAATGACTATTATATCTTGTTCATTACTTTCATTGATTCAGTTATCATTGAAATTTGGTAGATATCTGTTACACTAATCTTGTTTGCAGATATCGGGTGTGGGTTGGCATAATTCCTGAGTTAGCTATTTGATCCGTTACTTTCCTCGATTCCTGAAGTGTAAAAAATCGGGGAGGCGTTGAGCAGCATAGTGTTCTGTTGTCGAGGCCTTAGTGAGACTTCGGAGTGGTCATATGTATTTCCCTGATGGAGGCCATTTTATGTGTAAGGCCATGAGCATAGTTATTTAAGGCGCAAGGCGCACTAAGGCGACAATGTCTCCCTGTAGCTTAGGTCGAAGTGAGGCACACATTATACAAGATATGCAAAAATTGTATATCTATAATAATAAGGTTATTTTATGATCTAAAATTTGAAATATAGCATAAATTACTATTATACAAGGTTATGAAGAGACACATAAGAAGATATATCTAATATATCATATGGAAAAAAATATATAATCAAATATCAAATTTTATTTAACATTTTAATTATCAAATAATCAACAAAAGCAAAGATATTAATATATTTAAAACAAATGTACTCCGATGCATGAAAGAAAAATTAAAAGCAATCGAAGATGTCACAGTGTTGGGAGTTTTTTTGGTTTCTTTTGCCTATGTAGTGACTAGTGAGAAAAGATAAAGTTTCACCACAGCTTATGCTCAACTTTGGTAAGTTTTTGGGTGGGAAATGATTTGATTCTCCATAATTCATTAGAAAATGCGTAATATCAACATATTAATTGATCCATTCTTGTATTGGGGGAATTTTCTAAAAAAAATTAACAAGGCACGCCCCTTATTGAAGGGACCTTGCCTGAGGTGAGGCGAGGCGCCAATGCTGCGCCTTGGTGCGCCCTTAACAACTATGCCATCGAGTATAAATGTAGTTCCCATTTGGTCTAGATGCTTTTGGGGTCAGCTGTGTGAGTTAGTGGTTGCTTATTAGAGCTTGTCTTTGTGCTTGTGTGGGTTTTGTTCTAGGTGTTGTCCCAGTTGTTTTACACAGGTTGTGGGCGGGTGTGTTTGTCTTGATTGGTTGGTTATTGATGTTGTTCTTTGTTGTTCCTTTTATATATTCTGAAATTTACAGTAAAAAAAGGAAAAGCCGATTTAAGTCGAGAAGTCGTGTACATGTTTATTTTGCAGTTCTATCAATTATGGTGGTAGACTTAGTATCGTATTGCTTTTCTAGTTCAATGAGAATGGTAGTATTGTGGTTATATTTGAAATGATGTATAAATTATGTTAAGTTTACATACGAGGCCGAGGAGTTAATTTTGAATGCCGAGGTCATAGATAAGGCCACCCACGACCACAAAATTGCCTGAGTTAACATTAGCGAGTGAGCCGAGGAAAGTTTCATGGAGAGCATCCTAATAAAGCCCTACCGAGCCAAGCGTGACAAAACTACATCATAATTGATCCCTCCCAAAGACTTCATAAACTTCAACAACTATGGTTGTAGACTTAGTATCGTATTGCTTTTCTAGTAGTTCAATGAGAATGGTAGTATTGTGGTTATATTTGAAATGATGTATAAATTATGTTAAGTTTACATACGAGGCCGAGGATTTAGTTTTGAATGCCGAGGTCTTAGATAAGGCCACGACCACAAAATTGCCTGAGTTAACATTAGCGAGTGAGCCGAGGCAAGTTTCATGGCGCATCCTAATAAAGCCTTACCGAGCCAAGCGTGACAAAACTACATCATAATTGATCCCTCCCAAAGACTTTATAAACTCCAACAATCTCAACAAAATAGCAGCAGCAAACTGTGAAACGTCTGAAATCACAAACATCCAACTGTACAGAGCCAGCTCAAAGTTTTCCGATCGAGCAACAGCAGCTCAAAAAACTCTAGATACAAACCTCTACCCAACTCAACTGCAACGTAAACAGAGGAGAGTCCATAATATCATTTAAGATGCCCATAGAAAAATATGAATTTTATTCATTACCACGGTTCTTCTTTGACCTCATCTTTACCCTAGCTCAAGAAAGATTATGTTGTTCTTCTCATTCCACAAGGCCCAAAGCACAGCCAACGCTACATGTCGCCAAAGGCATTTGACTTTAGATTGTTATTGCTCCAGGGATCAACTCCTTAATTACTTTATTTCAAAGAAAATAAGGGTCCATTTGGTAGAAAAGTGTGAATTGGCTTGGAATTGGCAAATTTTGGCCTGGAAAATATAATTTGATACAGTTAGATTGACTAATTTTGCATGCTGGCAAATCTGATATTTATCTTGTTCTTGTGTTGGATACACATTTTGCCTACTGGAATTCAATTATTTTCCCACTTATGATGTTTGATTACTAAAATTTGGGTTGGTAAATAAAAGCTTTTCCATGCTATATTTGACTTATTTTGTAGTTTTTTTAATATGAATAATGACCAATTTGTCTAGTTAATACCATTAACTATTTTATTTTAGAATCATGGATATTGAAAAAATCAGTATAAACAATTCAATATTATAGCAGTATAACCATTAAGTATTATAGCAGCTATAGTTTATTTAAGAGGTTAGATGTAAAAAAAAGGGATTTGGACAGCAAAAAATCAGCAAAAAAATCACAAAAACACAAAGCCAGCATATTCAGTGTTAATACTCAGCGTTAGTATTCAGCATATTCAGTGTTAGTAATCACAAAAACTCTAATCTTCACACTATTACTACCTGATAGCATTTAGGAATCAATTTTTAGTAATGAAAACAGGTGACCCCTTTCAGCACCATTTTGACCCCACTCAACACCATTTAAGAGAGAGATGGTTGGAACGTTACCTCTTCAAAACCAGCTGCTTTGTTGATTTTGGTGTAGATGGAGGGTTTATGAGGAAATCACCTCGGTTGGAACGTTAGAGCTGGCAAAACTTTCCCAGCAATTCATTTCTTTGGGGGGTGCAAATAAAGGAATTCCACAAAAATCAGGCAAAACGAGAGGGTCTTTTAAGAAGTTTTTTCGAGCGAGTTCTATTTTATAGAGAAAAGAAAGGAATGAAATGAAAAGTGTGTTTCTTCTCCTTCGTTTGAGAGTTTAATTTAGGGGTGATAATTTTCTATATGACACGATAACCCGACATGAACTCGACACGAAGTTAGCGGGTTAGGATTGACGATATCTTAACACGAACCCGAATATGACACGACCCGCCAACACGAATAATAAATGGTTTGGGTTAGTGTCAAACACGTATAACTCGAAAATGACACGAATAGACCCGTGTAACTCGTATTTTATGGAGAATATATTAGATAATTTATATATCTTGATAGGCATTCTATAAAATTCATGGAGAATCGGATGATAAATTATTTATGTGTTGAAAGAAGTTGAAATTAATTAAATTTAAGTTATTGTAGCCTATGATTGGCTATGAGAGAAGAAAAAAATTATTTTATATTTTACTTAATGGGTTATGCGGGTCAACCCGAACACGACACGATAATAAATAGGTCAGGTTAGTGTTTGCTCATCTGACACGATTAGTTAAATGGGTCGGGTTAGGGTTGACTAATACTTGACACGAACCCGACATGACACGACCCGAACACGACACCACGCAGACGAATTGCCACCCCTAGTTTAACTAGGAAGAAAAGTGACTTTTTTCGTTTGAGAGTTTAAAATGAGAGAAAATAAAGGAAATTTTTTAAAAAACTTTCTATTACTTTCTCTCCAAAACTTTATTTCCAAATCGAAAAATTGTTTTCCTTCCAAACTCTCAAACACAAGAAAGAAAGTTATTTTATTTTCTCTCTCAAACCCCTTTCTCTTAGCTTCTTTTCTTTTTTTCTCTTATTAACTTTCTCTTCTTTTCTTTTCTCTTCGAATAAAATTTTCCTTCCCTTTCTTTTCTCTTCAAAACTCCCAAACGATGGTAGAATTGGACATTTGTCAAGGCAAATAGGTCCTATCAAACAGGCCTTAAGAGTTAAGGGCAATGAATTAAAAGGTGGCTAAAGTTTTCCTCCCTGTTTTTACATAACACCACCATGAAGGGGATCAAAGCATTTTATACGTGTTTTCCTTTCTAGCATATCACAAGTATTGACATTTCCAAGAAAATACCTGAATTTTCTTAGGAATTCCATCAAGAAGTGAAATATCATCTCCCTTTAATGCCAAATCAAACATAAAAAATAAATATATTGTAGGATTTCAACACTGTTCAAATTTATTATAAACGACAGGTTCTGAGAGGCCAAAACCAAGAAAATCATGATCCAAAAAGGCAAAAGATGAATTCAATGGCACACTAAAAGTTCGAAAACAAAGAATCAAATTCTTACAATATTCAAAGTACATTCAAGAATCTATCAAACATAGCGTTATCATTACAATTTATACAAAGAGATAATAAAGGTATAGCAAAATTGAAGTTATTTTTTGTATCAACTTTAGAACAAGCTTTAGAACACGCTGTCTGGGTACCGCATTTTGTCTTTTTCTTTTTTTTTAGTTTTTCATACTTTTGTTGATATAAAAAGCAATTTTTTATATAAAAAATTGCTTTATAAAAAAAACAGTTTTCTTATTAATATAAAAAAAAAGTTTTTTTATTATAATTAAACATGTGTAAATTGGACCTACTAGAAAAAAAAATGTTATGATAAGACCTATTAAGAAATGTCTTATATAAATAGGACTTATTTCTCAAACTCCCTTTTTTCTATATAGGATGAGAAAACCTCCATACGAGCTTACCTTATGAGCAGATAGAAGAGGGGGAGAAGACTTGTGATTACTTATTGTCTTATGAATGAGGAGCCGTGCGAGCGATATACAAAAATTGTTTTGTTTTTCAATCAAATTTCATTTTATGAAAAAAAATTGATGTTGATATGTTATTTTGATAAAAGGTGTTTTTTATGTTTTTTTTTATTTTTCGGTAAAAATATTTTTTTTTGTTGAAAACTTTTTCTGGTATTAAAACTAGTTTAAAAAAATGTTTTTTGCTAAAAAATGTTTTTCGTTAAAAAAACTCTTTTGTTTTTGTCAAAACTATTTTTTATTGTTAAAAAACTTTTTTGCTAATTTTTTTTTTTCTAAAGTATAGTTTAAAACAAAAAAAAAAAAATAATGGCACACATGCCCCCCCCCCCCCCCCTTTTTAGTTTTTTCAGTTTTTCTGTCATTATGTCGGTTGTTGTAGAATTGCTCTTACAACTTCACACAATCTCGTTTGAAGTTCGTTCTAACCATTTTGTTCGAACGAGTTTGTTTCCAACGAGTTCTCTACCTTATTTTTAACTGTAATTTCGTTCGAACGACTTTGGATTGTTGTTCGAACGACCTGGGCGGGAAATCAAAATTTTTTGGCAATTTCGTTTTTAACCACCTCTTTCCACTAACTTTTTCTGGTCTTCAAGGCTTCGGGGAGCAGTTTTGAGAAGTAATTTTTCCACTTCTTTTGAGAGAATTCTTCAAATGAAAAAGTTCATGTTTTGAGTGTTAACCAATAAAGACAAAATCTCTTCCAAAACACTTATATACACTCGTTGTTGAAGACAGAAAATGGCGAGGAATCTCGATCCAGACGCACCGATTCATATCGCACTGAGAGATTTAATGATCCTTCTTATCAGCCTGGACGGACTTCCTCGGTACGAGCTACACACTCAACAAAACATCACTCTATCTCCAGAAAGGACAAGTGCTCTTGAAAGGTTGAGTAAGGTCTCTACTTTTGATCGTTTAGGTCCTAGGAGTAATAGAAGCCCCCCTAGGATTGTGTCGAGGAACTCTCAACGACCATCTGATTTAAAGGAAGGCTCTGCCCAATCACGACCAGCTGCTTGTCATGAAAGATCCCAATAGGCAAATTCAACACGATCAGTTGCTCGAACTAATAGGATCGAGGAAAGAAATGATGCATGGAAGGGCTCAATTCAAAGGTTGGAGGATAGATTAGGGGAGATGGCTAAAACCAAGAATCCTCTACAAAGGACTTTTGTCCGAGGAACACCATTCGTACAAGAGATTGTGGACTTTTCCACACCGTCAAAATTCAAAGCCCCAGTAGTAACACCAAAATACGATGGAAAAACTGATCATGTTCTCCACATAGAACAATACCAAGCTGCTGCTGATATCCATGCAGTTCCAGATGAGATAAGATGCAGGGGATTTTCAGGAACTCTTTGTAATACCCCGTAATTTTATATGACTTTTAAAATGGGTTATATTTTAAATTATGGATTAATTAGATTTTATTATTAATTAATTCATTCGGGTTTATCCGGACGGTGGATATTAAAATGGAAAATTCTGAATATTACGTAAAGATATTTAGGTAATATATGAATGTGATGTCATTGATATGACTGTATGATATAAATTCGGTAATTTATATTTTTAGTCAGACGCGGTATGGGACGTGTTGGGACTAGTTTATTAAATTAAAAAGGAAATTTATTTTCTATCGATCTAATAGTCATTTCGACTGCGTCGTTGCGTCCGGAAGGTTCGAAATAGTCAGAAAAGTCTATTTGGATGTCAATTTTGAGTCTCGGGTCATTTGGGAATGAATAGACAACCCGAAAGGGCATTTTAGTCATTTTTCTAGGGGGATGAATAGTGATTCGGATTTGGCACTATTATAAGTATTGGTAGATTAAGTTTATGGGAGTTATTCATCTCCTCTTCACAAATAAGAGCAGCCATCTTCCTAGAGAGAGTGTGAGAGTGCTTGGGAAAGGAAAAGTCACTTGGGAAGGAGAAGAACAAGAACCAAGGTTCACCACCACCAACCACCACCGGAGTTTGACCGGAGAAGGGACAACCAACTGAGTTATACCACACCAAAGGATCGGACCTACATGAAAGGCAAGTGTTTGATAATGGCAAATTCAGTTTGTATATTGTCCATGTTAGAATAATATGAAAAGAGAAGATTATTATTGTTTGGAAGAAATAATGGAGTATTAAATGGATTTCTGGAAAACTGAAATGATATAGGAATTTAACTCATGTGTTAGGATGATATTAATCCACAAAATAGTCATGAATCAGTTGAAGAAATTATGAAAACCATTGATGTGTTCTTGAAGATGTTATTATGATAATTTCTGGAAAATAAGGAGATAAACATGCTTTTAATCCAACCCCTTGATGATTCTAGGATGTTCAGTGTACTGGAAATCGTTCATATATGTTGGTATATCATGTAGTAAACATAATAACTCATTAATATGAAGGTTTGAATGAGTAAAAATGGTGAAACCCGTAGTTGCAGAAAATGCAGAAAATCGGGCCTGGACCTGAGGGATCGATCGATCGACCCCTGCCTTCGATCGATCGACCTCCCCAGTTTATGTAAAGTTGTTTCTTTTTAAATGTTGATTATTAACCCAAACCTTTTGTGGATCTTTGGTGATTATTATTTGGAGATTATGGGACCTAGAAAATACCAGTAAACCCTTGATAAGATGTGAATTAAATTTGATGTGGATTCGAGTGATTTAAATGATGGAAATTATATTGAATGGAATTTCGGATGCTAGATTCATTTGTTAAATTCTAAATGGAGATGTATGAGGATTAAAGATAGGACCAGTAGGGGTGATTGAATATAACACCTGGGTATCCTTAAGTTTATAAGAGGTTTAATCCTAAGTGAAAGAATATGTGTTTATAAGAGATTTGAAACTATCGGTTTTAACCTTAATAAAAAGGAGAACTAAACTCGTAGTAGTTCGGGAGGAATAATGTTATGGACCAGTAGGATATTAGTGACTTCTTACTGAATATAAGATGAGGAAATCCTATTTGAATCTTGTGAGATGGGAGTTTAGAACACATTTGGTTGAAAGAGGTTATGAGGTTATCTTGATTTCATAGTTTAAGTTTTCGGACCTCCTCGATCGACAAAGTTAAGTAGTAGTGTATTGGAGGGGTTCCTTGTTTGGATTTCGCTCTGCGAGACGCTCCGCGCATGAACCTTAACGACGTCGGTAGTGGAGAGATGTTATAGGATGCGAGGATAATTAAATTATGAAGTAAAGATATGATATTTTAATACGTGGAATTTAAAAAAGAATATAATGCTACGTATGGGGAATATCTTAGGGTAGTGATAATTACCTTATTGATATTATATTATAGGTATGATAATACCTATTTGATTGATTGATGATTATGTGTATAACATACCTAGCTTACTTGCTATCGGTGGGAGGTTTACGCGTGAGGGCAGTCATATCCTGATGAATCCATGGGATCTTTGATTTTTCGCTCGAGAACATAGGTCTATGAAAGACTTATCGGGGAGTTGATAAGTCCGCTGACTGTGGGTACGTAGGTATGTGCGTGACCCATGGATACGAGAACTATGTTCGCCTCCAATTTATTTGTTGTGTAGTGGTTCGTGGAATCTTACCAAACCTGTAGTCCCCTATTCAGCGACATGCGATGATGGGACATGATAGCAGAGTAATGCATTGCACCACAGCTGTGACTCGGGGTGCCGTATTATATATGAATATATATATATATATATATATATAATGGATTAAATGGTTACATAATTATATATTGTGTTTAAATCTATCTACGGTGATAATTGTAGATAACGGTGAATAGAGAAAGATAATGGAATTAAGTTACTAAATGTTTATGCTTATAGAATTGAAAAGTTTAACTCATGTTAATGAGAAACGATTTATATTAATGAGTAATGATTCATGTTAATGAGAAACTAATCATAAAGGAGATATGTAAATGAATAAGAATGTGACATACGGTATGGGACATACGGGGATTATGATATGGGAATGGAATTATAATATGGAGACTAGAAAAGAGGAACCATTAACTAGGAGGTTAATAGGAAACGTTAAGTGTGCACTCTAGTTGAGAGGTGAGAATTGCAAGTGAGAGTGGGATCTAACATGTACATAATAAATGCTTTATTGCACTTGTTAAATACTTGCTGTTTTAAAAATACTCTACACATTTGGGCTCTGACCCATTTCCTTGCATATTTTCTCTTCTATTGTATCTCTATATCAGGTGTCCAGCAGCAGGGACGCCAACCATAGTTGATTGTGACAAGCTATGGAGCTATGGAAGTTTTGATTAGACGCTTTTCATCTTTTGATTCACAGTATTCTTAGTTAGGGCATGTCGCCCAAAGGATTCAGTTATCTTTTCTATCGAGGTCAAATTCTATTGTATTCGGGACTTTTTAATACATTTAACATTGTTGGGATTATTGTAAAGGATTTATATTATTTGGGAATGTTTATTCCAGTTGCATTTAAATTCTTTTGAGTTATTGATTTAGTGATCTGTGTTGTAGAATATAATGTGTTGTGTTATTCTTAAATTGAAATAGGGATTTTGTTAAATTAAAATTTGGAAAGTTTTTAACACCAGCTTATTTGGGTATTGGGTGAGTTGTAAATGTTTTTCGACAGTGATGCTAAGAATGAGCCAACTGTATATTCTGTTTTAATTTGGTATGGGACTGGCCACCCGTATTTAATTAGGCGGGGTGTTACAGGTGGTATCAGAGCATCAGGTTCTAGTGTCCTTTAGGATCTGTACGGCTTACTGTGTCTTTAGCTTAGCGTTCTTTGATGTAGAGACCTATGAGTAGGATTATTGCTTTTCTATTTACGCCTACAAAGGTATGATGACTGCGACCGAAGTTGCTGTAATTGTCGCTCAGGCAGTCAATGCGGCTTTAGCTGCTGTTCAGCAGGCTCCAGCACCGGCACCGGATGTGCCACTCGCGCAAGGGCAGGTGTTTCCTACTGCATGGGAACGAGAGAGGGATGCCTTTCAGAAAGCGCACCCACCTGAATTTCAGGGAGGATCAGATGTTGTGACTGCTAGCCAATGGAAGAAAGATTTCCAACGGAACTTAAAAATGATTAAATTCACTGAAGTTCAACGTCAAATACTAGTCACATTCAAGCTAGTAGGGGAAGCTTTGCAATGGTGGGAAGCTACGACCACTATGGAGGAGAGGGACATCATGACTATCCAAGACTTTTGGATACGGTTTGATGGGAAGTATTTTCCTTCCGCTATCCAGACAGAGATGAGGCGGAAGCTATTTGATTTGAAACAGGGAGAGAAAACTGTGGCGGAATATGAGGAAGAGTTTACGAGATTAACTAATTTGGTACCAGCTGAAGTACCTACTGAAGAGAGGAGAGTCTTAATGTTCATTGATGGGTTGAATTATAAAATTCGACAACATTTATTGAGGAATCTTTCATTACGTAAGTATGGCAGATGAGGGCCATTGGACGGATAGCGGAGATCGTACTTAGGAGGTTATGAAGTATGTTCGAGTATTATGACCGTAGTCGAGGTCACCCCTTTTA
This sequence comes from Sambucus nigra, assembly GCA_949130495.1. Lineage (NCBI taxonomy): Eukaryota > Viridiplantae > Streptophyta > Magnoliopsida > Dipsacales > Adoxaceae > Sambucus > Sambucus nigra. Next base: position 28,703,138 of record OX422223.1, on the reverse strand, counting down.
TGGAAAAATTGAGGAGAGTCATCAGTAGAGGTTCTTGAAATGCGTGAATTGTGTATGTTCCCTAACGAAGGTAATATATTGAAAGGATTGGGTATATAGTGGTGTGTGGTTAACTAGAACTGAAAATTTGGGGTAAAATTTTTCTTGACTCATCGGAGCAAAGTTATAATATTGGGATTCAACAACCATCACCCGCAAATGACGGTATGTTTCCTATCTAAGGAAGTATGAGGCGTATTGATTTTTGTTGTGATTAATGTTGTGTGGGCAAAAGGGTTGCTAAACTTAGCCTATAGCACTGTTATTTATGTAGACTCACTGAAGGGTGTGGGACACCTTTATATTACATGTTATCACGTGGGTTTGATTTGTATCATGGGATTACTTACGTAGAGCATGTCCAAGTGTGATTTGACTATCGGCGTGCATTGACTTGGGGTATATGAGAGCATATGTCTGCATCTTGTCTTCTATAAAAGAGTAGATGCGTAGACCCTATTTGAAATCGATAAAAACCAAATTTTTATTTTTGTTTTAAAATCGATAAACCTGATTTTTTTTTTTAACCAAATTTTTTATATATATATTATTGACTAAGGACCTTAGGAGTTTCGATAACCGACTACTTTAGGAAGTAGTGTATCGGGGTGGTTCCTTGTTTGGATTTCGCTTGCGAGACACCCCACGCATGAAACTAATAACCGTTGGGAGTCGAAATAAGTTAGGTCTTTGGGAAACGAGTTTATAACCTTTGCGAAAATTTTAATATTGAGAGCGGTACGAGAGGGTGTATGGGCGCCCTGGATGATTGAATTGTAGTATTTTTCATAATTGTGAAAAAGGTAAGTAATTGAGACTTCGGGATTTATTTGTTCACTACGAGAGGATCATTTTTTTTCCTAAAGTTTGTCACGAGGACGGTATAAGGAAGATTGGGTAAAGTCTAAATTTGATTCAGTTGAAACTATATGGTGAGGCTTAGCGTATAACCATCGATAGGGACTTTGTTAATGTATTGTATGGGAGGTACATCTTGGATTTCTTGCGATGTGAGATTTATACTCGGAGTTGACCTTACCGTTATGACTTATATTCCTGAATTTCGGGACGAAATTCTGTTATAAGGGGGGAAGTATGTAATACCCCTTAATTTTATATGACTTTTAAAATGGGTTATATTTTAAATTATGGATTAATTAGATTTTATTATTAATTAATTCATTCGGGTTTATCCAGACGGTGGATATTAAAATGGAAAATTCTAAATATTACTTAAAGATATTTAGGTAATATATGAATGTGATGTCATTGATATGACTGTATGATATAAATTCGGTAATTTATATTTTTAGTCAGACGCGGTATGGGACGTGTTGGGACTAGTTTATTAAATTAAAAAGGAAATTTATTTTTTATCGATCTAATAGTCATTTCGACTGCGTCGTTGCGTCCGGAAGGTTCGAAATAGTCAGAAAAGTCTATTTGGATGTCAATTTTGAGTCTCGGGTCATTTGGGAATGACTAGACAACCCGAAAGGGCATTTTGGTCATTTTTCTAGGGGGATGAATAGTGATTCGGATTTGGCACTATTATAAGTATTGGTAGATTAAGTGTATGGGAGTTATTCATCTCCTCTTCACAAATAAGAGCAGCCATCTTCCTAGAGAGAGTGTGAGAGTGCTTGGGAAAGGAAAAGTCACTTGGGAAGGAGAAGAACAAGAACCAAGGTTCACCACCACCAACCACCACCGGAGTTTGACCGGAGAAGGGACAACCAACTGAGTTATACCACACCAAAGGATCGGACCTACATGAAAGGCAAGTGTTTGATAATGGCAAATTCAGTTTGTATATTGTCCATGTTAGAATAATATGAAAAGAGAAGATTATTATTGTTTGGAAGAAATAATGGAGTATTAAATGGATTTCTGGAAAACTGAAATGATATAGGAATTTAACTCATGTGTTAGGATGATATTAATCCACAAAGTAGTCATGAATCAGTTGAAGAAATTATGAAAACCATTGATGTGTTCTTGAAGATGTTATTATGATAATTTCTGGAAAATAAGGAGATAAACATGCTTTTAATCCAACCCCTTGACGATTCTAGGATGTTTAGTGTACTGGAAATCGTTCATATATGTTGGTATATCATGTAGTAAACATAATAACTCATTAATATGAAGGTTTGAATGAGTAAAAATGGTGAAACCCGTAGTTGCAGAAAATGCAGAAAATCAGGCCTGGACCTGAGGGATCGATCGATCGACCCCTGCCTTCGATCGATCGACCTCCCCAGTTTATGTAAAGTTGTTTCTTTTTAAATGTTGATTATTAACCCAAACCTTTTGTGGATCTTTAGTGATTATTATTTGGAGATTATGGGACCTAGAAAATACCAGTAAACCCTTGATAAGATGTGAATTAAATTTGATGTGGATTCGAGTGATTTAAATGATGGAAATTATATTGAATGGAATTTCGGATGCTAGATTCATTTGTTAAATTCTAAATGGAGATGTATGAGGATTAAAGATAGGACCAGTAGGGGTGATTGAATATAACACCTGGGTATCCTTAAGTTTATAAGAGGTTTAATCCTAAGTGAAAGAATATGTGTTTATAAGAGATTTGAAACTATCGGTTTTAACCTTAATAAAAAGGAGAACTAAACTCGTAGTAGTTCGGGAGGAATAATGTTATGGACCAGTAGGATATTAGTGACTTCTTACTGAATATAAGATGAGGAAATCCTATTTGAATCTTGTGAGATGGGAGTTTAGAACACATTTGGTTGAAAGAGGTTATGAGGTTATCTTGATTTCATAGTTTAAGTTTTCGGACCTCCTCGATCGACAAAGTTAAGTAGTAGTGTATTGGAGGGGTTCCTTGTTTGGATTTCGCTCTGCGAGACGCTCCGCGCATGAACCTTAACGACGTCGGTAGTGGAGAGATGTTATAGGATGCGAGGATAATTAAATTATGAAGTAAAGATATGATATTTTAATACGTGGAATTTAAAAAAGAATATAATGCTACGTATGGGGAATATCTTAGGGTAGTGATAATTACCTTATTGATATTATATTATAGGTATGATAATACCTATTTGATTGATTGATGATTATGTGTATAACATACCTAGCTTACTTGCTATCGGTGGGAGGTTTACGCGTGAGGGCAGTCATATCCTGATGAATCCATGGGATCTTTGATTTTTCGCTCGAGAACATAGGTCTATGAAAGACTTATCGGGGAGTTGATAAGTCCGCTGACTGTGGGTACGTAGGTATGTGCGTGACCCATGGATACGAGAACTATGTTTGCCTCCAATTTATTTGTTGTTAGTGGTTCGTGGAATCTTACCAAACCTGTAGTCCCCTATTCAGCGACATGCGATGATGGGACATGATAGCAGAGTAATGCATTGCACCACAGCTGTGACTCGGGGTGCCGTATTATATATGAATATATATATATATATATATATATATATATATAATGGATTAAATGGTTACATAATTATATATTGTGTTTAAATCTATCTACGGTGATAGTTGTAGATAACGGTGAATAGAGAAAGATAATGGAATTAAGTTACTAAATGTTTATGCTTATAGAATTGAAAAGTTTAACTCATGTTAATGAGAAACGATTTATATTAATGAGTAATGATTCATGTTAATGAGAAACTAATCATAAAGGAGATATGTAAATGAATAAGAATGTGACGTACGGTATGGGACATACGGGGATTATGATATGGGAATGGAATTATAATATGGAGACTAGAAAAGAGGAACCATTAACTAGGAGGTTAATAGGAAACGTTAAGTGTGCACTCTAGTTGAGAGGTGAGAATTGCAAGTGAGAGTGGGATCTAACATGTACATAATAAATGCTTTATTGCACTTGTTAAATACTTGCTGTTTTAAAAATACTCTACACATTTGGGCTCTGACCCGTTTCCTTGCATATTTTCTCTTCTATTGTATCTCTATATCAGGTGTCCAGCAGCAGGGACGCCAACCATAGTTGATTGTGACAAGCTATGGAGCTATGGAAGTTTTGATTAGACGCTTTTCATCTTTTGATTCACAGTATTCTTAGTTAGGGCATGTCGCCCAAAGGATTCAGTTATCTTTTCTATCGAGGTCAAATTCTATTGTATTCGGGACTTTTTAATACATTTAACATTGTTGGGATTATTGTAAAGGATTTATATTATTTGGGAATGTTTATTCCAGTTGCATTTAAATTCTTTTGAGTTATTGATTTAGTGATCTGTGTTGTAGAATATAATGTGTTGTGTTATTCTTAAATTGAAATAGGGATTTTGTTAAATTAAAATTTGGAAAGTTTTTAACACCAGCTTATTTGGGTATTGGGTGAGTTGTAAATGTTTTTCGACAGTGATGCTAAGAATGTGCCAACTGTATATTCTGTTTTAATTTGGTATGGGACTGGCCACCCGTATTTAATTAGGCGGGGTGTTACAGGTGGTATCAGAGCATCAGGTTCTAGTGTCCTTTAGGATCTGTACGGCTTACTGTGTCTTCGGCTTAGCGTTCTTTGATGTAGAGACCTATGAGTAGGATTATTGCTTTTCTATTTACGCCTACAAAGGTATGATGACTGCGACCGAAGTTGCTGCAATTGTCGCTCAGGCAGTCAATGCGGCTTTAGCTGCTGTTCAGCAGGCTCCAGCACCGGCACCGGATGTGCCACTCGCGCAAGGGCAGGTGTTTCCTACTGCATGGGAACGAGAGAGGGATGCCTTTCAGAAAGCGCACCCACCTGAATTTCAGGGAGGATCAGATGTTGTGACTGCTAGCCAATGGAAGAAAGATATCCAACGGAACTTAAAAATGATTAAATTCACTGAAGTTCAACGTCAAATACTAGTCACATTCAAGCTAGTAGGGGAAGCTTTGCAATGGTGGGAAGCTACGACCACTATGGAGGAGAGGGACATCATGACTATCCAAGACTTTTGGATACGGTTTGATGGGAAGTATTTTCCTTCCGCTATCCAGACAGAGATGAGGCGGAAGCTATTTGATTTGAAACAGGGAGAGAAAACTGTGGCGGAATATGAGGAAGAGTTTACGAGATTAACTAATTTGGTACCAGCTGAAGTACCTACTGATGGCAAAAGCAGCCAAAATCATGAATGCCGAAGAAGCTATGGCTGTGAAAAAAGAACATGAACACTAAGGAGACCAAAGTTGAGGCCGATAAGGTTGAGAAGAAGGAGCAGAAGAACAATGGTGGCAACAAGCAATTAAAAGCAAAACAAGCATTGGAACAATTGAAGAAATTTGGAAATTGTACTCCTTTGAAGGTAGATATAAACCACATTCTGAAAGAGGTCACGAACAGCGAGGAGCTAAACTGGCCTGAAAAAATGAAGGCAGATCCTGACAAGAGGAATAAGTCCAAATATTGCGAGTTCTATAAGGACCATAGTCACACGACCAAAAACTGCATAGCTCTCCAGAATGAAATTGAAGCACTCATTAGACGAGGAAAATTGACCAAGTATGTTGATCGTCAGAGCGGAGGTCGAAATAGGGAACGAGGAAGGCAAAGGTACAAATCTCCTCTTCGGGCAAAAGACGACAAGAAAAGAGATCATGAAGATGATCCCTAAGATGACCCCGATCTCCCCAAAAGACCAAGACAGCCAGAACGCGAGGTATTTTCAATCCACTTTGGATCATTTGAATGTAATGTCATTATAGGTGGTGATGCAGGAGGAGGAGATCTTACCGCGGAAAGAAAAGCCTTCCTTAATGAGGCTCAAGCTTGCTCATATATACAGCGAATAAATTTGGCTGAAGATGATCGTCCTAGGAAAGTGAATAAGGACAAACTAGTCATTGGTTTCTCTAAGAACGACTTAGCAGGTGTATTGTATCCTCATGATGACCCATTGGTGATCAAAATGGGAATAAAGGAGGTAATGATCTCAAGAGTACTGGTGGATAATGGCAGCTCGACAGACATCATGTTCTACTTATGCTTTGACAACTTAAATCTAAATTTGTCTCAGTTGGAGCCTTATCATAGGCCCCTCCTCGGTTTTACCGAAGAATTTTTTTTCCACTTGGGACGATCAAGTTGGATATGCTTATCGGTATATGGCCTGCTTGTCGGACAAAAAAAGTATGCTTTTTTATAATGGATAAAAATGTCCAATCAGCCTACAATATTATCATGGGAAGGGTAGGTCTAAAAACGTTCGAAGCAATGCCATCTACTGTACATAAATGCCTAAAATTTCCAACCAATTTTGGAGTAGGAATTGTGAAAGGCGATCAGAAAGTAGCTCGGGAATGCTACTATTCACCTGCCGAACAGGAAGAACTGGAGGAATCTAGGAAAAAGACGACTACCTATCAAGTGGATGAAGGTACAGAAATTAAAACATTAGATCCTAGAGACGAGTCGCAGCTCGTAAAAGGCCAGGTGGTGGAAGCAACTGAAAATGTCATTTTGGACGACGAGCATCCAGAACGAACAACTCAAATTGGTGCGTCATTTGAGGTATCAATAAAACAATAATTGATAGCATTTCTAAGATACGGAAAGCAGACTTTTGCATGGAGTCATGAAGACATGCCAGGAATAGATCCAAACTTCTTGTGTCACGAGCTCAATGTGAACAAGGAAATTAAGCCAGTTAAACAACGAAGAAGAGTGTTCAGTCCTGAGAAGAATCAAGCCATACAGGAAGAAGTAGAGAAGCTACAAAAGCCTCTTTCATTGAAGATGTCAAATATCCTGATTGGCTAGCAAATGTGGTGATGGTGAAAAAGAAAAATAACAAGTGGAGGATGTGTGTAGACTTCACCGACCTCAGCAAGGCATGCCCAAAGGATCATTTTCCTTTGCCCCGAATTGATCAACTGGTGGATGCTACCTCGGGGCATGAACTATTAAGTTTTATGGATGCTTATTCTAGTTACAACCAGATTAAAATGAAGCCTGAAGACAGGGAGAGTACCTCTTTTATCACCCCAGGGGAACTTATTGTTATAATGTTATGCCTTTTGGATTGAAAAATACAGGTGCAACATATTAGCGGTTGATGAACAAGGTGTTTGCAGAGCAAATCAGTCACAATATGGAGGTTTATGTTGATGATATGCTGACGAAGAGCAAGAAAGCTGCTGATCATCTAATTGACCTAGGCCAGACCTTTGATCAATTAGATAAATATCAAATGAAGTTAAACCCTACCAAATGCATATTCGGAGTACGATAAGGCATGTTTCTCGGGTATATTGTCAATCAGCGAGGTATTAAAGCGAACCCTGAAAAGATCAAGGCTCTATTGGGGTTACGATCTCCAACGACGAAGAAGGAAGTGCAAAGTCTCACAGGGTAAGTTGCAGCACTTAACAGATTTGTAACACGAGTAACTGATAGATGTCTCCCATTCTTCAAAACACTCCGAAAAACGTTTGAATGGAATGATGAGTGCGAAAAAGCCTTTCAAAAGTTGAAGTAATACCTAGGAGCACCTCCATTGTTGTCCAGACCAGTGATGGGAGAAAGACTATACTTGTATCTAGTACTTTCAGAAAACGTAGTGAGCTCGGCGCTAATAAGAATGGAGGATGGAGTGCAAAAACCAATCTATTACACTAGTAAGACCTTCCGAGGAGCAGAGATCAGATATCCAAGACTGGAAAAGTTAGCGCTAGCGTTGATCGAAGCGAGTAGAAGAATGAGTCCATACTTCCAAGCTCATATCATAGTCATATATACTGATATGCCGTTAAGGCAAGATCTTCATAAACCAAAAAAATTAGGGAGATTGATGTACTGAGCAGTAGAACTTGGTGAATATGACACAGTTTATGAGCCTAGATCGTCGCTTAAAGGGCAGGCAGTGGCAGAATTTATCGCAGAGTTCACCTATCCTGACACCTCTGAAGAGCAGAAATTGAATACCGACTAGCCTGTGGATGTTACAAGATCATCAAATTTAAACCCCGACCAAATTAAGTCGGTTGACGAGTAAGAGAAGATGGTCGACAAGCAGCAAGAAGTGCTAGAGGAGGATATAAAGAAGCAACAAATATTCCACCGAGGAACTTTGTCCGATCAAAAATTTAAGGATGAGGTACCTATATGGAATCTATATGTGGATGGATCATCTTGCACTACAGGCTGTGGGGCAGGGATTGTTTTAAACAGCCCGGATGAGATCGATGTGGAGTATGCTCTACGCTTTCAATTTAAGGCTTCTAATAATGAAGCTAAATATGAAGTTATGATTGTAGCTCTTAACTTAGTAAAAACCATGAAGGCAGAGCAGGTCATTGTATTCAGTGACTCACAGTTGATCGTAAATTAAATGCTGGGGGTATACGCAACAAAAGGAGAATTAATGATCAAGTATCATGCGAAAGCAATGGAGATTGTATCGAGCTTTAACGCAGTGCTGTTAATTAGAATACCAAGATCGGAGAATGCAAGAGCAGATGCCTTAGCTCAGTTAGCCTCATCCACACGCACCGAGCTACGAAGAACAATCCCAATAGAAATCATGGCTAACAGGGGCATTGATAAAGATATGATGATGAACTTCATTTCCCTTGATTTAGGACCATCTTGGATGGATCCCATCAGGGCCTATATTGAGGAGGGGGCATTACCAACTGATAAACTCGCAGCCAAGAAACTAAAGTTTAAAGCTGCTCATTATGTATTGACTAATGGTATTTTATACAGACGAGGAATTATAGCAGGTTTGCAAAGACGTGTCTACCCTTTCGAGGTGAAAAATTTGATTGAAGAGGTCCATGAAGGGTCTTGTGGAGCCCATGTAGTAGGTCGGACACTCTTGCAAAGAATGATAACGCAAGGGTATTACTGGCCGACGATGAGAGCTGATTGTGTAGCTTATGTCAAGAAATGTGATAAATGTCAACGTTTCTCCTCTATCCGAAGAACTTCCCAAGCACTGCTAATACCCATCACGTCTCCTTGGCCATTCGCCATATGGGGAGTAGACTTGGTCGGGCCGCTTCCCACGACTCGAGGAAGATTTAAATACCTCATGGTCGCTGTGGATTATTTTACTAAATGGGTAGAAGCTGAGACTCTTATTGATATGACGTATGACAAGGTGTATCAATTTATTTGGAAGAATATCATTTGTAGATATGGTCTTCCCCATGGATTCATCACAGATCATGGAACTCAGTTCGACAACGAGGAGTTCGTCGTATATTGTCATCAGTCAAACATACTGAAGACCCACTCTGCATCAGGCCATCCCCAGAGCAATGGACAAACTGAGGTGACGAACAGAATGCTACTGAACGGTTTAAAAAAAATAACTGGATGATGCGAAGGCAAATTGGATTAACGAGCTACATTCTGTGCTATAGGCTTATCGTACTACACCGCGAGCAGCAACAGGAGAATCTCCATACATGTTGGCATTTGGAAGTGAAGCTGTTATACCTGTCGAGTTGGGTCTACCCACACACAGGGTGTTAAATTTTAATTCTCCTATTAGTGACTTGATGAAGCGATTAGATCTAGACATGCTCGAAGAAGTTAGAGAAGAAGTAGCAGTCAGGAATACTGCATACCAATAACAAATAACTCTATTTTACAACAAGAGGGTAAAGAAGTGTGATTTGAAGGAAGGAGACTATGTGCTAAAGAAAGTAATTCAAAAGCACGAAAAATTGGAAGCTAACTGGCATGGACCCTACAGAGTAACAAAAGTTGTTCGTCGAGGAACATACAGGATTGAAACCTTGGAAGGAGAAGAATTTAAGAATGCATGGAATGCAGAACATCTACGCAAGTATTATCAGTAGTTGGAGTTTCTATGTAATGGAGTTTTCTTCAGTATGAATAAAGTGTTGAATGTTTTACCCAATTCTATCTTTTTGTTGAAATTTTTTGGAGTATTAGTGCTACACACTACGCATCAAATTCAGAATCAATCTCTTCCAACTCCGGTTGGTCGGGAACAAATATTCACCAACTCCGGTTGGTCGGCAAATTAATCTCCTCCAACTCCGGTTGGTCGGGAATAAATATCCACCAACTCCGGTTGTTCGGCAAATTAATCTCCTCCAACTCCGGTTGGTCGGGAACAAATATCCACCAACTCCGGTTGGTCGGCAAATTAATCTCCTCCAACTCCGATTGGTCGGGAACAAATATCCACCAACTCCGGTTGGTTGGCAAATTAATCTCCTATAATTTCGGTTGGTCGGGAACAAATATCCATCAACTCCGGTTGGTCAGCAAATTAATCTCCACCAACTTCGATTGGTCGGTAAATTAATTGCAATCATCTCCGGTTGGTTAAACTAAGCAGGATCATGGGATGTAAGTCATTTCATTGTTTAGAATCAAAGAGTGATAAGTCACTATAATCAGAAAATAAAACAGAATAGCATATCAAAATATGTATGTATTCACAAACAAAGACATTCTGCAAAATACTTAGAAGAAAATAAAATAGCAAAAGATGAAAAAATTTGCATTCAAATTAAGAAGAATTACATATGCTGTGAAAACTACAAGTTGTTACATCAAAGACCCTACTCTATTGGTTTTTTCCCTTCTGCTTTTGAAACAGGTTCTACTCCAGCAGGAGGATCGTCTAAGGCATAAGGAGAGTTTATGAAATTTACATCTTGAAGCATTCGAACATTCATCACTGATGGCCGATCAAGCAAATGCTCTGGGCGAGATATATCAAAATTTGAATGAAGGCTATAGTCGCCGAGGTACTTTGATATCAAGCACTGAGGAATTGCCCGAGCAGGAATCCAACTCATATCGAGCTTAAAAGGAGGCACTGGCAACTCAAGCAATCCAGGATCATAATAATCCCATAAGTAGTGACCCCGCTCCAATTTCAGCACACCCAATGCATTCAACCATCCTTGCTTGTACCCCTCGTTATTTGACTGCTGGATCCGGTCATCAAGATGGTAGAGGACTTCATTGTAACCAGCCATCCAAAACTCTCTGGGCTGTTTATGAAATTGGTAAGTTAACCTCTCCAGTTGCTCGTGAAGATTCTTCACCAGAATTTCTTTATTTTCCAAGGCAGAACTTTGCGTAGAGAGTTGCTCGCTGAGGTTCAGAATCTTCTTGTACATCTCTGCTAAGGCTTGGTTCTTCGCCATCAACTGGAATGCCTGATTCTCCAAGGCCGCCTGAGTCTTGCTTCTTCAATAGAAACCCGACCAGCTCTTGCTCGTCCCCGAGAAGAAGATCTTGCTCGTCCACGAGTAGGAGTGGAGGGTCCAGCTCTCTTCAAAGTTTCCAACTCATCTCGCAAGTTGGCATTTTCTACTTCCAAAAATGAGAAACCTTCGTCATTGACAGGGACCAAGGCTCCCGAGGAAGATGCTTCAGATTTTAGTTGGGATATCTCTTCTCGCAAAATATTATTTTCCTGCTCCGATAGTTTAGCGATTTGCCTATGCTCCTCAACCTCAACCTTTAGAATTCTCTCTTTCTTCTCATAAGCAATGATGAATTTATCATACCCTTTTTCAGCATTTAACTGTTGATATTTCTTCTCGTACCCTTGGTGCAAAAGCATGGAGGACTCTTTGTACTACTACTGAAGTTCTTTTATAGTTCCTTGAAGATCCTCAATCATCTCATAATAAGCTACATTATTGGCCACAGCTCGGTCGAGCAAGCACTTCAGATATTGATAAGCCTCGACTGCTCGTTCAGAAGTATCTGGACCAAGGATGTCAACGATTTGAGCCTCATTTAGATTTGCATGACCAGTTGTGAAGTAATCATTACATCTCTTCATCAGTTATGTGTCATGAGCTGATAAGATCTCCATCCTGGCCATAAACTAGTAAAGAGAAGAGATAGAAAGAATCAATGAGAATGCAGACAGAGCAAGTAAAAGAAAAAGTCAATATGAACAACCAAAAGTTCAAATTTTTATTCATCAAAAGGTAAATACAAAACTCAAGGTTATATTCAAAAGGAATAACAAAATTAAAACCCGAGCAACTTTACACCTTCTCCTTATGTTTTACAATTTCCTCGGAAGGCTGAGATGAGGAGGTTGGTTGCTCGGAAGATTGTGGCAGTTGCTCGACTGAGGTACTGGTGGGCTGAAGTTGCTCATAGAAAGTTTGAACAACTGGAATAGGAGGAACTTGATCTCCAATCATCATGGAAGATTCCTCTTAGGCAGCTTTATCCTCTTCTTCTTCACCAGGAGAGGGAGGAGGGCCATGAATGTGTTGCTAGAACAATTCTGAATTCTCAGTAATTTTCATCTCCTTCAAAGCAGCAACCCATCCATCCCTAAAGTACTTGAGACTAGCATACTCCATTTGCGAAGTCATGGCAGCCAGGACCTTATTCCAGCCTTTATCCCAACCAGAGCTAAATGATTTTTTGACAGCCTTTTTCCTCTTCTCTTTCTCCGAGGAGATCCTTTCCCTAAGGAGCGCCTCGACAGCTTTCAACTTCCCTTCCACCTCTTTCATCTGGCGATCAACCTTACGAAGTCTACCAACTTCCTCTTCAGTAGTTTTGAGCTTATTCTCATGCTCCTCAGCATTCTTGAGCTTCTCCTCAAGCTCTTTATTGTTCTTCTCAAACTCTTTCATCTTCTTCTCCAACCCCTTGGAGGCCTCCACAGCTCGATCTCTCTCTTGCTCAATGGACTTGAGTTGTTTCTCCCAAGACACTTTATCTTCTTCATATTTCTGACGAGAGTCCTTTAAGGACTGAGTTAGACCGACAAAAGCTTCCTCTACACCTCCCGAGGATCCTGAAGCTTTAATAGCCTCATCCTTCTTCAGAATACTGTTAAAATATGTTACCAACTGAAGAAAGAAATAATTTTGAGTCAATACAGGAACATATCAGTGAAAAGTGAAAACTTAGACTAGTAATACTTACTGAGGCAATATGTTGAGCTGCCAAGGTAGTGACCCTGTCCCGAGAAAGAGTGTCTTCAATACCTTGGATTTCTGGGATAATCCAAGACTTTACAGAGCCCATGGCAGAGGTCGGAGGAACAAAAGTGGGAATACCACTTTCAGCATTTAAAGTCTGAGAGACAGATCCAGCAGGGCTCTCAGACGAACTTTTTTTTGACTTCTTCGGAGGAGCAGGAATATTTTCAACCAAAGAAGTCTTGGTTGGTGATATGACAATAACCTCACTAGTGGGAGAAATAACTATAACTTTTCTCGGAGCCACAAGGGGCTTCTCAATAACTTTTTTGGCAGCAACTGGAGGGGGTACATCAATGTTTCTCGTTCCTTCCTCTGGAACGTCCTGCTTATTTTTCTTTGCCTCCATATTGGCAGAGTCTGATTTGTCAAAGAAGGCAGGTGCTCTTCTTCTCTTCATTATGTTACTAAGGGGAATATTCGATTCAGAGGAGGAACCTTCCACACTAGTTTCAGAAACTGGTACTTGGTTGATGTCAACCACCACTGGACGAGCAGTGAAGGATAAAGTGTAGCTCTTGTACTATAACAAATAAGAGGCTGATCTAATATGTTCGTCAGCAACGGATTGGTGTAAACTCCAGATAAGTTTCAAATGCCTTAAAATTAACATCAGTTTCTTTGGGAGACTTTCTTTTGTTGTCAACTGCAAATAATCAAAAATCAAATGTCAGCGAAGCATTTTATCAAACATGAAGAAAACATAATTTTAAAAAATAAAATAAAAATAAAAATAACATATCCCATTGCCATAAGGAGGACATCTATGACCTTGATATACATCATCTCCACTTAATGGAGGATGTTGCCAATTTTTCATTACTACTCCATGTTCAAAATAATTCCTGTTGGCGTAGGGAAGATTGACAAGTAACGCCCTATTCAAAAACTTAGTTTTTAAATAAAAAGTACTATCGCTGACAACCCATCTGTAGCAATACATTATTTCTGGAATCCCTAAACGGGTTCCATGAAGTTGTTTTAACCTATGAACTCCATTAACTATCCTCTAGGTGTTTGGTGCTATTTTTGCAGGTACAGCGTCAAAATACTGACAGAACTCCAAACATAAAGGATTTGGAGGAAAAGAAAAGCCACATTCGGCCACAAAGAGACTTGGGAACCAATGTCCCTCAGCCAAAGAAAAATAGTCAGCAGGTTCAGAAAGTTCTTCCAAAATGACCCATGAAGGAATTGAAAATTCAGAACGAAATTTGTCAAGCGATTCAACAAGGTAAACCATGATGAACAAAGTAAATAAAAGAGAAGGAAGAAAATCTTACAGGAAAAGAGTGAATCAGTTGACAACGAACAATGGAAGAAACGAACGCACAAGATAGAGAAGAAATGAAGAGTTTAAAGATACAGATTTGAAAAAGTAAAAGACGATAGGATTTTCTGTAGCGCTTAAATACTTTACCTCGGGAATAGAGAAAAATAATGATTATCAGGACGGACGATTGCGTATCCGGCGGCTAAAAAGAAGAAAAGGGCACAAAAAACGAAGCGATTATGGAAATTCAAAATACTTTAAAAGCCTGATACTATGCACTCAAAAAAGGAGTTATATACAACGAAAGTTTGCCTAAAATCCATAAAAACCGAAAATCTAAGCAGCAGAATGTTCCATACTTTTCTTCAACATCAAACTACGAAACATTGGGGGTTTGTGTTGATACCAAATTAAGTCTGCTAACATGTATCAATTATGTAGAGGCATGTGTCAATCTACATGGCACCCACAAATACTTTTTAAATAACACCTTGACTCCGAGGAACTTTATTTCCCTGACCAACTCAGGCATTCTGAGCAACAAGTGTTCTCCGAGGAAATTAAGTCTGCTGACATGGATCAATTATGTGGAGGCACGTGTCAATCTACATGGCACCCACAAACACTTTTTGAACAACACCCTGACTCCGAGGAACTTTATTTCCCCGACCAACTCAGGCGTTCCGAGCAATAAGTGTTCTCCGAGGAACTTCATTGTACCGAGCAACTCATGCATGTCGAGCTACTTACGCGGTCCGAGCTACATAGCGTACAGAACACTCACATCAGGATAATCAAGGAGACGACTGCGCATTAAATGCTCATTATTATCATACAGATGTACATGTCCACTAGAGGAAATCGCATTGTCCTTTCATTTATACAGCCTCAGGGCTATAAATACTTTATAACCTCCTCATCAAAGAAGGACTGGGAATTTCTTGGTAAAATCCATTATCGAGAATTCCAAACAAACAGTTAGCAATAACAAAAACAGTGGACGTAGGCCATTCTTTCAAGGCTGAACCACTTTAAAAATCTTTTGTCCTGTTTATTTTATCTGTGATTGATTAATTAGAGATAATCTAATTTTTTACATCAACAGATTGGCGCCGTCTATGGGAAATGACTGTAATTATCATTTTTCACCAAAACCATTCATCATCAATGGCTGATAATCCAGAATCCAGTAATCGAAACGTTAGGATTCTTCCAAATCCATCCACTCCTCCAAATGTCCAAGATCTGGCTGGTATAATGGCTAATTTGGCCCAGGGCCAGACGACCATGCAAGAGACCATGCGACAACTCATGCAAACTATCCAAGGTGGAGCGTCGGCCCAGTCAGGACAGCGAAGCATTCAGAGAAATGCAGATAAATGATGAGGATGAGATTGAAGATGGAGATAAATATTCACATCAAACGTATAAGAGACAAAGGTTTCTAAAGTGGTTCGGCTATGAATAAAGCTACATCCATTGTTCTTTTATTCCCATGGGTTTACAATAGCACAATATGGTGGAGAGAGAGAGAGAGAGAGACATGTGTGTATCTTTGTATCGTGTCTCTTACTTGTCCCTCCCTTTGGCTAAGGGAATACATGTATTTATAGTGATTGGGAGCCAATATGAAAAGGCTAGGTGTTGTCATCTATTGATACAGTAGAAATGTACATTAAGGCTCATTAAATGCATTGTTATCTTCATTAATGCACATTAAATGTATAGTTATCCTTAGATCTTCCTGGTTGGTTTCTCTGCACGCTAAGTAGCTTGGTATGCTATGTGTTGATTGGTATGCCGACCAACTCTTCTCGGGTGCTGACTAACTCTCCTCGGGTGTCGATCAACTCTCCTCGGGTGCCGAATAAGTATAAATGTTGCCACGTAGGATGACATGTGTCCTTTTCTGATTGGTCCTCATAGATGGAGAATTTTTGTGTCAACAGAAGCCCCCAATGCTCCATGCTTAATGGTTCACTGAAAGGATGGAGTATTTATTCTGCACTGTTGCTCGGTGCTGGTGAAATTATTGATTTACCTTCTTGATTTGTTTAACATAAAGTGCATTATCTTCTGGACGATATATGATGCAGGCTGATCAATGGTTGCTAATCTTTCTTTTGAGGAACTTCGTGTGCTACGTATCACCCCTAGGAATTTGGACACAACCATGCCATAGTATGCAGCTTGTATCTTATCATAATCTTCAAGTATATTGATTGGTTTGCTAGCCGACCAACTACTAACTGTGCCGAGCAACTGAATGCTAACTTCATGTGCTTGATTTTTTTAATTTATGATCCTCTGAATACTTTGTCGAGTAACATACTAGCTTTTGAACCCAACTCTTCAATCTGATTAGTACAAGCTAGTGATGGACTTCGAGACATTTTCATACAACTTCTTCTTCAATATTGGTCGGGACAGTAGTAGTAAAGATATCAGTGCTGTAGATGCTGAATTTGACTCATGAACTTCAATAGCATGTGCATAATAACTCCTGAATATGCTTCTTAAACTTTCAACAACACAATTAACTCCTGAATATGCCTCCTGAACTTCTGAATACGCCTCCTGAACTTCAATATGCCTCCTGAACTTCAATATCAAAACTAATTCCTGAGCAAGAAAAATAACTTCTGAATGATAATTAGTCGGGGCCCCGACTATGTAAGTTTGTGGAGTTGAATTTGATGCTCGACTGTATGATGTTATGAGAATGTGCCACCGAATGAACAACTGAATCTGTACTATAAGCCCCCAAGTGTGGAATATGAATTTTGAGTGCTTTTTCGGCCTTAAAGTATGTTATTTGACAAATTTTCTTATTTTGCATAGACAATAAGATTTGCTCCACCTGTTGTTTGCTGTCCGACCAACCGGAGTTGTTATTTGCTGATTGACCGACCAACCGAAGTTGGTGGTGATAAATGACCGGCCAACTGGAGTCGGTGGTAATTGAGTTTTCGACCAATCGGAGTTGGTGGTAATTGAGTTTTCGAACAACCGGAGTTGGTGGTAAAAGCTTCCCGACCAACCGGAGTTGGTGGTAATAAGTTTTCTGACCAACCGGAGTTGTTGGTAATAAGTTTTCGACCAACCGGAGTTTATGGTAATTGAGTTCCCGACCAACCAGAATTGGTGGTAATTGAGTTCCCGACCAATCGGAGTTGGTGGTAATTGAATTCCCATCTGACCGGAGTTAGTGGTAATTGAGTTCCCGACCAATCGGAGTTGGTGGTAATTGAGTTCCCGACCAATCGGAGTTGGTGATAATTGATAATAAATGCTAGAGACTTCCTCGGAGCTGACCAACAGATTGTTGGGAATAAGATATAATAAATGCTGGAGACCTCCTCAACAGATTGTTGGGAATAAGATGATATAAATGCTGGAGACCTCCTCGGAGCTGACCAACAGATTGTTGGGAATAAGATATAATAAATGCTGGAGAGCTCCATGCTGAGATAAATATAGAATATGCATTCGAATAGACATAAAGAATGATTCAGAATAATAATAAACTGTCTTGCTGATCTATCGAGGCAAAATTGCATAATGCCGAATAAGAATAATATTTTCAATATAAGAATATGGCCGAGAACTTTGCTGGGCCTGAATATAAATAAGAATTACCCCATCCAACTATCCGTTGGGGGTGAAATATAATAAATGTTATAGTTCTCCTCGGAGCTGAATATGATAATAAGTATCTCGCCGAGTTCCATGTTGAGATGAATATAGAATATGAATCCCAAGGGATATATAGAATAATTTGTGCTTGAGACGATATCTGGGCCTGAATATAAATAAGAATTGCCCCGACCAACTATCCGTTGGGGGTGAAATATAATAACTGTTGTAGCTTTTCCTCGGAGCTGAAAACGATAATAAGTATTTCGCCGAGCTCCATGATGAGATGAATATAGAATATGAATCCGAACGGATATATAGAATAATTCGTGCTTGAGCATAGATCAGAGCAATAATAAAATATATAGTTCCTTGCTGAGGTGAAATTTCATAATGCTGAGCAAGTCAGTTGTATAAGTATGTTGTCTTATATTTTTAATTATCATGCCTAGTGGACTTGTAGGCAAGGGTCGTCCAAGGTTTTTCCCATTTTGGTTTTCCTCGTACATCGTTGTGTTGTGAGATTATTTCTTTTATCTTGTTTAACTCACCTATAATGTATGCTTAGGTTAAAAAGATAAAATTTGGTTTAATTTGCAATCTCGTTTAATTTGGTGCTAAAATAAGTTTGGTGTAATTAATTCAAGCGGTCACAAATTAATTTGGCTTTATTCGTGTTTGGTTTGTTTAGCCTAACCTTGAACTTGAATTAATTTTGTTTAAGTTGAAATTAAAAATGTTTGTGTAGTTTAATTTCAATTTAGTTTAATTTACTTTTTCTTGTTGTGATTTCAAATAAGGAGATCAAGCCTGTAAAATAGCGAAGAAAAGTTTTTAGTCCGGAGAAGAACCAAGCCATATATATGGAAGTGAAAAAGCTTCGAAAAGCTTCCTTCATTGAAGATGTGAAGTACCCGAATTAGTTGGCCAACGTAGTTATGATCAAGAAGAAAAACGATAAATGGAGGATGTGTGTAGACTTTACTGACTTGAACAAGGCATGCCTAAAGGATCATTTTTCTTTTTCACGAATTGATTAACTTGTTGATTCTACTTCGGGGCACGACCTTCTAAGTTTTATGGATGCATATTATGGTTATAACCAAATCAAAATGAAGCCCGAAGACAGAAAGAGTACTTTCTTTATCACCCCCCAAGGAACTTATTGTTATAATGTTATGTCGTTTGGTTTAAAAAATACAGGTGCCACCTATCAACGACTGGTGAACAAAGTATTTGAGGAGCATATAGATAAAAACATAGAGGTTTATGTTGATGATATGTTAACAAAGAGCAAGAAAGCTGATGACCATATTGCCAACCTCAGTCAGATGTTTGATTAGTTGGAAAAACATCAGATGAAGTTAAACCCGACCAAATGTGTATTTGGAGTACATGAAGGAATGTTCCTCGGGTATATAGTAAATCAAATGGGAATTGAAGCTAATCCAGATAATATCGAGGCATTAATAGAAATGTAGTCCCCGCCTAGTAAAAAGGAAGTCTAAAGGCTAACAGGGCGTGTAGCAGCATTCAACATATTTATGTCTCGAGCAACAGACAAATGTCTGCCATTCTTTAAGGTGCTTAGAAAAACCTTCGAATGGAACGATGAATGTGAAAAGGATTTTTTAGAATTGAATAAATAATTGGGATCACCCCAATTGCTCTCCTGACCAATTTGGGGAGAAAAGTTGTATTTGTATCTGGCTGTTTCTGAGTCAGCTATTAGCTCCGCCTTAATTAGAGAAGAGAATAGTGTTCAAAAGCCAGTTTATTATACAAGCAAAGCCTTTCTAGTAGCAGAAATCAGATATCCCTGGCTAGAAAAATTAGCGTTGGCTTTGATTGAGGCTAGCAGGCGAATGAAGCCATATTTTCAAGCCCATACTATAATGGTATACACTGATATTGCATTTAAGCAAGCTTTGCATAAGCTAGAGAAATCTGGAAGATTGATGTATTGGGTTGTGGAATTGGGGAAGTATGACCTTATATATTGATATGCCCTGAAAGGCCAAGTTATGGCAGATTTCATAGCAGAGTTAACATACCTAGAGGTTCCTGAGCAACAAGGGACTCCTACCGAGAAACCCCTTATAAAGGAAATTACCGACCAGCCAGAGCCTTCCAGTAGAGCACATGAGATGTTTAGGAGATATGAGGTAGCCGAAGGTAAAATATTCCATTAAGGTATTTTAACAGACTAAGTGTTTGATACCAATCTCCCCGTATGGAATTTGTATATTGATGTGTCTTCTTGTGCAAATGGGTGTGGTGCAGGTATCATATTCAATACCCCATATGATACCTATAGAGTATGCACTGCGATTCTAATTCTAGGCTTCTAATAACGAGGCAGAGTATGAAGCTTTGATTGTAGGCTTAAGTTTAGCCAAATCACTGAATATTGAACAAGTTGTGGTATATAGTGATTCACAGGTGGTGGTAAATTAGGTGTTGAGTTTGTATACAGCCGAGGGGGAATTAATGTCTAGATACTTATTTAAAGCGCTGGAGGTGATTGTAACTTTGCCAGCTATTCGGATGACCAGAATTCCAAGATTGGAAAATGCCCGAGCAGATGCACTTGCTCGGCTAGCCTCTGTAACTAGAACCGAGCTGCGTAAAACAGCCAATAGAAGCATTGATGAAGATCTGATGGTCAATTTTATTGCAGTTGATATGGGACCATCTTGGACGGATCCCATAAGAGCTTGTATTGAAGAAGGAGTTCTGTCAGCTGACCTAATTACAGTCAAGAAGTTGAAGTATAAAGCCGCAAGATATGTGCTAGACAAGGGAGTTTTGTACAGGAGAGGATTGACAACAAGTTTACAGCGTTGTGTTCATCCAGTCGAAGTGAAAAATTTTATTAAGTAGGTTCATGAAGGGTCTTATGGAGCCCATGTAGCAGGCATAATATTATTACAGAGGATCGGTACACAAGGGTACTACATGCCAACTATGCAAGCACATTGTGCAACTTTTGCCAAGAAATATGATAACTGCCAGAGGTTTTGCAGCATACGCAGAACTCCACAGGCTGCTTTGACCCCCAATTACTTTACCCTGGCCCTTTTTTATGTGGGGGATTGACTTGGTTGGTCCATTTTCGACCACCCGAGGAAGGTTCAAGTACTTGGTTGTAGCAGTAGACTATTTCAACAAATGGGTGGAGGATGCACCCCTGATAGATATGTCCATTGAGAGATTTTATCAGTTCATTTGGAAAAAAATCATATGGAGATATGGCTTGCCCGATGCCTTCATCACCGATTATGGCACACAGTTCGACATTGAAGAATTCACAGCTTATTATACCCAGCCCAATGTTAAAAAACTCCACTCTACTCGAGGCCATCCTCAGAGAAATGGTCAGACTGAGGTAACAAATAGGACTTTGTTGAATGGATTGAAGAAGAGGATGAACGAAGCTAAGGGAAACTGGATCAATGAATTGTATTTTATTTTATGGGCATATAGAACAACTCCTATAACTGCTACTGGGGAGATGCCCTACATGTTAGCATTTGGTACTTAAGCAAGTTGAAGTTAGAAACAAGTTTGAGAGAAAGTGCCAAGGTCGACAATGAGAGTGCTTTAGTGGAAGACCTTATGACACATGAGAAAGCTCTTCGTGCGAAGCTTGAGTTTGTTAAAAGTGATAGAGATAGCCTTAGAGGTTTAATGGAGGCTATAGAGAAAGAATTTTTTAGTTTTGAAGAGAGAAAGTGTTTACTTGAGTCAAGAATTTTAGAATTAGAAGAAAAGTTGATAGACTTAAATCGAGTCAAATTTGATTTGGAGCGTCGATCCAAAAAAATAGATAAAATGCTAGGAACCATCCAAATTAAAAATGACACGTGTGGTGTGACACACCGCCTAATTAAATACCGGGTGATCAGTCCTTTATTAAATTATAATCAAGGTGAACGGTTGGTTCATTCTTTGCATCACTATCGCAAAAATAACTTTTCCAATTAAACACCCTAAATAATTAAGCTAAGTGTCAAAACCATTTTTAGACATCAATTTCCAAATTTTATTTTAAAAACCAACATTTAAAACTTTACATAATTCATAAATTAAGAATCACCCAACAACTTTACTGGAACAAACAATCCAAATAATTAAACATCCAACTAATTGATTTCGACACTAAAACTTAAAGGAAAAACATTCTGACAGTAATAAATCCCAAAGTATAAATACTAGAAATAAACGAATCACAATATCTGATAAAACAACTGAATAATGAGAAAGGGCGACACATGCCCAACTGGATAAAATAGTGCTAGAAGTGGAATAAAAAAATGAGGTCGTCTAAGCAAGAGGCCTGCAACTCCCACCTAAGATGCAACGCGTTCCTTACAAAGGATCCTATGCAAGACGCCCATGTGGCTGGGCACCTGTAATACATACATATATAAAAGAGGGAAGAGAAAGTAGGAAACAGGTCAAAGCCCGATTGTAAAACAGTTTAAAATTAGTTTAGAAAGTATTTAAAATGCTTATCGGCTAATGCAACCAACACATTAGTGCGGCACTCCTTTGAGAAATTCTCACCTCTCTTCTAATGTGCACAACTATCGCACTAATACTCCCAACAGTTTAACTTATCTTATCTTAAGTTACTCGTAAGGTCTCATGCCGACAATTTCAATTGTTAAGGAGGTTAATTTTATTTAACATCAAAGTTCTCACATAAGCCTTATTTGATAATAAAGTTTCTCAGTAATATATCATACTTTTCAAACACTTATTCCCAAGTTGAAATAATTATTCTTTTCTTACATACCATAGTCACAGTAGGTAGTTCCCAAATTTCAGATTTAAATATATATATTAAATACTCATATAATATATATATTCTAACAGCACCCCACATAAAATTTGGTGCGGGCATACTCTGCTATCCAGTCCCTGTATCACTCGTACTAAGGTAAATACGAGTCCGGAATCACTCTCGAACTGTATTAACACAAAACACATACAAATTGAGGCGAAGTATAGTTCCAAGTCACTAAGAGGTCAGCACATACCCTCACGTCTCTTAGGACCGTCTGACTATCGATCCGATATCCTGTACCAAGGATTCTTATCTTCTAGGGTACGAGTCAATATCCCCCATAAAGGTCCCATCGAGATAAGACTGTCCCAACGCGGTAACCTCAGGGATAGCAAGTAGCGCGGGCATGATTTGTACACGTATATAGTATATGCACAAACACAGTCATATATGTATACTACTTCCCATATCAAATTTAGGTACACTCTCACGACCCATTATTATGATATTTATTCTTATTACTCATTATTTAGTTATCACGTATAACGGTTTATCTCTTATTCTTATTCATAGGATTATTCCAACTTACTACGTAACACTCGTGGATTCCTATCTCCCCAAGTGTAATTTTAGTAGGTACTTATTCATTTTATAACATAACTTCCTTACGAGCCTCACCCTTTAACACATATTTCCATTGTCCCTTATATGTAAAACATCCCCCGTGAAATGTTAATCTCGTCTTACATCAACGGTTCCATATATTTCTAAAGTCCTACTTGTCTTCTTTATATCCTAAAAATATTCTAACATTTATATCCAAGAAGGTCTAATCATTTAAGTTGGTACGACCTATTAAAAAGGGAATGTGAGTGATACAGGAGGGGTCGATCGATCGATGGCAGGTGTTCGATCGATCGAATCATCGATCGATCGATGCTTTAGGGTCGATCGATCGATTAAGCAGGTATGGAAAATCTGCAGAATTTTCAGTTACGGGTTTCCTATTCTAAAATCATCCAAAACGATATCTTTGATTACCAAACTCCAAATAATTTATACTACAAGTATTATAACCTCAAATAAGTGATTTCCTACGTTAAGTGTGCGGATTTTCATCATGAAAAACGAATTAAAAGGGTATAATCCATAAAAACATTAAGAAACCTAATATTTCTTTTGTTTAGTTTCTTCCCATTCTTTTATCAGATTTCATACTCTTTATATACTGTAATTTCGTGGTTCAATCTCTACATATAAATTGGGTTTCCAGAATACATCTATTACTCATACAACATGCGAATTCAAATCTCCAAAATGGGTTTTTCTTTCACAAAAACTAGTCCTAATCAATCCTAGGCTAATATTAATGGAGCATTAACTGAAATAGAGCAAGATAGATACTTGCCTGAGAATTCTTGGTTCAGATTTGTGGAGAGATTTGTGTGGTTGTGATCCTCGTTGCACGATCTATCGTTTGGCGGCGACGGCGGTGTAAACGGTGGAGTTCTTGGCCTATAACTCCTTGGAAAACCTCTCTTCTTCCTCTCCTATAGCCGTCTTTGGTTTATGGTTTTTCTAACCCTAGAAGATGACTCTTCTCATCTGATATACCCTTAGAATTTTCGTGGGTTTTCAAGCCCAAAAATGTAAAATGTCCAAAACGCCCTCCTGGGGTGTTAATTAGGCCTAAAAACGCTCCGAGACCCAAACTAAACCCCCGAGTACATTATTTTGACTATTTCGACCCTTCTGGACACATTGACGCACTCAAAATGACCACACGGGTGACTTATAATTTATTTACTTTTAATAGTCTAAATTTTATCCCGACACGACACAAGCGCGCCCCGATAAATTTCCAAAATTATCAAATTAGATTATCGTGATAATTTTTACTAATCATAATTAGACCACTTACTTCA
Source organism: Sambucus nigra (assembly GCA_949130495.1). Taxonomy (NCBI): domain Eukaryota; kingdom Viridiplantae; phylum Streptophyta; class Magnoliopsida; order Dipsacales; family Adoxaceae; genus Sambucus; species Sambucus nigra. Next base: position 28,678,516 of record OX422223.1, on the reverse strand, counting down.
CCCATAAAGTAACTTATAACAAAAATAATTACTAACTCTCATCACGCTAGTAAGTATTTAAATGATTTTCCGGATTAATATTAATTTAATATCTCTAATTAAATTTAATAAATCCCCCAAAATTAAAAGACATAAAAATATGGGGTATTACATGTGGTATTGGCTTTGATCCTCAAAATGCGTCATCTAGTCATGCCAAACCATAAGTTTAGGAGAACCGTTTAGGAACAATTTTAAGGGTCAATCCTTAAGAAATACTTTTCGTTGGGTTTTTACTTGCTCATATTGTGGTAAAAAAGGTCATCTTATGAAGTTTTATTTTGATCTTAAAAGAGGTCCTAGGAAATCCAAGAGTAAGGTCACCGAGGTATCCAAGGTCCCCCAATCCCTAGATTGTTACTCTTCACTTGTTTGGGTTAGGAGATCCGACTTGGTAGATTTACAAGATAGGATTTTTTATTCTCATTTGCTTGCACGTGAAACCTCCCTTACTAAATTTAAAGGTTAAATGTGTTAGCTCTGTTTCCATACACTAGCTTTTGTGATACATGCTATACAGTCTTGCTATGTTTACTTCTCATTTTTTAGTCCTTGCTTCATCATATATGTGTTGCTAGAATTATGACATGTTTGTCTTTTATTTTATTTTGTTTGGTGCTAATGAAAAATACAAAAAGATTTTTGTCTTCTTTTGAGTTGATTTTTTTTTTATTGGTTAAAATTTTTGAGATTTTTGTGAGTGTATTTTTGAGTTTTACACACCTTTTGTGGAATATAGTAGTTTTTTAATCCTATCGTTCTGCTACCATGTGGCTACAACTTTTGGTTAGGAGTTTTAATCCTTAAAGTGTTCTTTGTCATGGTTACATGGAGTTGTTTGAGTTTGACTTGTTTAATGGATTCACTTTTATATGCATTCTCACACACGTGCACGAGCTCTTTTGAACTTTTAACTTCACATGTATATGTGAGCTTTGTGAGATGTTTGTTAGAATTAATATTTAATTATTTAATAATTACAAAATTCGGCCAAATTTTGTAATTATAAATTAAATAAATTAATTATTTCTCCTAATTAATGTGGTCCAAATAAGGGGACGAATTTGATTATCTTTATGTATTAATCTTAGAAAAATTATTATTCCAAAGGTCACATGACTTTTGGTATATTATGAGTCCCTTTAACTACTTTGGTGGATGGTAGATGATGAGTTTTAAAGAGAATTTCGGTTCCCCTTCCACCCTATATATACTAAACCAATCTCCACCATTTGGTACACAAGAACATACAAAAATATATTTAGGCTAGGAAGGGAAAATCTTGATTTTCCAAATTTTAGAATTCTGGTTGTTTTCTAAAAGATTTTGGATCATTTGGAGGAACTTTTCTCAAGACACATCAAGGACTACAAACAAATCAAGTCTTCATTAAAAAAAAGTATTTTTCCATATAATTTGTAGTTAAAAACGAATTTGTGATCGTATGATTATATTAAGATCCTATAAGAATTAATTTCATGTTATAAATAATTCTTATTATTTTTACATGTGGTATAAGAGCCTTGTTTAAATATTGCCATGCTATCCCTTTACGAAATTCATATGATCATACTACATATAATGATAAACCTAACCTTTTTTATTAATTCCTCACTGTTTGTTTACTGATTTGTTTATCGTGATTAGTAGTATTTTCGTGACAATTGTAACACTGATTTGGTTATCATAATGTGTAGTGTTACGTGTTATTTTTTTTAACACTGATTGAGATTTATCATAATAATACGTGTTACATGTTAAATTACGTGAGAAATTGTTCTTATGGAACATATTTGATTCTGTCATGAATTTGATTAATTTTAATCTGATTTAGAACAGTTTCAAATTTGATTAAAAATCGTCATGTTTGGTTGATTTCAATAAGAACAGTTTTATAAGTTGATTATCAATCTGTTAAAAAATTTTGTTTGATTTTCAATTTGTTAAAAATTCCTGTTTGATTTTCAATCTGTTAAGAATTTTCTATTTGATTTCTTGTTTTAAAATTTTGAATTGAAATTGTCTTGATTAATCTGATTTGTTTTAAAAAAAATTTGATCGTTAATCAATCTATTTCTGATTGTTTAACATATTTGTTCAAAATCTGTTTAAACAAGTATGTTTAAAACAGTTTAATTGTTTAACAAGATTTGTAGGAATTTTTAAAACAGTTAAAAATTCACATAAAATAATTTAATTTGATGCGATAAAATCATTTACATATCGTTTTGATGTCATTTTAATGGTTAACTAATCCGTTTCAATCAACCTTACCAATTTCAAGTAATTCGGGAATAAAATTTTTCAAAAAACGCTTGTGATGAATAGTGTTTTTACCCTCGAACTTGCTCCGAATGCGATGAAACTTGGTAGTCTGATTGGAAACGGGCCAAAGACCGATTTTCATAGCCTTTGGCTATGATATAAACTGTTTTTGGCGATCCGAGATCGTATAGGCCATCAAAACTCGAAATTTTCCATTTATGGAAATAATCTCGGGGATCATATCTCACTCCAGAAAAATTGTTTTTTCTCTCAGTCGAAAGTTTTGAGTTTCTGGACTGATTTTCTATAGATTCATGTTGCTAACTCATTTTTGGCAAAATTTCATGTTTTTTATATTATATAAGTGTTGCATCTAGAACTGTTTTATAAACCTTATTCTAATAATACTGCTTTAGTTGAATATTCGTGCCAAACACTTGCCAACATATTTCATATACTAGGATATTAGACTTGTGTTATTTTAATATTCATATTTTTATGAGTCTCGTGCCAAACACAGGCTAATGATTCATAACAGTGAATATTAAATATATTGGAATTTTTTAATATTGATATTTTTATGAGTCTCGTTCCAAACACAGGCCAATGATTCATAACATCGAATGTTAAAAATATTATTATTATTTTATTTTTTTTTGTAATTTAATATTCATATTTTTTATAAGTCCCGTGCCAAACACGGGCCAGTGATTTATAACATTGAATATTAAATATTACTGTTTTGATATTTTGATTAAAGCGTCCCGTGCCAAATACAGGCCAATGACTCATCATGAAAAATATCAACTTTATGTTTATTCTAAAGTTTGTTATTATATAGATTTAATCAACTTTAGAATTATTAATTGAATATTAAATTGTCCAATAATGCGTTTATTAAATCACAATTTTCTCTAGTAAAATTCCATTGAAGATATTTTGCTTTTATGGTTCTGTGATTTAATAAGTATTAAAGGTCAATTTCTGACACAATTGATATACTTCTACCATCAAAGTTTGACAATTTTATATATTCATTTCCTTGCAAATTTTAGTTATGTGTGTTAAATTTTAATTAAAGTGAGCATTTTGCAGCAAATATTAACCTATTTTCCCAAGACTCAACTTTTTAAAATTTGACGGAACTAATCTGTCGGAATGGTGCAAGCAAATCGAATTTAGCCTTGGTGTTATGGACATTGACATAGCACTTCTTACTGATAAATCCACTGCTATTACTGAAGAAAGCAGTGAGGATGATCTGTTAATTTACAACACATGATCCAAATCAAATAGGCTATGTCTGATGTTTATCAGAATGTGCATTGCACAAAATGTAAAGTCCTCCCTAACAAAAACCACCAATGCCAAATAATATCTGACAAATGTTAAGGAAAGGTTTCGCACTGCTGACAAGTCTCTGGCTAGGAAACTTATGGCCGACTTGACCACTATGCGGTTCGATGGCACTAAGACCATGAACGCACATATTATTGAAATGACCAATATTACTGCCAAACAAAGGAGCTTAGGATGTTCAGTGGACAATTCTTTCTTAGTCCAATTTGTCATAAATTTCTTGCCTTCTGATTATGGGTTTTTTCAGATTCATTACAATACCATAAAAGATAAATGGAATGTTAATGAACTGCAAAGCATGTTAGTTCAGGAAGAAGGATGTCTTAAGCAGCAAAATGTTAAGGTGCTTAAATTGTAAGTGGCAAATGTGATGGCCAATAAAGGAGCTGGTAAGAAAAAGAAAGGAAAGGGCATAAAGTGCGGTCCTGGTCCTTCCAACCAAAAGAAGGAAAAAACAGTAGTCACATGTCACTTCTGTCACGGGAAGGGGCATTTTCAGAAAGGCTGCATAAAGCGTAAAGCTTAGTTTGAAAAGAAAGGTACACTTTGTGCTTATGTATGTTTTGAATCAAACTTTATTGATGTTCCTTCTAACACATGGTGGATTGATTCGGGTTCTACATGTCATGTTTCAAATACTATGAAGGGCGTCCTGTCCATTCGGGCAATAAAGTAAAATGAAGATATTCTTTACATGGGAAATCGGGCCAAAGCAAAAATTGAAGCTCTTGGAGTTTTTCGTTTAAAATTACAATCTGACTTTTATTTAGATCTTGAAAATACTCTTTTTGTACCCACGGTTTCGAGAAATTTAATTTTCTTGTCTAAACTCTCAATAAGGGGCTTTTCTTTTCACTTTCAGAATAATGGTTTTACAATATATAAGAAGAATTCTATTTTTGGCTTGATTTTTTTGTCGAATGGCTAGTTTTAAATTAATCTTGATCCTCATTTTTTGGAATCTTTATTATCTCTGCATAGTAATATTGGAACTAAACTTCTCTCATTTAATGAGAATTCTGCTTACTTGTGGCATAAAATATTAGGACACATATCCAGAGAGAGTCTTGAAAGGCTTATTAACGAGGGAATTATCCATAATCTGGATTGGTCTGATTTTGGTGTATGTGTGGACCGTATTAAGGGTAAACAAACCAAACATACAAAGAAAGGAGCCACAAGAAGCACACAACTTCTTGAAATTATAAATACAAATATTTGTGGTCCTTTTGATGTTCCTTCTATTGGAGGAGAAAAATAATTTATCACTTTTTGTAAGGACACAAGCTTCCGATTGAGTCTTAATGTAGTGTTGGCTCAATTCCGGACAAAAATATTTGAGTCATAGGATAGTGTTCAAGTGTATCCATCCAAGCCTATGACGTGTTAGTTGAAGACGTAGCGGCAAAGCTTCATCAAATGATGGGTTTAGTGTGCGTCGTTTCTACATCAACAACCTTGTTACAATGCTCCTAAGGTATAAATGCATATTTATATATGTAGGAAGACTTGGAATAATTTTATAAAGGGTGTAATTTTATTTTAAAAATAATTTTATTTTTTAGAAAGTTTCTTTAGAACTTTAAAATAAAGTTTATGGTCTTAAAATCGAATTTTGACCATTCTGGGACTTCATTCGATATTGTCTTTTGAACGAGTTTGCCAATGAATTTTTCCCATTGGCCTCTGGAACTTCGTTAGAAGGGTCGTTCGAAAGAGACTTCGTTCGAACGAAAATCTCGTTCGAACGAGATTTCCGACGGGAAATTTCTTGGGCAGTTTTTTGGGAGTTTTCTCCACTACTCCACTCTTTTGTCCTCACTAATTTTTCCTGAATTACTAATGTGCGGGAACCAACTTTTTGAACTAACTTTTTCACATTCTAAGAGACTCTAGAGAGAGTAAAACCTTTCAAGAAAAAGTTCAATATTTTTGTGCTTTATCTTTAAGGATTAAATTCACCAAAAGCACATACACACCCAATTGTTTGTTGATTCCAAGTTCCTTAATATATATCCTTGCTTGGAGTTTTGGCACCGATTTTATCTCTACAATTTAAAGAGTGTTTGGGTATGCTTTTACATCCCATAAAGAAGAAGTTTGTTTGCTGTGACATATCCACTCGGAGAAAGGCTCCTTGTTCGGGTGGTGGTGACCAGAAAAAGTCCGATCGGTGGATTTCGAGACCGCGGTGGACCTCCGTGGTTATTCGCTAGATAGAGGTGTGTACAAGAAGAAGCGTCGGGGCTTGGACGGAGTCAAGTCGAGTGTTGTAAGTTTTTTTTTGTCTTGTACTTGTAAAATCGTACTTAGTGGATTTGAGGCTAGGGCCGTCCGAGGTTTTTTCCCGTTGTGGATTTTTCCTCGTACATCGCGGCATAGTGGTTGTTTACTTATTTTATCTTTTGCAAATCACAATAGATGCATGCTTAGGTAAAAAGATAAAATTGGTATATTTAATTTAGTGCAAATTCAATTTGGGTAATTATTAATTTAATTCAAGTCATTACTTTAATTTGATAAAATTTGGTTTGACCTATTTTGCAAAAATGGATTAATTATTTTGTTAGGCAAATTTCTAGGACTTGGGGTTGAATTAATTTGTTTAAGTGATAAATTAATTTGTTGTTTAATTTAATGTCACTTTGAGATAAGTTTTATTTTAATTTGAAAGAAATTAAAATTTGGTTTGTGTACTTGTTTAGTTGAGCCATCTCTATTCCGCATCTTTTAAAGGAAATTATATTTTAAAAGTGAAAGAATTTAAAATTGGGGGTACTATCACTTTCAAATTGGTATCAGATCCGGAACGCTAATTTATCGCGTCAAAGATCCGTTTTTTGACTTTTATAATTTTTGTGCTCCTTGTATATTTAGGTGGTTCATTTTTTACTCACTCTTATTTTTTTGTCTTGTATCTCTCGATGGGACACCTTAATGATAATTTATCAATTTCTAATGATAATGAAGTTTTTGATATTCGAGAGGAATTTAATGGGCTTAATAAGTGTAATGAAAATTTAAGAGAATTAAATGTGAAATTTGCAAAAAGAATTAAGTTTCTCTAAAATGAAAATTTATGTTTTAAGTCTATAATTGAACTTTTGCAAACCTCACTATCTCAAAAAGATATTTTTCGTGAAAAGCTCATGGACATAAATTATAATTTTAATATTTTAAATATGTCCAAGAAAGAGAGTGATAGTCGAGAAAAGACTCTTAGGGACAAGTTTGCCCACATTGAGGGGGAGCGTGATAACCTTTTAAGAGTTATAGAAAATTTAAATAAGGAGTCCCATAAAATTGAGGTGTCTAATTTATTACTTGAGTCCAAAACTTTAAAAATGAAAAATGATTTACAATACTCGAGTAGTAGTTGTAATGGTTCTAGCTCATCTTGTTCAAATATTTTCGTTGCTAAAGCTAAGACCATTGGTTGTTTTAGAGGGTCAACTTTATCCAAGGACTTTAGAAATGGTCACACCTTAGGTATCATTCATCGTTTTTTCACATGCCTGCATTGTGGTAGGAAAGGTCACCTTAGGTCATTTTGTTTTGATCTTAAAAGAAGTCCTAGGAAGTCTATGTATAGCATTTCATTAGTTCCTAAATCCCATCATTTTAAATATACATCTATATGGGTTAGGAAATCATTTTTAGACGCACTAGATAGTAGATTTGTTGATTCTCATTTGCTTTCACATGAAACCTCCCTTGCTAAATTTAAAGGTTGAATGTGTTAGTTTTGTTTTCATACTCTAGGTTTTTTCTACTTCATATTATATATCATTGCTAGGTGTATGCATGTTTAATCATTGTTCTAGTCTATACTTCATGATTTATCACATGCTAGAATTATGATTGTTGTTTATCTTTTGTATTATAGTTCTTTCATTTTAGTGTGCATTAAATGAAAAATACAAAAAGATTTTTGTTTATCATTTGTGTTTCACCTTTTAGTAATTTAGGCTTAATGAAAAATAAAAATGATTTTTGGAGTAAATATTTTTGTTTGTTTGGTTAAAAAATGTCAAAAACTCAAAAATATTTTTGTTTTGTGTTTTTTTTAGTTTGACACACTCTATGTGGCATATACTTGTGTTTTGAATCCCTTCCTTTCGCTTCCATGTGGCTAGAACTTTTGGTTTAGATTGTCAATCCTTAAAATGTTCTTTACCATGCTTACATGGAGTAGTTGGATTTTGTGTTTTTATAATGGATTTTATTTTTATATGCCTCAATTCACACATGCACGAGCTCACTTGAAATTATAACTTCATATGTATATTTGAGCTTTGTGAGGTGTTCTCCTACCAGTCTAGTCATCTACATATTATATGACCTAGAAGGACTTGTGCATGTTAATATCCGTTGCATGAGAGATTTGTGTGTGATATAAAATATATATATATATATATATATCTGTGTGTGTGTGTGTGTGTGTGTGTGTGTGTGTGTGTCCACGGGGAAGGGCTCCGAAAGGAAATATCATCCTTTGCGAGTAAGCCACCATTTACTTGGACCTAAAAGAAATACGTGGTCCTAAGGCCTAAAAGAATAATGGCATTAAAAGAAAATATTTCCCAATGCCTATTTTGTTTAGTTGATTTATTCATTCAAAAGATTAAAATATATATGCTTATATTGAGGGAGTTTGGATGGTATATCAACGGTTTGCACAATGTCCGTTTATCCTAGTTGTACTTATAATGTCATGACTCTATTGGTTTGTAGAATCATCAAAATTCTAGGCTTGTATGCATTGTGTATGTTTGTTCATTGAGTTCAATTTATATTTTCACATGAGGTTATATTCAAATGTGATGAAGTTTGCAATCAATTGAGAACTCCGTGAACATGTTTTAAGTGATTGGGTTTAAATTTAATTGTTACTATTTCACACCCCTACACTTCCGTTTCCATATGACACATTTTTGTCATACGAGTGTGAAAAGATTATTGTATTTTTGTGTCATGTGTGGTGTCTATACCTGTATATATGTGCGTGTGCATTAGTGATAGTCATTATGTCTACATATATATGGTATTTTTTCTTTGCCTCACTTTCTAGTCCATCTATGCTTCAAATTCATAATTGGTATCTATCGTGTTGCATATTGTTATTGATATCACATGCTTAGTATCTTATGTATCTCATTGGTATAATTGTTTTTGCATCTTCGTTGGTATTCGTTATTATTTATATGGATTAGGTTTGATATTGTTGCCCATATGCTTTCATGCTCTTATCACTTTAAGCTTCATCGTGTTTATTCCTGAACAAAAATGGGGAGAATGGTGGGGGGAAATGGTATCGAATCCTATTATAATCGTATCTTAGTTTGGGAGATTTAACTTAGGGGCAGACGTCTTTCAAAGTAGGTAATTTATTTAATAAAGGGGAGAAGTAATTTAGGGGGAGTATTTATTTTACATGGATTTAATATTCTTAGTCCCTATGCGTTTGATAGTTTGCTTAAGTGTGTAAGAATTCTTCCAAATGGAAACTTTCATCGGCAAAGATATTGATTCTTGGGTTTTTGAGTCAAGTTATGTAATTTTTATTTTGGGTGGGATATTTTTTAAGTCTAGTAGAGCTTGACGGCCCTTTAGGATTTTTCTTTGGTTTTTGTCCCGAAATAGCCAAAGGGGGAGATTTGTAAGGACACAAGTCTCCGATTGAGTCTTAATGTAGTGTTGAATCAATTCCGGACAAAAACATTTGAGTCATAAGATAGTGTTAAAGTGTATCCATCCAAGCCTATGACGTGTTAGTTGAAGACGTAGCGACAAAGCTTAATCAAATGTCGGGTTTAGTGTGCCTCGTTTCTACGTCAACAACATTGTTCCAATGCTCCTAAGGTATGAATGCATATTTATATATATAAGAAGACTTGTAATAATTTTATAAAGGGTGTAATTTTATTTTAAACTGAAGTCTATTTTCAGAAGGTTTCTTTAAAACTTTAAAATAAAGTTTATGGGCTTAAAATCAAAATTTGACCATTCTGGGACTTCGTTCGATATTGTCGTTCGAACGAGTTTGTCGTTCGAATGAGAATGCCATTCGAACGAGTATGCCAATGAATTTTTCCCATTGGCCTCTGGAACTTCGTTAGAAGGGTCGTTCGAATGAGATTTTTGGCGGGAAATTTCTTGGGCAGTTTTTTGGCAGTTTTCTCCACCACTCCACTCTTTTGTTCCCACTAATTTTTCCTGAATTACTAATGTGCGGGAACCAACTTTTTGAACTAACTTTTTCACATTCTAAGAGACTCAATGTTTTTGTGTTTGATTTTTAAGGATTAAATTCACCAAAAGCACATACACACCCAACTATTTGTTGAATCCAAGTTCCTTAATATATATCCTTGCTTGGAGTTTTGGCACCAATTTTATCTCTACCATTTAAAGAGTGTTTGGGTTTACTTTTACATCCCATAAAGAAGAAGTTTGTTTGCTGTGACATACCCACTCGGAGAAAGGCTCCTTGTTCCGGTGGCGGTGACCAGAAAAAGTTCGATCGGTGGATTTCGAGACCGCGGTGGACCTCCGTGGTTATTCGCTAGGTAGAGGTGTCTACAAGAAGAAGCGTCGGGGCTTGGACGGAGTAAAGTCGAGTGTTGTAAGTTTTTTTTTGTCTTGTACTTGTAAAATCGTACTTAGTGGATTTGAGGCTGGGGTCGTCCAAGATTTTTTCCCGTTGTGGATTTTTCCTCGTACATCGCGGCATAGTGGTTGTTTACTTATTTTATCTTTTGTAAATCACAATAGATGCATGATTAGGTAAAAAGAAAAAATTGGTATATTTAATTTGGTGCAAATTCAATTGGGGTAAATATTAATTTAATTCAAGTCATTACTTTAATTTGATAAAATTTGGTTTGGCCTATTTTGCAAAAATGGATTAATTATTTTGTTAGGCAAATTTCTAGGACTTGGGGTTGAATTAAGTTATTTATGTGATAAATTAATTTGTTGTTTAGTTTAATGTCACTTTGAGATAAGTTTTATTTTAATTTGAAAGAAATTAAAATTTGGTTTAGGTACTTGTTTAGTTGAGCCATCTCTATTTCGCATCTTTTAAAGGAAATTATATTTTAAAAGTGAAAGACTTTAAAATTAGGGGTCCTATTGTTTCAATTTTATAGATGATTTTTCCCGATATTGCACATTGTATTTGTTACATGATAAAGCTCAATCCGTTAATGCGGTTGAGGTTTATATTACAGAAGTAGAACGATAATTGGGCAAAAAGGTAAAACTCATTCGATCAGATAGAGGTGGTGAGTTTTATGGAGAATATGATGAAACGGGATAACATCCTGGTCCTTTTGCTAAACTTCTTGAACGTTTAGGTATTTACGCACAATACACCATGCCAGGTTCACCTTGTCAAAATGTTGTCGCTGAAAGGCGCAACCATACTCTTATTAAAATGGTTAGGAATATGATAAGTAGAACTGACTTGCCTATGTTTTTATTGATGCATGCTCTTATGACTGCTGCACATATCTTTAATAGGGTTCCTACTAAGGCAGTTTCAAAAACTCCTTTTGAACTATGGAAAGGTTGGAAACCCTCTTTCAGCCATTTTCGTGTTTGGGATGCACAACAGAAGCACACATTTATAATCCACATGAAAAGAAGTTAGACCCTAGAGCGTTAACATGTTATTTTATTGGGTATCCAGCTAAATCAAAAGGGTATAAGTTCTACTGTCCTAACTATACAACAAGAATTATTGAAATCGGAAATGCTAAATTCATTAAACATGGTGAAGTTAGTGGGAGTAATGAAGTCCGAAATGTGATTATTTAAAAAATTAAGGAAACTCCTCCTCTTCCAAGAATTCTGGATAATCACAATGAGTTTCCTTCTATTCCTATTGTTCATACTGATGTTGTTGAATCGATTACTGCTCCGAACAACAACGAAGAACAAATGGATGAACCACATACTGAACAACCACTAAATGCACCTATTATTGCAACACCACAAGACATAGCTTTCAGAAAATCTCAGAGAAATTAGAGATCAGCTATTTCGGATGACTATGTGGTGTATCTTTAAGAAAATGAATTTAACATTGGAGATATTGATGATCCGGTCTCTTTTGAAAAAGCCGTGTCTAGCATAGATTCCAATAAATGGATTGATGCCATGAATGATGAAATAAAATCCATGGATTTTAATCAAATCTGGGAGTTAGTCGATTTGCCTAAAGTTCACAAAGCAGTCGGGTCTAAGTGGATATATAAGACCAAATGCGACTCAAATGGCAATATCGAATGACATAAAGAAATACTTGTTGCCAAAGGTTTTACTAAAAAAGAAGGCATTGATTATAATGAAACCTTCTCTCCTGTTTTAAAGAAGGATTCACTTAAAATCATATTAGCACTAGTAGCTTATTATGACTTAAAGCTACATCAAATGGATGTTAAAACAGCTTTTCTTAATGAGAGTTTAAAGGAAGAAGTCTATATGGAACAACCAAAGGGCTTTATTCAAAAAGGACAGGAACACAAAGTCTGTTTGTTAAAGAAATTAATATATGGCCTTAAACAAGCTTCTCGTCAATGGTATTTTAAGTTTCATCATACCATTACATCTTTTGAATTTAAGGAAAACACTGTTGATCGGTGTATTACCTAAAGACCAGTGGGAGTAAGTTTGTATTTTTAGTCCTATATGCTGATGACTTGCTTATCGCCAGCAGTGATATTGGTTTACTAAAGGACACTAAGAAGTACCTGATAATACGTAAATACTGCGTATTTCATCCTCCGAACGGACGCATTTTAGCCCCCTCGAGTATCTTATTCCCTATATTTATGCTCGTTAACCAGACAACTTCTGATTTCTACGTTAACATGTTTTGCAGGGGTTAATTGAGCTTTTGTAGGTAATTGGATGCTAAGTATGAAGTTCGGACGCATTCTGGTGAAGTTCCGTACACAATCGCACGTTCAAGGACATTTTAGTCATTTCACAGCTTGGGTACCTGGGCCGACATCTCACGAAAGTTGTAACCCTCCTCGCTAGCTTCTCGTGGCCCCGAACGGTGCACGATTTCGAGTCCGTATGAAAAAGTTACGGCAATTTCAGCGGAGGGAAAAATAAGAAAAGCAAAATAGGAGAGAAGAAGAGCAAGAAAAGATGCAGAAGCTGTTGCTGCATTCTGCCCTGCTTGATCGATCGATCGATCATTTGTGTCGATCGATCGACCATTCTGACTTGTCGAATTTTGGCCTTTATCGATCGATCGACCAAAGGGGTCGAACGATCAATGCTTTGTTTTCTGCAGATATTTTCTTTTCTTTTCTTTCTTCTTTTCTTTTATTCCCACTTACTATAAATACAATTTTTGTTGTAATAAAGAGATATAGCAGTAGATACACGATTTTAGCTTAGAATAGGTTAGGGTTTGGGTGATTTGCTTAGTTCTTCTTTATTTCTTCTTGGATTGACACACTTTTGGGCTTGAATGTTGACTATTCATCATCCTCTCCATTAATATAGTTTGTATTTCTTCATTTCTTGCTTTCTAGTTAATTTACAAGCTTTCTAATTTAGGTTTACATACTTTATTTACATGCTTTGATTTACACGCTTTCTAGTATAGATTTACCGCGTTTATTTACCGCTTTCCATTTACCGCGTTTTTAACATGCTTTCTAGGTAATTTAAATTAGGTTGTGCTTGAATTGAACTCACTCGGGTTAACGCGTTGCATTGCTTTGGTGATGGAGTTTACTGGTCTATTTCGAGTGCGTTGTCCTAGTTATTACGCCCAGAATATTTGACAGAGCATATCTAGGGGTGGCAAATCGGGTCAGTGGGTCGTGTTTTGGCCCAACACGACACGACACGACAAGGTTTTTTCGGACACGAACACGACACGACACGACTTCGTGTTTTTTTTAGCTGACACGAACACGACCCGAATAAAAAATAACACGACACGACACGACACGACAACCATAATTTCTTAAATTTTAGGCCTAAAAAACACGACAACACGATAACACGACACGACACGACTCATAATTAAGACACGAACACGACACGACACGACTTCGTGTCAAAAAAACACGACACGAACACGACACGAACACGAAATATCGTGTCAATTTCGGGTCAATTTCGTGTCGTTTCGTGTCGTTTCTTCGTGTCGTTTTTAAAATTGCCACCCCTAAGCATATCATGTATGTCCCATGCTTACGACCTTTCGCGCGTAATTTTCGGGATATTTGTTGATGCCAAAATCTTATTAGGCCTTTATGATGATTTAGGGCGTAACAACCCTTGATTTAATTAACTGTCGAAATGATACTCACTTGTAATAACTCGTCGACCCATGTAACCATTTTATACTAATTAACTCCGGTGAGGGATATTCGACGCAACCTATAGTTTTACTCGCTTTCATAATCTAGTTTTAATACCTTGCCTAGATTAACATTTCCCTTTATGCATATTTTTCCTTTTAGTTTGTAATCATCTTTTATACTTTTATTTCGGAGTATTAAATCACTTAAATTCTAGCAACTCGTCCCAGTGGATTCTCGATACCCAACTTACCGCTGTGCTTGCCTCGCAAGTGTAGTCGTAATTTAGGTTTTTGTATTGAGTTGACGAAACGAAAACAACGATTAACGTCTTTACACGCGCTACTTTTCGCACTCGATCAAAATGGCGTCGTTGCCGGGGATGAGTTTGTTTTAGACTTTATTTGATTTAGTATTTCATAGTATTTTCTTTCTATTTGTATTATTTGCTAATATTTTGCAGGACTTCCACATTTGAGCACTTAGAAACGCTCGAATTCTTTCCGTGCGCACTTATTTTGTGGAATCCGCCATTCGAGCCATTTTTGGGGTAAGCATGTCTTATTCCAATTCTTTCAGTAATCCTTGTTATAATTCTCAAAATTCTAGGCCTATGACTTTCGGTGAATACTTAGCATCCCAAAGTAAAATAAATTCAAATATGACTTTGGGCGAGTATAACGAAAGTCAAAACTTAGGTTATTGGAATTTTGATGACAATGACAATGATTTTGGGCCTTTACCTCCTTATAATAGGAATTTTGAAACAAATTGCAATAGTTTTCAAAATTCCTATAATAATGAGTTTTCGTTTAAGTTCGATGGTAATTTTCAAAGTTCCCATTCTAATGCATCCACACCTCGACCTATGACATTCGGTGAGGGCTTGCGTATTTATGAGAATGAGAAAATTGAAACTCGTTATCGGGAAGAAAATCGTTCGTGGGAACATGAGTTGGATTTATTATTTGAGTCCGACGACGATTTTGCTTCCGAGACTTTCGAGGTCGACGAATGTTTTGAACCAAATGAGGTACTTGTACCTACTTTGGAACAAGCCATTCTAGACTTTTCCCATTGCGTAATAGATATTGAAAGTGAGGATGAAAATGATGTAATATCTATTTGCAATGAAATGATTTTATCTTTGGCCCCCAAAGAAGAACATTTCATTGAAAATGATATTATTTCCTTTGAAACTCAAACTTCATGCGATGATGATTCATCTCATGAGTTTGAATTTCTTTCATCCCCATTTTCATTATCTATTAACCCACCGGAACAAGTACCCGATGATTCGGTTTCGAACTTTAATGTTTTAAACCCTATCGCCGATGAGGAGTACTTGCTCGAGTCGCCCTCCACGATCGCATCTTTGCCTCTGTGTGCGCCGCCTCCCATTCCAACTTCAAAATCATTGGAAGGATATTCGTCTTTTCTCGGTCCCCACTTGTTTTTGCCACCCGTTCAATCCAAACCCCCCATCGTCCCACCAAAACTTTTAATTGGCGATGGTTCATTTCTTCCACCTTACACATGCCTTCCGTTGTTCAAACGGAATTCATATTTTTTGAAAGGCATGCTTGTATGTGAGGGTACACCGATTATCCTCCAAAGTCAAATCGTTCTTATGGTGGACCCTCAGCTATTTAGACTTCTAGTGTATAGTTAGTGTGAAGTCTAAATAGTAGGTTGTATATAGTTAGCTTTTTATTCTTTCTTTCTTTTTATTTTTTCTTTTTCTTTCTAATTTAGTTTAGTGTAATTAGTTAACTTTTTATTATTTGTTTTTGCTATGCTTGGTACTAACTTATTTTGTAGATTCTTTGGACTTATTCTTATGGGGATCGCTCCAATTTTGGGTAATATCGCTCTTTTCCTCTCTTTAACTTGGATCTTAATTCACATTGAGGACAATGTCAAGTTTTAAGTTAGGGGGTGTGGGATATTCTATCCATATCTTATTTTAGTCCATGTTTTTGCTCACATGTTAGTTACTTAGTATGCTTTTCTTAGAAAAATTCAAAATTTCAAAAATATTTTCTTTCTTTTTCCTCCTTTTTTGGGCATTTTGCCTTTGTTTCCGATGATAAATTTAAATAATTGTCCAATTCAATTGACAACCCAATGATGCATGTTCTCGATTTTAGAAGTTATTAGACTTTAGTCTAGATTATTGATATTATGAATAACTTCATGAATTAAACTTTAATCCCATGAGCACATGCACTTTTATTGTTATATTGATTTGGTTTAAGATTTTTATAACTCGGTAATCTTTTGTTGCATTGTATATACTTACATCGAGTAAGTTTTATACCTTTCGTCGTTTGTGAGTGTTTACACTATTCTTTTCTCGTTGAAAACGTTACAGTCGTTGGTAATATCTCTATTCTGTTATTTGACCGTTCATTAATTGAGTTCATACTTGAAATCTGTTACTTGATCATGATTTTCATATATTGTTTCGACTCGAGAATTGCGTAAACTTTGTGAAATTATCATAGGCCATCTCTGTTATATCACCCATATTAGCCTTGACCTCACCCTTATATGTTTACCCTCGTTAACCCCTTTGAGCTTAGATATTAGCCTTTCGTTTCATAACCCCATTCCCATAACCAACTCTAAATTGGAGTTATAAACCATACATACGCTTTCCATACCTTTGTTTGGAATGTTACTTGGGATTGAATTATGTGGTTGTGATGTCGGTTGCAATTTAGGCATATGAGAGTTTGAAAAGTAAGAAAAGAAAGTAGTGAAAAAAGTGAAGAAAAAGAGAAAGCAAAAAAAAGAAAAAGCAAAAGAAAACAAAAGAAAACATGAGAAAAAGAAGTTTGTATATGTTGTATATAGTTCAATAAGCTTTGATTACTCTCCCCGATGATATATCTAATGCCGTTTTGGAACTTGTTTTCTAATTTTGATATTGCCCGCATTTTTCCATTCTCCGGAGTTTTCATCCCGAACACTTTGAATCCGTACATACACTCATTTCATTTCATACCCTAGCCATACCTACATTATAACCCTACAATTCCTATGTGATCTTAGGTTGATATAATTTAAAAGTCATTACAGTTGTGATAATCTGTGAAAATGCATTTCGCCTCTTTTAGTGTGCGGTATCTTTCATTGAGATTACAAGTTTTTATTTCCTATATAGCGTTCTTCATTGTGATATGTGTGCGACCTAGTTTCCATTTATATTTACTCTTTAGCCCGCATGTTCCGTGTGTTATCTCCCTGTTTTGAGTGAATTCGCTTGATGAGTGTAATGCCCGTGAGGATTGAATATATGCTTGCTTTAATGTTTATCCGGTTTATTTAAGTTTTTGCCAAATCACACTTTTCATATGCTCGCTCCCCCTCCTACATTTTAAGGTTTCAATTCTATGAGGTGCATTCTATAATGTTAATGTTTTGGACTTTTGTTTGAATTCATTCACTTTGCTAATAATGCGTATGAAATATTTTTTGTTGTTGTTGGGCTTATTACATGTTGGTTTGGGCATATTTTGAGGAAACCATGTGATGTTTGTGGGTAGCATCCCTGAAAACCTTCACGAGATGACACTTGTCCACTAGGGTGACCTAGGGGTTTAACGGCTTATTGCATACGCTAAATGCAATCGTTTGCCTGCAAAAGTGGCCTTCTCTTTTTATTGCTTCTATACCATACTTTTGTACTATCTCCTGCTTTTGGTTTGCTTGTAGTTCTTGTTGCATCCTATTTCATTGCTAGGGACTAGCAATGTGTAAGTTAGGGGGTGTGATAATACGCAAATACTGCGTATTTCATCCTCCGAGCGGACGCATTTTAGCCCCCTCAGGTATCTTATTCCCTATATTTATGCTCGTTAACCAGATAACCATGGATTTCTACGTTAACATGTTTTGCAGGGATTAATTGAGCTTTTGTAGGTAATTGGATGCTAAGTATGAAGTTCAGAAGCATTCCGGTGAAGTTTCGTACACAATCGCACGTTCAAGGGCATTTTAGTCATTTTACAATTTGGGTACCTGGCCCGACATCTCACGAAAGTTGTAACCCTCCTCTCTAACTTCGCGTGGCCGTGAACGGTGCGCGATTCCGAGTTCGTATGAAGAAGTTACGGCAATTTCAGCGGAGGGAAAAATAAGGAAAGCAAAAGAGGAGAGGAGAAGAGGAAGAAAAGATGCAGAAGCTGTTGCTGCATTCTGCCCTGCTTGATCGATCGATCGATCATTTGTGTCGATCGATCGACCATTCTGAATTGTCAAATTTTGGCCTTTATCGATAGATCGACCAAAGGGGTCGATCGATCGATGCTCTATTTTCTGCAGATATTTTCTTTCTTCTTTTCTTTTATTCCCACTTACTATAAATACAATTTTTGTTGTAATAAAGAGATATAGCAGTAGATACACGATTTTAGCTTAGAATAGGTTAGGGTTTGGGTGATTTGCTTAGTTCTTCTTCATTTCTTCTTGGATTGACACACTTTTGGGCTTGAATGTTGACTATTCATCATCCTCTCCATTAATATAGTTTGTATTTCTTTATTTCTTGCTTTCTAGTTAATTTACAAGCTTTCTAATTTAGGTTTACATGCTTTATTTACATGCTTTGATTTACACGCTTTCTAGTATAGATTTATCGCGTTTATTTACTGCTTTCCATTTATCGCGTTTTTAACATGCTTTCTAGGTAATTTAAATTAGGTTGTGCTTGAATTGAACTCACTCGGGTTGACGCGTTGCTTTGCTTTGGTGATGGAGTTTACTGGTCTATTTCGAGTGCGCTGTCCTAGTTATTACGCCTAGGAGATTTGACAGGGCATATCATGTATGTCCCGTGCTTACGACCTTTCGCGCGTAATTTCCGGGATATTTGTTGACGCCAAAATCTTATTAGTCTTTTATGATGATTTAGGGCGTGACAACCCTTGATTTAATTAACTGTCAAAGCGAGACGCGTTCTTAATAACTCGTCTACCCATGTAACCATTTTATACTAATTAACTTGGGTGAGGGATATTCGACGCAACCAATAGTTTTACTCGCTTTATTAATCTAGTTTCAATACCTTGACTAGATTAATCTTTCCCTTTTATGCATCTTTTCCTTTTTAGTTTCTAATCACCTTTTACACTTTTATTTCAGAGTATTAAATCACTTAAATTCTAGCAACTCGTCCCAATGGATTCTCGATACCCGACTTACCGCTGTGCTTGCCTCGCAAGTGTAGTAGTAATTTAGGTTTTTGTATTGAGTTGGCGAAACGAAAACAACGACTGTGCACTTTACACACGCACACTTTTCGCACTCGGTCAGTACCTTTCGTAAAACTTTGAAATGAAAGATTTGGGCGAGGCATCCTTCGTGATCGGGATAGAGATTTCTCGTGATCGATCACGAGGATTGATATGATTGTCTCAAAAGACTTATGCTACAAAATTTTACAAAGGTTTGGTATGCAAAATTATAATCCTATTAATGTTCCACTTCTAAAAGGGGTGAGATTTAGTTTAAGTCAATGTCCACAAACTGAATTGGAAAGGGATCACATGAAAGGTGTTCCATATGCTTCTCTTGTAGGGAGTTTATTATATGCTCAGGTTTGTACTCGACCGGATAATATTTTTGCCATTGGGATACTGGGCAGATATCAAAGTAATCCGGGTGACTTCCATTAGAAGGCTGCAAAGAAAGTGTCAAGGTACTTGCAAGGATCCAAACACTACATGCTCACTTATAGGAGATCCGATCACCTTGAGGTGATTGGTTATTCAGACTCAAATTTTGGAGGATGCCTTGATAGCAAGAAAAGCACTTTGGGCTATATTTACCTTCTGGCGGGAGGGGCCATTTCATGGGAAAGTGTTAAACAAAGTGTCATCGCTTCTTCAACTATGGAGGCTGAGTTTGTGGCTTGTTTTGAAGCTACAAATCATGGGTTATGGCTGCAAAATTTTATTTTAGGACTTAGTATTATGGGTTCAGTATCTAAGCCACTGAAGATTTATCGAGATAATATCGCAGCAGTCTTCTTTTCAAAGAATAATAGATATTCGAAAGCAGATAAGCATATTGAGATGAACTATCTATTTGTCAAAGAAGAAGTTTAGAAACAAACTGTATTAATTGAACATATCAGTATTGATGATAATATAGCGGATCCTTTAACGAATGGGCTATCTCCGAAGATTTTTTTACAACATGCTAAAGAGATGGGTCTCGAGTAGTTAATTGTGTAATTGCTATTTACTTAGTTATTTGACACAACTTTTGATATCAATATAGAGTTTATGAATTCTAAATTTCTGTCTTAATTATATACATGCATGTGAATGACTGAATGTGACATAAATAGTCTTTTTATAAAGACATTATGAGACCATTATGATAACTCACATATTTATCCTTATTAAATATGACATTGATGGCATGGTACATGGAAGGAACCATGCTCTTGAATTAGTGTGGAACTGCCATGACTCACACTAACGAAGTATTTAGTTAAGGTGCTTGATGATGTTCTAAGATACTTGCACAACTTTTGTTAATCAATTCGTTATGTATAACCTTAATAGGACCAAGTGGGAGAGTGTTAGAATTAATATTTAATTATTTAATAATTATAAAATTCGGCCAAATTTTATAATTATAAATGAAATAAATTAATTATTTCTCCTAATTAATGTGGTCCAAATAAGGGGACGAATTTGATTATATTTATGTATTAGTCTTAGAAAAATTATTATTCCAAAGGTCACATGACTTTTGGTATATTGTGAGTCCCTTTAGCTACTTTAGTGGATGGTAGATGATGAGTTTTAAAGGGAATTTTGGATCCCCTTCCACCTTATATACAGTGAACCAATCTCCACCATTTGGTACACAAGAACACACAAAATATATTTGGGTTAGGAAGGGAAAATCATGATTTTCCAAATTTTGGCTCGCTGTTTTCTAAAGAGATTCTGGATCATTTGGAGGAGCTTTTCTGAAGACACATCAAGGACTACAAACGAATCAAGTCTTCATGGAAAAAGGTATTTTTTCATATAATTTGTAGTTAAAAACGAATTTGTGATCGCATGATTATATCAAGATCCTATAAGAATTAATTTCATTTTATAAATAATTCTTATTATTATTACAATGTTCTCCTACCAATCTAGTCATCTACATATTTTGTGACTTGGGAGGATTTGTGCATGTTAGAACCGTTGCATGTGAGATTATTATGTGTTAAAGAAATGATTTATGAAAGTGCACGGTGAAAGGCTACGAAATGAACAATCATCCTTTGTGATTACGCCACCGTTTGCAATGGACCTAAAAGAAATACGTGGTCCGAAGGCCGAAAAATGCGACATTATAAAAGCAAAATATAGCCAAGTCCTAGTTTGTTTAGATTGATATATTCATTTAAAAGAAAAGAAAAGAATATTTGAGGGAGTTTGGATGGAATATCAACAGCTTTGCACAATGACTTTGTATCCTAGTTGCGCTATCTTATCATGACTCTATTGGTTTGTAGAATCACCAATATGCTAGGCTTGTATGCATTGTGCTCATTTGTTCATAGGGTTCACTTTATCTTGTCACATAAGGCTAAATTTTAGTTGATAAAGTTTTTGCAATCAAATTAAGAACTCTGTGAACATGTTTAAGTGATTGGGTCTTAATTCTTTGGTTACTAGTTCACACCCCTCCACTTCCGTTTCCATATGACACATTTATGCCATAAGAGTGTGAAAAACTTAAGTTGTTTTGTGTCATTTCTGTGTTTATATCTATACATGTTTGCTTGTGCATAAATGGTGTCTCTTGTGTGTGTGTGTGTGTATATATGATATTTTGTTTGTTTTGAGTCTTTGCCTTGCTAGCTAGTCCATGATTGCTTTGAATTCAAAATTGGTATCTAACTTGTTACGAATTTTGGTGATATCCCATGCTTATCATAATACATGTTAATGGTATATTTTGTTCTATCGTCATACGTTGGTATCTATTTATCCTCGTGTGGATTAGTTGTTCTTCATTGTTTCCCATATGCTCTATTACTCTTATCTGTTATCCACCATCGCATGTTTAGCTTGTTTTCCCATTCTATTTATCCCTTGTTTAGTTTAGGGGGAGTATTTACTTTAATTGGGTAGAAATAAGTTGTTTTATAATTCTTTAATCTTTATTTATTCCTGAATTAAAATGGGGAGAAATGGTATCTAAACCTTTAGTTTCATGATCTCTAACTTAGGGGGAATGCACAATCTTTTTAGGTAGACATTGTTAGATAAAGGGGGAGAATTAATTAAGGGGGAGTATTTATCTTCGCATTTATTTTGTTATACTCCTTATGCGTTTGATAGTTTGTTTAAGTGTGGAGGAAGTCATTCTAGTGGAAAATTTGTAGCGGCAAAGTTTCTATGAGTCTAGTCAAGTATAAAGTCTGTATTTTTTATTTTTAGGGTGGGATTATGTCTAGACGTGATTGAAGGCGTATATGATTTTTTTACGGTTGGTTTTGTCCCGGAATAGCCAAAGAGGGAGATTTATAAGGACAAATTTCCAATCGAGTCAATTTGTAGTGTTGGCTTAATTCCGGACAAAAGAATTTGAGCCATAGGATAGATGTTTAAGGTGTACTTTCAAGCATATGACAATTGAAGTGTTGAAGACGTAGCAACCAGAAATGAAGAATATATCCTTGTCGATTTTCGTGCCTAGTCTCAAGTCATCAACATTTGGATTCCAAGGTCTCCAAATGTATGAATGCACTAATATATAGAGACAGACTTGGAATATTTGTTTGGGTGTTATTTTTATAATTTTTTGTCAAAACGACTTTTTATATTTTTTTTCAGAAAATCATTTTAAATCTTATCATAAAAGTTTTGGGCTTAAAAATTGTATTTGAGATTTTTTGTAAAGTCTTTTGAATGAAACTGAGATCTCGTTCGAACAAGATGCCCAGGTCGTTCGAACAAACATCAAACGAGGTTCCAACGTATATTTGCCAAAAAAAACCTCTAAATTGTCGTTCGGAGATCGCTCGAAGATGTTTGTTCGAACGAGGTGTTTTTAACGAGATTATAAGCCTGATTTTACACTGAATTTTCGTTCAAACAATGTTGTTCGAACGACATTCAAAATTCATTCGAACGTCGTTGCAGTTCGAGCAGTTTTTCTGACAGTTTTCTTAAAAAACCAACCACTTTCTCCACTTGTTTTGTACTGATTTTTAACCTTTTCGGGGCAACATTTTCTACAGGACTTTTGACACTTTTCAAGAGAGTTTCGAGAGCAAAAATTCCAAGAACAAAATTTCCTTTTTGTGTTTCTATTCCTACATGATTTATCCTCATTAAAACGCAATATTTACACCCATTGTTTTGTTTTAATCCAAGTACCTATTTATATATACTTATTTGGAGAATTGCTTGGCACGAGTTTCATCTCCAATTCAAGAAGGAGAAAGTTTGGGTTTCATCTCTACCCCAAAAAGAGATTGTTTGTTCTGTGTTGCGGTGTTCCTATACGGAGAAAGGCTCCGTGTGTGGGTTGACGGTGACCTAGCCCCTATCATTGGATTCCGAGACTGCGGTGGAGTCCGTGGTTATCTACAAGGTAGAGGTTGAAAAGCGGAGGAGTGCGTCAAGGCTTGAAGGGATTCGAGTCATTGTTGTAAGTCCTCTTGTCGTGTCTTTGTAAACATACCACACTTAGTGGAGTTATAGGCAGGGTCGTCCAAGATTTTTCCCATTGTGGGTTTTCCTCGTACATCGCGCCTCTCGTGTGATTATTTATTTTATCTTGTTAACTCACTTAGATGCATGCTTTTGTTAAAAGATAAAATTTGGTGCAAAATCACTTGGTTTAATTTGGTGCAAGTTTATAATTTGGGTGAGTTTAAATTAATTCAAATCCAGAATTTAATTTGATAAAATTTGATTTGGCCTATATTGAAGATTGAATCAATAGTTGCTAGGCCAATTTCTAGTCTTGGGTTAAGTTAGCTTTATCTTATTGGAAAATTCACATATCTTGCTTAAGTTTAAGTTTAAGTTTAAGTTTGATAAAATTAAAATTTGAATATTCAAGTGTGAATTTTGAAAAAGGAAATTTTAATTTGTGCACCATCCCTTAATTTAGAATTTATAGTTTGGAGCATATATTTCCAACAATTTTCCCACGTATTATTACCAATTCCATCTTTCTCAAACATCAATCTTTGGCTACCTAGTAGCATATCTAGATTTTTCTTTCCCTTAACATATTTTTCAAGACTTTGTGTCAAATCATCAACTTGAAATTTCAATTTAATATTTTCAGACTCGAGAATATGAGAAGGGGAATTATTATCTTTAAGTCTTTCAATTTCCATTTTCAAGAGCTCATTTTCTAATTTTAAACCATCTATAATTTTTGAGAAAGAATTATTTTCGATTGCCATTGATAAGTGGTTCTTTTTAAGATTTATATATTTTTCCTTAAGTTCATCAAAGCTATAATGTAACTCTTCAAAAGCATTTAAAAGCTCATCATAGTCATTGTAGCATTCACTTTCACTATCAGAATCAAGATTAAAGAATACATCATCTTCCTTAGCGATGAAGTAAAAATTTGCAAATGCATTTTAATTACACTCACCATGGGAAGATCTATCGTCATAGTCACTCCATGTGGTGGCCTTCAATGCCTTCTTGACTTTCTTATACTTTGGACAATTGGGTTTGATATGCCCCTCTTTATTGCAATGATAGCATGTTGGTTTATATTTCGAACGTGAATTGTTATTGAAGAACTCTTTTGAATATTGCTTCCTTCTTTTTTCCTTGACTTTCTTTCTTGAAGCAAGATATTTTTTAAAGTCTTTCGCCAATAAGGAAATATCATCATTGTCCTCACCCTCTTCTACATTACTTAAAGATTTAAAAGGAAAAGATTTCTCTTTCG
This sequence comes from Sambucus nigra, assembly GCA_949130495.1. NCBI lineage: Eukaryota > Viridiplantae > Streptophyta > Magnoliopsida > Dipsacales > Adoxaceae > Sambucus > Sambucus nigra. The sequence continues at coordinate 28,653,569 of OX422223.1, read as the reverse complement.
ATTTTTCTTTCAACTTCTCTTCTTCTTCTTCAAGGTTTTTCACTCCCATCTCATAAGTAATGAAAGAACCAAGCGGTTCATCAAGATTAATGGGTTTGTCTCTAATGGCTTCTTTAATAACAAGTTTTTTTTTTCTGAATCTAGTCCTTCTGGAGATACCAGAGAACCTTACCTACATTCTCATTGTTAGTAAATACGTTTCCTAGAGATTTCAAACCATTTAATATATTAGTAAATCCGGTAAACATATCACTAACAGATTCATCAGGTTGCATCCTAAGCAGCTCATAACTATGAATAAGTATATTGATTTTATCTTCTTTCACTTGATCCTTCATAAGTTATTTCTAATCTATCCTAAATTTCTTTAGCAGATTAACGACATGATATTATATAATATTCATTTACATTTAAAGCACAATGTATAATATTTATGGCTTTGGTATTTATTTGATTTTTCTTAATATCAACCGCATTCCATTAATTTTATTTGTTAAGAACAAAAGCATTATTTAGTATTTTCATGGAATAAAGGGACCACTAATTGCAACTCTCCAAACTTCGTAATCATGTGATTAAATAAATATTTTCATTCTATTTTTCCAATAGTTGTAATCATTTCCAGAAAATAGTGGAGGTTTGTAAATAGGTTGACCTTCAGCAAGGGAGGTCGAAAATTTTGCCATGATCTTATACTCTTGGACTGTTAAGTAAAAAATAAATTAGAGCACTAGCTCTGATACCAATTGTTTTCGAGAAAAAACCCCAAGAGGGGGTGAATTGAGATTTTGCAAACTTTGGGGGTGAAATTAAAATTTAAGAAAATATTTAATTTAGAATACTTATCCAAATTTCAGATTAATAAATCTTTAATAACTAACACAATGAATATCAAATAAATACTTCCAATTGATTAACCAAGTAATGGTTAGAAATTATAACACCCAATAAATAAATAATCAATTTTTTGTATTTAATATTAATTAATATCCAAGAATTAATTAATTCATTTCAAATAATTATTTTGAGCTTTAACTAATTTTACCAATTTTCGGAGTTAAATTATTTTCAAGTGTAGGTGTTGAAAAATATAAAAGAATGCAAGTACAAGTAAATAAGAAAAAAAAAGTGCAAAAATAAAAGACACTGAAATTTAATGTGGTTCGGCCAAATCCCAACCTATGTCCAAGCGCTCATTGCGCTTCACTCTATGATCCACTTACGGGTTAGATCAAATCACCACATACAAACACTTGAAGCAAATCCCATCTTTAAGATCGTGGTCTACTTTCGAGTAGGAACCAATCACCGTTACAACCGTGATCCAATGATGGGCGCACCGTTACAACCGAAGCTTCAACAAAGCTTTAAATAGATCTGAATTTTTAGTACAAAGTTTAGATAATGAAACTCCTTATAATACAATTTGATCATGAGTTTCTTCTTCAATGATAATTCAAAATGAATCCGATTTTGGCTCCAGTTTTCACAAATGGAGGCAGGAGATTTTCTTTAAAAATCTTTCTTCTTGCACTAGTATTTGTTGATGTGTACTTTTGAGTATTTGAGCATAAGATAATTTCTTGTTCTCTTGTATTTCTTCTTCAAAAATAAGAGAGTATTAATTTGTTGGTATCTCAAACTTGAATAGAGCCGAATATCAACTTTTGTTCCTCTCTTGAATATATGTACGAGCTGAATGAAAATTTCTAGTTACTCTCTTGAATTTGTATGAGCTGGTGAAAAACCTGGTTGCTCCTTTCTTGTATTTTCCTGTCCCATGAACTTCAACAAATTCGGTCTTCTATTTGTATGATTCAAAATTAATGACCATTGGGAAGAGCATTAACTTAGTTCTCAATGAAGGGTTGTCTACTGAGAAATTTTCATTGAGAGTGTGTGAAACAACTTCTCTTTGAAAAAGTGAATAGAGGTTAGTGTAGAGACAACAAATAACGGGCACATATATATTTGGTGTTACGGGTTTTCTCAGATTCAAAATAAGAGAGAGTGAGCAGTAGAAATATATAATGCAAATACAGTTTCTTTCTAATATTGTATACATGCGTGCAATGAAGCAGAGTGGGCATAAGAATTGTAAAATGAGGACTGATGCATTTCACCCATGCATGTAATAAATAATTGTCTTTCCTTTATGAAGAAAGAGGACACACTCAAAAAGATAATATGTAAAGTATGTGTTGCCCAAAAAATACCCAAGAAAGGGGTGAATTGGAGTTTTGCAAACTTTTCGGGTTGAATTAAAATTTCAGAAAATATTTAATTTAAAACACTTAATCGAAATATCAAATTAACAAATCTTAAATTATTAAACCAATGAATATTAACTAAACACTACCAATTAATTTAAACAATATAAATCACATATTTTAACATCCAATAAATAAATAATCAATTTTCGTATTTAATTAAAATTTATCTTTCTGAATTAATTGTGACACCCAGCCTAATTAAACATTGGGTGATCAGGCCTTTATTAAATTAAAACAAGTTTCTCATCTAGTTCATTCTTAGCATCACCGTCTAAAACTTTTTAATTACTAACCACCCAAGTAAAATTATATCAGTGCCAAATTTTAGTTTTCTTTAAACAGATAAGTAAACTTTGCGGAACAAAATAAATCATTCACCACCATTTATATTTAAAACATCCAACAATATAAATAAATGAATAAAGGTCTTGCTGAATAAATCATTAGCTACAAATATCCAAAACCAAATAAATCCACGATACTGAAATGAATCTGAATGACTATCTGAAAAAAATAAAAGAGTAACTATGGGGAAATACGCCCAAACTGAAATACTGAATCTGAAATCCTAGTCTAGGAATGAATACTGAAGTGTCTAGTCCGAATCCTGCACGCATCCACATGTGCTGCAGTTACACATCCCTGTAATAGAATAATAAAGTCTGGTGTCCCTGTGGTTGGATACCTAAAAGGTTTTTAAAATATTTTATATCAAGAGTTAGTACTCAAAATGTTTTGAAAATATTTAGCAAGCGTTTATCTCAATTTAAAATCAGTTATTTATTACACATGCTAGGTTCTCGTGCACTTTCTTAAGTTTTCTCACCTCTCATCTATTGTGCATCCCTAACGTTCTATACTTAGCCCACCTAGGTATACTACCCAAGCTAACTATACTAACATAAATAATTGAACTTGTCTACACGTCTAAGCCCATACCGCATATACAATACCCTATTTCATTAACATCTCTCATATGTTAATTTACTTAACCTATAACATTATGTTATATTTCAATCTTTATAATTAAGTTTCACTTAATTAATATACTTTCTTAGATATACACAATTTAACACACACACACACACACACACACACACACATATATATATATATATATATATATACAAACTAAGGCATCCCCGGAACGACAACCGTGATGAATGCATACTTTGCTATCATGTCCCCATACATCTCGTACATCAAGGAATCCCTGTACATCTCGTACATCAAGTATATATGGCTCGGTGAACACTTTTGAACTTAAAAATCATCATACTAAGGGGGGCGACGAGGTTCCTAGTCTTTGGGGCTGCGCACATACCCAACGTACCCAAACGACCTGCCGGAATCACTATTATCACTCAAAATAGTAATTCGCCTAAATTCCCATGCCCTGGGGGTACTTATCCTCACCTCACTGGAATCATCAACTGATATACAATAGGTATTCACACAACCTAAGTATCCATACTTCAGTAAGTATTCACATAACCAAATTATTCATGTTTGTACGTAGTATCTCTCTCTCGCATACTCACCATACTTATTACTTTACGATTCGTCACACTTAACGCATTTCTTTGAGTATTCACACAACTCCGAGGATCCTAGTTATCCCTTTATTAATTTTAGTAGTTAAGCCTAACTTACCCTACTGGTCTGTACATAGTAGTTAAGCCTAACTTACCCTACTGGTCTATACATAAATTCATTTGAAATTTTCGTAATTATTTATCCGTCTCTCTCATTAATTACGATATTGTTTAACCCAATCCATTCTCGTCTTCATCCTCTTACTAACACTAAATCATACTCCGATCATAGGCCTACTGGAACATAATAAGTCTCCAATATTATTTAAGAAAAGTCCTAAAGGCTTCCGCAACAACGGTTTAGGAATTCTAGGCCAAAAAGGAAAATATCAAGTTTTTTGGTGAATTGAATCGATTCGCCCCTGTCCGAATCGATTAAAAAATGTACAGTTTGGCCACTTCGTCTTCTTCATGCATTTTCCGACCATTTTCATTTACCAAACTTACATTATACTATACCAAAATCAAAACTAATTATTCCTAACCATTTCTACATGCATTACGATGATTTCTAACGTTATAAACAGATCAAATCTTCACAAAATTCAATCAAGAACGAATCAAAACCCAAAACATCTTCAAAACCCTAGTTTTGTGTTCTTCTCACATATTCGCCCAAAACCCCATATTTAATTTGTGTTAATGATCAAGTTACCTCTGATTATTAATCCTCTACATATGTTAAATCGCTCTCCATGCATATCATATCCCAACATGCATAAAAATCATTCTTTTTCTCCCAAGAATATTGATTTAACCAAGTCTATCATTAAAGCCCTACACATAGGTTTTATAACTTCAAAAACATTGTATATAAACACTTGCCTTAACAGAAGTGATATGATTTCGTGGTTGTGATGATGGATTGATGTTCCTCTCTTCCAATCCACACTGCTTAGATTCTTTCGATGCAAGAACAAGGATCAATTCTTCAAGAACACCTCCTTAAGCTTTGAGAATGGTCTCTCATTCTTCTCTAATAGCCTCCCTTAAGTTTTTTTGTGTTTGTAACCTTAGCCTCAATCTCTTATCATCTAATATAGAGTTGTAAAATTCCTAGGTCTCTAAACCTCTTTTTGCCAAAAGACCGAAATGCCCTCAATAGGTGCTGGTTTGGCCTAAAATTGACCCGGGACCCAAACTATACCCCCGGGTATACTATTCCCACTATTTCTACCATTTCGAAATCATCCATGACCTCAAAATCATCATCCGAGTCACTCTAATTATAATTCTCATCTCTACCTCAAATTAGTCTACACGCGACTCTCGGTCGAGATTAAAACTAAATACGCCCATATCACTCGTTATGACGTAAATCAATAATCATTAATATTTACTATTCACACTTAGTAAATTTCATTTCATAATACTAATCAGTATCTATCTCTCGATTAATATTTAATAATCACATTTATTATTTAATCACATTAAATTTCGTCACTCGTGTAATTTAATTAAAACGTATTTTTCCCAATCAATTTTTGAATTAATTAAATCTCAAATATGTTAAAATACGAGGTATTACATACTTTTCCGCTTACAAAGGAATTTAGTTCCCAAAATTAGGATATATCTACGACGAATAACTTTGGATATTGCTCTCGCACGTCATCCTCCTGCTCCCAAGTTGACTCATTAAGATTGTGGTGCCCCCACTGAACACGCACTAACATAACCACCTTGGATCGCAACTTACGCTCACTACGATCCAGAATAGCCACGGATTTCTCCTCATATGAGACGTTTGGCTACAAATCAATCTCCTCAAGTGGAACGTGCCAGAAAGCTCTCTCGTTCCTCCTGTATTTCTTCAGCGATGCCATATGGAACCTATTGTGTATCCACTGAAGATGCTTTGGAAGTCTTAATATATATGCTACCGGTCCCACCCTCTCTATAATAGGAAAAGACCCCACATATCTCGGTGTTAACTTCCCTTTCTTGTCGAATCTCATGATTCCCTTCATAGGCGATACCGAACTAACACCTGGTCGCCAATCTCTAACTCCACATGTCTACGATCCGCATCGGCATAACTCTTCTGCCTATCGTGAGCTATCCGAATACACCCTCGAATCAACTCAATCTTGGTAGTACTCTCTTATATCATCTCTAGCCCTAACAGCTTGTTATCTCCTAACTCTAAGCAATAAGCGGGGGAACGACAAGGTCTCCCATAGAGTGCCTCGAACGGAGCCATATCAATGGTAAATTGGTAAGAGTTGTTATACGCAAACTCTACCAATGGAAGGTATCGCTCCCAGCCTCCCCTGAAATCTAGGATACACATCCTCAACATGTCCTCTAGCATATGATTAACCCTCTAAGTTTGCCCGTCAGTCTATGGATGATAAGTGGTACTCAACCGTAAGTCCGTGCCCATAGCCTCTAAAAGATTTACCAGAAATGGGATACGGGGATTTTGTCTCTATCAGACACAATATTGATCGATACTCCGTGCAGCTTAACAATCTCTAAAATGAATAGTTGTGCATATTGTATCGTCTCATAATCAGTACGAATCGATAAGAAATGGGCCACCTTGGTCAACCGATCCACTATCACCCAAATTGAATAGTGACCTATATGCGACGTAAGTATCCCTGTAATAAAATCCATCGAGATACTCTCCCACTTGTACACGGGAATCTCTAGTGACTGTAGCATCCCTGAAGGTCTCTGATAGTCAACTTTCACAAGCTAGCAAGTAGCGCACTTCGAGATAAACTTTGTTATGTCTCGCTTCATGTCTGTTCACTAATATTATCTCCTCATATCCTGATACATCTTATCCCCACCGGGATGTATCGCAAACCTCAAACCGTGAGACTCAATCATGACTGCATGCCTCAAATCCTTATCCTCAGGCATCACTAGTCTCCTATTAAAATATAGGCCTCCCTATAAACTCACCGAGTAGCACTCTGTGCCCTAAGCTAGCAACTGACGTACCATGTCTTGACAGAACTGAACCTTTGCCGCTGCTTTCACTACCTACATAATAATCTCGGGAGTGATAAACAAAACTGCCATGCACGCTTTGGCAACCTCAACATCATGTCGAAGTTCACTCCACTTTTCCTTACAGACCTCTGCAAGCTCCCCAGTAGGTTATCGGCTCAACGCATCTGCCACCACATTAGCCTTACTAGGATGATACTCTATATCAAATTGGTAGTCCTTTATGAATTTTAGCCACAACCTCTACCTCATATTCAAATCCTTCTGTGTGAAGAGATACGAAAGTGACTTATGATTCGTTAACAATGTAAACTACTCCCCCAGAAGATAGTGTCTCCATATCCTCAGAGCAAAAATGATCGCTATTAACTCAAGGTCATGAGTGGAGTAATTCTTCTCACGGGTCTTAAGCTTTTGAGATCCATAAGCTATAGCCCTCTCCTCTTGTTACAACACACCCCCAAGTCCTTACAAGGAGGCATCGGTATAGACTCGGTACTCCAATACACTCCTCGACAATACAAGTACAAGTGCTCATGCCAACTTGTCCTTTAGCTCATCAAATGCTAACTGACAATGAGCGCTCCATACGAACGACACCCCCTTGCAAGTTAGGTTCGTCAATGGACCCTCAATATTTGAAAATCCCTTAATAAAGCGACGATAGTACCCTGCCAACCCAAAAAGATGCGAATCTCAGTCGGTGTCGTGGATTGTCCCCACTCCCTCACCGCCGATACCTTACTCGAATCCACTGCAATGCCCCTGTTTGACACGATGTGGCCAAGAAATTGCACCTCTCGTAGCCAAAATCCACACTTATCGAATTTAGCATACAACTGGTGGTCCCGTAGCGTCTGTAGAACCATACATAAATGCTTAGCGTGCTTCTCCTCGGTACGTGAGTAAATGGGGGTATCATATATGAACACGATCATAAAATGGTCCAAAAACTCCCTGAATACTCTGTTCATGAGATCCATAAACAATGACGATGCATTGGTGAGATCGAACGACATCACCCTAAACTCGTACGACCCGTACTGCGACAGAAAAACTGTCTTAGGTACGTTCTCCTCTCTAATTCACAACTAGTGACAATCGAACATCAAATTAATCTTGGAGAAGTACGCAACCCCTCTCAACTGATCAAACAAGTCATCGATCCTCGGTAACGGATACTTATTTCGTATCGTCACTTTATTCAGCTCCTTGTAATCTACACATAAGCGAAGCGAACCATCCTTTTTTTCATAAATAACCCTGGTGCTCCCCACGACGATGTGCTCCTCCGAATGAAACCCTGCCCCAAGAGCTGCTGAATCCACTCTCTCAACTCTCACATTTCAGAAAGAGCCATGTGATATGGTGCCCTGGCAATCGATGTTGAACCCATGTGCTAAATCGAAAATGAACTCAAAATACATCGATTTAGTATCGGGTATCTCCTGAAATATATCCTCAAAATCCCTCACGACTAGAATCGAGTCCAGGGAAACAACCACCTCTTGTGAGTTCCCCTGTCGAGACTCCTGCCCCTGCTAACCCGCTACCTGATGTAGTTGTGCTCCACTGACACCATTCCCATTTGCCTCGCTCGGCTAGCTCGGCTCCCCTTCGCATGGAAGCGATGATCCTAATAGTGTACCAGTGTGGCATTGACGACATCAATATATGTCATCAATGCAGGGTTACCAATCAAATGATGCCTGATCCTCCAGGACAAATCATCCATAAACGTTGCTTTCTTCCTCTCCTTATTACTCACCTCGTCTGACACTCTATCTCGTAATCTGCTACCAAGCGATTACCTTAGCGTATCTCCCCAAACTTTTTACACATATCTGACTCAACTGCAGGCGGGAAGTACTTGTGATCAAACTGCACCCAGAACTCATTAATCTTCATTAAGTCCCTCTCCTCAGCGGTGGTCACCGACTCCCACTATTATAGAGCTGCTCCTAATAGTCTAAAGGTAGCTAACATGTGTTTCTTCACTTCACTGCACTCTAGCATGTGCAAATAGTGCTGAATATTCTTCTTATATTGTCACGTCACCACTACATTCGTACTACCCTAGAACTCTGCCAATTAGATGGCCCTATTTCAGACTGAATCGCTGGTGCCATCGGCGGCTGTACCTCAGGCTGAGGGAAATGAGACGCCATAGCTCATGGATGTCTCGACCGCCTGGGCCACTATCACTGCCACCTGTGTAGTAGAAATCGTTTTTGGTGGTGGTGGTGGTGGATGTATCTGCGCTTCCTGATTATCCTCCCTAACCTCGTCCCTGGATGCTACCTTCTTTGCTCACCCTCTCCTTGGTGGCATTTTTAAATAGATCGAATTGTATAAGTACATAGTTTATACAAAATCTACTAGTAGAAGCATGATATCTTAAGCACGTAAAGATAAAAATAACAGTCCTAATAATAGGGCTATATATAAAGAGAACGATACGCTGAAATTGTAGTAAGCCATACAGATCCTATGGACACTAGAACCTGATGCTCTATTTTGAGTGATAATGGTGATTTCGACAGGTTATTTGGGTACGTTGGTTATGTGCGCATCCCCAAAGACTCGGAACCTTATCTGCCCCCATAGTATGATGATTTTAAGGTTCGCACCGAACCATATATCCTTGATGTACGAGATGTACTTGGATTCCTTGATGTACCATATGTACGGGGACATGATAACAAAGTACGCATGCATCACGGTTGGCGTTCCGAGGATGCCTTAATTATAAAAATTGAAATATAACATGTGTGAAGTGTTATAGGTTAAGTAAATTAACATATGAGAGATGTTAATGAATATGGTGTTGTATATACGGTATGGGCTTAAACGTGTAGATAATTCCAGTTATTTACGTTAGTCTAGTTAGCTTGGGTAATATAGCTAGGTGGGCTAAGTATAGAACATTAGGCGTGCACAATAGATGAGAGCTGAGGAAACTCAAGAGAGTGCACGAGAACCTAGCATGTGTAATAAATAACTTTTTTTAAATTGAGATAAACGCTGCTAAATATTTTCAAAACGTTTTGAGTACTTACTCTTACTATAAAATATTTTCAAAACCTTTTAGGTGTCCAGCCACAGGGGTGCCAGACTTGATTATTCTATTCCAGGGATGCGTAGCTGCAACACATGTGGATGCTTGCAGGATTCAGACTAGACACTTCAGTATTCATTCCTAGATTAGGATTTCAAATTCAGTATTTCAGTTTGGGCCTGTTACTCCGCATTTACTCTTTTATTTACTTCAGATAGTCATTCAGATTCATTTCAGTATCGTGGATTTATTTGGTTTTGGATATTTTTAGCTGATGATTTATTCAGTAAGACATTTATTCATTTATTTATATTGTTGGATGTTTTAAATATAAATGATGGTGAATTATTTATTTTGTTCCGCAAAGTTTATTTATCTATTTAAAGAAAACAAAATTTGGCATCGATCTAATTTTACTTAGGTGGTTAGTAATTAAAAAGTTTTTGACAGTGATGCTAAGAATGAACTAGATGAGAAATATGTTTTAATTTAATAAAGGTTTGATCACTTGATGTTTAATTAGGCGGGGTGTCACATAAATATTAAATGATTCAAACAAAAAATATCAAATAAGCACTACCAATTAATTAAATAAGTTATATTTCAAGATTATAACACCCAATAAATATTCAAACAATTTTCGTATTTAATAAAAATAAATATTATGAATTAATTAGTTACTTTCAAAAATAATTATTTTTATCTTAAACCAATTTTATCAAATTTCAAATTTGATTTGCATATATATATATATATATATATATATATATATATATATATATATATATATATATATGTGTGTGTGTGTGTGTGTGTGTGTGCTGAAATTATAAAAATAAAATAGCGCAAGCAAATAAATAAATGTAAATGCAGAAAATATAAACGTCGAATTTTTAATGTGATTCGGTCAAATCCCAGCCTACGTCCATGCATCAAGAGCTTCCATCTCCTATGCGCTTTACTATTCCTGATCCACTTGTACGGTAGGATCAAACCACCACTTTACACCCGAGCAGCAAAATCGTCTACTGGTACAACTTTCGAAGCTAAAAATTCGTGCTTCAAATCTTAACAACAAATGTAGTAGATTTTGATGCACAATATTTGAAACTCTTTAAAAATACAAATGAGTCCAAGTTCCTTATTCAAAGATTTCTTCTTGTAGCAGAATAATACTACTTGTGCTCTTGTTCTCTTTTTCAAAAATAGTTGATTAGGAATATGTTGCTATCTCAAAACTTGTAAAGCTGAATGTTAACTTCAGTTTGTTGAAATTATTATTTAATTATTTATTAATTATAAAATTCGGCCAAATTTTGTAACTATAAATTAAATACATTATTTCTCATATTTAGTGTGGTCCATATAAGGGGACGAATTTGATTAAAATTAATGGAATTAGTCTTAAAAACTTATTCCAAGAGACACATGACTTTTTGGTATGAATGTGAATCCTTTATGCTGCTTTTGTGGAAAGTGTATGATAGGTTACCAAGGGAACTTCAGGTCCCCTTCCACCCTATATATAGTGCACCATTCTCCACTAAATGGTATACCAAAACACACAAATATATCTGGGTTAGGAAGGGAGGATTATGAAATTCCAAATTTCCCCATATTTCAGATTTCTGGCCATTTTCTAAGAGCAATTCAGGAGCAAAGGAAGGAAGAGCTAGGAGCATTTGGGAGTTGTTCTTAAAGAACATCAACAACAACGAACTCATCGATTTTAATGGAGAAAGGTATTTTTCCATAAGAATTAGTAGTTATATTTATGTGGTGATTGCATGAAAATATTAAAGATCCTTTAAGAATTAAAATGATGATAAATAATTCTTATTCATATCATGTTATGCTATTACAAGTGGTATCTGAGCCTGTGTTTAAATATTATCATGTTATCCCTCTACAAATTTAAAAGATCAAACTATATTTGTTGATAAATCGAGCTTTTAATGTTCTATTCCGCAATGATTTGTTTATCATGATGCTTCGTATTACATGGTAATTTTTAATGTTTTATTAAGCACATATTTGTTTATCCTGATGATTCGTATTACATGATAATTATATAAGAAATTGTTCTCGTGTTTCTTAGCAATTTTATCAAATCTATTAAGATTTTTTCTGTCAAAATTTTGTCAAATTTGTCAAGAACACTTTTATTTGATATACTAGGACCATATATGTTGTTGTGATGTTATTTTAGTAGTTTTCTAATCCGCTTCAATCAACTCTACAAATATCAAGCAATTGTGGAACAAAAAAAAAATTCAAAAAAGCGCTTGTGGTGAATAATGTTTTTGTCACTGAACTTGTTTCGAATGTGATGAAACTAGGTAGTCTGTTTTTCGGCTATCCGAGATCGTTTAGGCCCTTAAAACTCAAATTTTACCATATATGGTAATAATCTCAAGGGGTATATCTCACTCCAGAAAATTTGTTTTTTAATTCCATCAAAATTTTTGAGATTCCAGAGTATTTTTCTACAGATTCACGATGCTAACTCATATTTTTCATTTTTGGCAAAAATTAATATTTTCCATATCTTATGAATGTTACATCAAGAACTGTTATGTAAACCTTGTTCTAATGATCATGTTTTAGTTAAATATTTGTGTCAAACATAGGCTAATGTATTTCATATGGTAGGATATTAGACTTGTGTTAATTTAATATTCATCTTTTTGACGAGTCTCATGCCAAACACAAACCAAAATTTATAACATTGAATTTATATATATATATATATAAAATTCATCTTTTGACGAGTCTTGTGCCAAACATAAGCCAACGACTCAAATTGTAGAATATAATTGATATTGTAGTTTCACCAAGTCTCGTATCAAACACATGCCAATAATTCATAAAGTGGAATATCAAATTATTTTTTATTCTAAAGTTTGTTATTATTTAGATTTACTCAACTTTAGAATTATTGATTGGATATTGTAAGAGAGTAGTCCAAATTTGGGGGAGCATCGCATTTAACGTGTTTTTGACTTGAGCAACGTTGTTGGGCCTACGTATTCGTCTCTTCACAAAATCAAAGTCCGCATAGTTAGTGGACCCGTACGATACGCCGTAAAACTCGAATTTTCGATGATTTTGGTGCGCAGGGGGTGCCGAATACGACTAGCTGCCTCCAAACGCCCATATACCGTATGAAATACGTAAAGCTCATAATGAAATTATTAAATACGCTCGTCACTATCAAGCTTGTGACGGAGCTCCAGAAGTTTGTGGGGGAGAAGAGTTAGAACTTATCTCCTTACTTTGCCCCAAAACCATCGTCCTACTAAAGGATAGGAAACCCCCTTTTTATAGTCAAAATACCCAAAAGTGGGGTTTGACACATGTCATATTTTTAAGGGAACCAAGTGTCCAATATTTATGGCGCCACTTGTCATAATATATGTGGTGGTATCTCATTTAATTGATTTAAATCATTACTAGAGTATTATCAAGTTTAATCCGTGAGACTTGCGGTATACGCGATATATTAGTTAAGTGCAATAATATTGCAGTCAGTGCAGTGCCCGAATATCAGTAAGGCTTTTATAATTCATTTAATCTCTGATTCTGAAATATGCGGGGTTAATTTATTTATGACCCTACTATATTTGCCCCCTCGTATGCATAGTTGGTGTGGTGATGCTTTGGCTGTGACATATCAACCGTGTGTATGAAAATATCATTTCGTATGTTTTATCTAAGCCATCATGTGATCTCGTTCAATCTATACCATGCACATATATGCATATAACATTTGCAAATAGTTTTGAGGGCTATCTTTGTTGTCTCTGTTTTCATTTTGGAGGAGTATTTTGGGGGTTTCCCCCATTCATTTTGTATGAGCATGTCTCAACAATTTCATTGTGGTTTGTTGCGTAAATATTTTAAAAATAAACTTGCCCGATGTACTGGCCCGAGCAACCCATTTGTGTTTCAGGTGAACTGGGGTTTTTTAAACAAATATATTCTGCAAGTGTTCCCAATTTACTTAGTCGAGAAACTATAAAAGGTCCTTTAAGTAAACCGGGACTTTTAAACGATCGTAATTTACCTAGTCCAGCAACCATAAAGATCCTTTAGATAAATTGGGGCTTTAAACCTGCCCAACTTTCTTAGTCGAGGAACCATATAGGTCAATGTTTCTCATAACCATAATGCCCAATTTACTTAGTCGAGCAACTATAAAGGTCCTTTAACTAAACAGGGACTTTTAAGCGACTGCAATTTACCTAGTCCAGCAACCATAAAGGTCCTTTAAGCAAGCCGAGATTACCATATAGGTCAAAGTTTCTTAAAACCATAATGCCCTCTTTGGGCGACTCACCACAATATCTTTAAGGTTTCTCGGAACTATAATGCATCGCTTTGGGTGACTTACCGCAATATGGTAAGGTTTCTCGAAGCTATAATGCACCGCTTTGGGCGACTAACCACAATATCGGTAAGGTTTCTTGAAACTATAATGCACCGCTTTGGGCAACTTACCACAATATCGATAAGGTTTCTCGAAGCCATAACGCACCTTTTTGGGCGACTTTTCCATAATATTTGTAAGGTTTCTCGAAACTATAATGCACCACTTTGGGCGACTTACCATAATATCAGTAAGGTTTCTCAAAACTATAATGCACCGCTTTGGGAGACTTACCACAATATCGGTAAGGTTTCTCGAAGCTATAATGAATCGCTTTGGGCGACTTACCATAATATCGGTAAGGTTTCTCGAAATTTTATTGCACCGCTTTGGACGACTTACCCCAATATCGGTAAGGTTTCTCGACGCTATAATGCACCGCTTTGGGTGACTTATTACAAGATTGGTAAGGTTTCTCGAAACTATAATGCATCGCTTTGGGCAACTTACCACAATATCAGTAAGGTTTCTCGAAGCTATAATGCACCACTTTGGGCGACTTACCATAATATCGGTAAGGTTTCTCGGAACTATAATGCACCGCTTTGGACGACTTACCATAATATCGGTAAGGTTTCTCAAAGCTATAATGCACCGCTGTGGGAGAATTACGATAATATAGGTAAGGTTTCTTGGAACTATAATGCACTACTTTTGGCGACTTACCAAAATATTGGTAAGGTTTCACGGAGCTGCGGCCAATTGTTTGCCCCATGTTTATTTTACTGTAGTAATGCCATATGGCTGACGCCATAAATGGACCGAATAACTCTGGCATTTCTTTTGGAGATGCTTTATCAATGAAGGGCATTCTAGGACCGAGCCTGAGCATGCTTGTCCCCTGGGTTCATGTCTGACTACAAATAGTACATCATACAATACTTTCCCCTTTTTTCTTTATTTTTATTTTATTTTAAGATAGAGAAAAGTACAGAAAAACTCACACATCAGTTACAATGTCATATGAATACAATTAAATACAGTTCACCGGGTGATATCCTAAAATGGAAAATCTCTTGAGCGTTTGGCTTTGACATCTGTAAGGGCCTGATGTAATTGCTCGAGCTTGATTTGCTCATGTGCGTTCAATATCTGCAAGATTCTGGCACGAAAACTATTAGTAACTTGTTAGGCGTATTATAATGCCATATGTAACCATGTGGGGTATATCTTGCCCCCTTTATTATATTTTATGTCAATAGAATGAAATATACTCAAAATCATGCCTCAAGGAATTGTTAAACATATTGTTAAATGCAATTTCATGATGTCAGTTTGATATGATACAATATTCTGCTCACACTTTTTCAATCTCATTTTTGTAGCATAAAATGCTAGAGTGCAGATATATCATGTGGCGAGCTATTGATCTCATGCCCCCATTATTTTATCAAAGCTGAAAACACTCAGAAGTGGTTTATTAATTCATATATAAAATAATTCAGTTAGTAAGCATGCTGAGTCACCTTGAGGTGAATAATAAATACCAGACTTGATTTTTCATGTAATTAATATCATAATGTGAATAAATCATATCTTAGAATGATCGTGGGGGAGGTTGCTCAGAAGGCTGCTCGAGCTATCTTGACTAAGGTTGCTCGAGTGACTATGAATGAGGCTGATCGAGTGACCATAGCTAACCAAATTGCTAAGATTTTAGCGAAAAAATATTATCTTGATAAGGTCGTTCCAAAGATGTCAATTTTGACAAGGTTGCAAAAAATATTTTTAACAAGGTCGCTCGAAAGATGTCATTTTTAACGAGATTGCTCCAAAATTATTTTTAACAAGGTCGCTCGAAAGATGTCATTTTTGACAAAGTTTCTCCAAACATATTTTTAACAAGGTCGCTTGAATACGCACACATTAATTTGAGCTCAATTATTTAAACGGTCTTAATGAGATAGCATAAAATAGTTATGCAACTTCAAACCGGGTTTTACGGTTATCCGCATACTTTATTTTCTTTTTTATATATAGAATTTAATAAACCAAATTTCCTAATAAAATAATGAGATTTAAACTTGTGTACCCTTTAAACATGAGTAGTTTTATACCGGACATTCCCCAAAAAACCTCCAAGTGGTTAAAACAATACACCCGTTACCTGAACTGATTCTAGTCTTGGGATTTGGAAAAAGAACAATAATAAAGCACATGGTAGGTTTGTATGGGATGGGAGCAATTCGAGGGTATTGGCTCGATGAGTTGTTTTTATTGAAAATTGTGGTGGATTGAGTGGGATATAACAGAGATGAGTTAATTTTTTCCAATATCACACCAATCTTCTTTTATTCGATTATTTCGCCCATTTTAGGTTGGTACCAGTGTATTAAAACAAGCTTTCTTCTTGCTCTCCTATCCCCTTAGCCCATATGTTTGACCGCTTAGAGCATCCACAATGGGGATGCTAAAAGACGAAAGAAATGGTAAGTTTGCAAATCGGATGATCCACACTGGTGTAACGAAAGAAGCAAATTTTGTAGGGGAAATGGTAGTCGTTTGGTAAAGTTACTGATTCACTACTGAATTTGTAAATGGTTCCTACGAACTTCATTTGTTCGTAGGAATTTTCTACGAACAAATGAAGTTCGTACAAAACATAAATAATTATTTTTATTAAATATTTGAGTTCTTACGAACAACATTTGTTCGTATCATTTCCTACGAACAAATGTTGTTCGCAAGAACTGTGTTTTTAGTTCCTACGAACAATAGTAGTTCGTAGGAAGTTCACTTGCAAATTTCTTGCTCATCACCACTGTAAATGACATGCTGACAAAAAGGTAAAAAGAGACTTTAAATTTGTATAGTTACCTTTCCTTCAACTTCACCAGTACGGTTGCTCTTATAACTTTAGGATCCATAGACCTGTAGCCATAGGCCTCATAGTTGTACTCGTATGTTTTGTACGAATATAGCTGTTTTGGCTATAAGTTGGTTTGTGGGGCTCCAAGCTGAATTTTTTTGTTGACTAGATAACAAGAAAATAGATACTACTCTCATACCTCATAACCTTTATACATATACTTGTCAGATGTAAAAGACATAAATAAGATATTGTAGAGAAAATTTTATACTTGGTCATATCAGTCCCATCGATTATATTTAAAAAGTGAGTTACCCCGTGAACAATGATAACTATTCTTATAGTTATCTTAATTGAGTAACTAAGCACAATCATATTTTGTGATCTAAGCGATTGAATCTCAGCTAATAAATATGCCATGATGTTTTAAGTAAAACATGAGGTATCATAAATAAAGATTAGATTTCTTATTCTCATCCCTATAAATATGATTTATAATACTCATAAAAAGTTATATGGAAATATCCATAACAGAAATGAGATAATGAAAACAATAATACCTATTTTTATAAAGAACGCTCTATTTTTTTACCCAGCTATCCGTATGCACACGAGGCGTTACACAATTGAAATCGTGAATACCTCCCCAGCAGAGTCGCCAAATGTAAGAGAGTGGTCCAGATTTGGGGAAACATCGCTTTTAGCCTGTTTTTGACTTGAGAGTAACATTATTGCACCTACATATCCATCTATTCGTGGAATCAAAGTCTACGTAGTATGTGAGTCCGTATGTTATGCCGAAAAACTCAGTTTTTGGGTGGTTTTGGTGCGTGGGGGATGCCGAATCTGGCTAGCCGCCTCCAAACGCCCATATACCGTATGAAATACATAAAACTCATAATGAAATTATGAAATCCTCTCGTCACTATCAAACTTGTGACGGAGCTCCGAAAGTTTGTGGGGGAGAAGAGTTAAAACTTCTCTCCTTACTTTGCCTCCAAAACCATAATCCTACTAAATGAGGGGAAACCCTCTTTTTATAGCAAAAATACCCAAAAGTGGGGTTTGACACACGTCATGCTTTCTATAGAACAAAGTGTCCAATATTTATGATGCCACTTGTCACAATATATGTGGTGGTATTTCATTTAATTGATTTAAATAATTACTAGAGAATTGTCTAGTTCAATCCGTGAGACTTGTGGTATACGAGATATATTAGGCATGTGCAATAATATTGCAATTAATGTAGTTCCCGAATATAAATAAGGCTTTTATAAATCATTTAATCTCTGATTCTGAAATACGCGGGGTTAATTTATTTAAGCCCCTGCTACAGATATTAAATTGTCAAATAATGCGTATGTTAAACCATAATTTTCTATGTTAGAAATCCAATATAAATATTATGCTTTTATGTTTTTGTGATTTAATAAACATTAAAGGTCAACTTATGACACAATTTTTTATAATTCTGCCATCGAAATTTTGACAATTATATATCTTTATTTCCTTACAAATTTCAGTTATGTGTTTATTTTTTATTTTTTTATTAATTAGAGTGAGCATTTTGTAACAAATCTTAACCTGTTTTCTCAAGCCTCAACCTTTTTGAAATTTGACGAAACTAATCAGTTGGAATGGTGCGAGTAAATTGAGTTTAGCCTTGGTATTTTGGACCTTGATGTAGCACTCCTTACTAACATACCCGTTACTATTACTGAACAAAGCAGTGAGGATGGTGTGCTCATTCACAATCGAATAGGCTTGGTATGATGGTCA
The DNA here is from genome assembly GCA_949130495.1 of Sambucus nigra. Classification (NCBI taxonomy): domain Eukaryota; kingdom Viridiplantae; phylum Streptophyta; class Magnoliopsida; order Dipsacales; family Adoxaceae; genus Sambucus; species Sambucus nigra. The sequence goes on along the minus strand of OX422223.1, from coordinate 28,634,659 downwards.
TTATAATGTGCATCGCAACAAATGTGAAAACTTCCCTATCTGAAAGCACCTACGTGAAATATTATCTAACGAATATTAAGGATAGGTTTCGCACTGCTAACAAATCGTTGGCTGGGAAACTTATGGCTGACTTGACTACTATGAGGTTCGATAGAACTTGGACCATGAACGCACACATTATTGAGATGACCAACATTGCTGTAAAACTGCGGACTTTACCCATGATAGTGGATGATTCTATCTTAGTCCAATTTGTCCTAAACTCCTTGGCAGAATGGTGTAGCTGAAAGGCACAATCGTACTCTTATTGAAATGGTTAGGGGTCTGATAAGTATAACTAATTTACTTATATTTTTGTGGATGCATGCTCTCATGATTGATGTACATGTCTTAAATAGGGTTCCTAGTAAGGCAGTTCCAAAGACTCCTTTTGAACTGTGGAAAGGTTGTAAACCTTCTTTAAGTTAATTTCGTATTTGGGGATGTACAATAGAAGCAAGAATTTATAATCCACATGAAAATAAATTGGACCCTAGAACATTAACTTGTTTTTTATTGGGTATCCAGAAAAATCCAAAGGGTATAAATTCTACTGTCCTAACCATACAACAAGAATTATTGAAATCGAAAATGCTAAATTCATTGAACGTGGTGAAGTTAGTGGGAGTAATGAAGTAAGGAATGTGACTATTCAAGAAATCAAGGGAAATTATCATGTTTTAAGAATTACGGATAATCACAATTTTTCTAACGAGGTTCCTAATGTTCCTATTGTTCATAAAGATGTTGTTGCATCGATTATTGATTCGACCAGCAATGAAGAACAAATGGATGAGCCACTTACTAAAAAACCACATAATGAGCCTATTGTTGAAACACCACAAGAAATAGCTTTACAAAAATCTCAGAGAAATCGGAGATCAACTATTTCGAATGATTATGTGGTATATCTGCAAGAGAATGAATTTAACATTGGGGATGTTGTTGATCCGGTATCTCATGAAAAATTTGTTTCTAGCATAAATTCTAATAAATGGATTGATGTCATGAATGATGAAATAAAATTTATGAATTTTAATCAAGTCTGGGAGTTAGTCGATTTGCCTAAAGGTTATAAAACAGTCGAGTGTAAGTGGATATATAAGACCAAACGCGACTCAAATGGTAATATTGAACGACATAAAGCTAGACTTGTTGCCAAAGGTTTTACTCAAAAGGAAGGCATTGATTATAGTGAAACTTTCCCTCCCTTTTTAAAGAAGGATTCTTTTAGAATCATATTGGCACTTGTCAATCATTATGACTTAGAGGTGCATTACAAAAGTTTGTGGATTGATAGGATTGTCTCAAAAGGCTTACATTAACAAAGATTTACAAAGGTTTGGCATGCAAAATTGTAATTCCATTAACGTTCCAATTCTAAAAGGGGAGAAATTTAGCTTAAGTAAATGTCCCCAAACTAACTTGGAAAGGAATCACATGAAAGGTGTGTTGTATGCTTCTCTTGTAGGGAGTGTATTATATGCATAAGTTTGTATTCGACCAGATATTAATTTTGCCATTGGGATGCTGGGCATATATCAAAAAAATTCGAGTGACTTCCATTGGAAGGCTACAAAGAAGGTGTTAAGGTACTTACAAGGTACCAAAGACTACATGATCACTTATAGGAGATTTGATCACCTTGAGGTGGTTGGTTATTCAAATTCAGATTTTGGAGGATGCCTTGATAGCAAAAAAAGCATTTTGGGTTATGTTTACCTTCTGGCAGGAGGGTCCGTTTCATGGAAAAGTGCTAAGCAAAATGTCATCGCTTCTTCAACAATGGAAGTTGAGTTTGTGGCTTGTTTTGAAGTTAAAAATCATGAATTGTGGTTGCGAAATTTTATTTCAAGATGTAATATTATGGGCTCAGGGACTAAGTCACTGAAGATTTATTGTGATAATGTCGCAGCAGTTTTCTTTTCAAAGAATGATAAATCTTCTAAAATAGCTAAGCGTATTGAGATGAAGTATCCATCTATTAAAGAAGAAGTTCAGAAACAAACTGTGTCAATTGAACACATTAGTACTAGTGTTAACATAGTTAATCCTTTAACGAAAGGTATATCTCCGATGATATTTTTGCAACAAACTAAAGAGATGGGTCTTGAGTAGTTCATTGTGTAATTGCTATTTGCTTGGTTACTTGACATAACTTTTGATATCAATAAAGAGTTTCTAAATTCTAAATTTATGTCTTAATTGTATACATGCATGTGAATGATTGAATGTGACATAAATAGTATTTTATAAAGGCATTATGAGACCATTATGATAACTCACATATTTTTTCTTATTAAGTATGACATTGGTGGCGTGTTACATGGAAGGAACCATGCTCTTGAATTAGTGTGGAACCGCCATGACTCACACTAACGAAGTATTTAGTTAAGGTGCTTGATGATGTTCTAGGATACTTGCGCAACTTTTGTTAATCAATTCGTTATGTATAACCTTATTAGGACTAAGTGGGAGACTGTTAGAATTAATATTTAATTATTTAATAATTATAAAATTCGACCAAATTTTATAATTATAAATTAAATAAATTATTTGTCCTATTTATTGTGGTCCATATAAGGGGACGAATTTAATTAAAATTAATGGAATTAGTCTTAGAAAATTATTCTAAGAGACACATGACTTTTGGTATGAATGTGAGTCCCTTAAGCTACTTTTTTTGGAGAGTAGATGATAGGTTACCAAGGGAATTTTGAGTCCCATTCCACACTATATTATGCACACAATCTCTTATGATTGAGAATATGAACGTTGGATAACGTCTTTATCAACACTATGTAGAGAATGAACTGATGGAGAATTAAATGCACACAATCTCTTAAGACATCTCGTATATTATGAAAGAAAAATACTACGGGGACATGCAATTTGGACATAAAATTGAGACTTATTGATGTGGCAATGGCACATCATTAAAAACACACACTCCAAATTCATGTGGAAACACACTACAGATTCATTTTTTTTTCAAAATATAATTTTTAAATAAAAAAAATTGTTAATTAATTTTAAAAAAATATTTTTTAGTTAATTTTTTTATGTATCATATGAAATATTTAAATATCACACAAAATAAATTCAACTCATAAATAATTTTTGTACTATTTAAAAAAAAATGGTCTGCGTCAGTGGTATGTATAGTCGGTCTGACAACCTATACACATTGCTGGCACGAACCGTTTTTGAGTTTAGTTTTTTTGTGTGGCATTTAAAAGAAAATAGTCCGCGCTAGCGGTATGTTTAAGCTATCTAACAACAATCTATGCATATCGCAGATGTGATCCATTTTCATTAAATAATAAAAAATATTTTTGAGTTGAGTTTTTTATGTCTGCTATTTAAAAAAAGAAAAATACTAGGTCGACACAATGACATGCCGTGTTTGTATTGGTTATTCTCTTATGAATGTGGGTCCGCGTCAACGACAATAGCCAATACCGATGCGACACGTCACTGTGTCGCACCAAATGTGTCGCAAATCGGTGTCGACGTAGAAGTATTCTTAAAAAAAAATGGTCTGCACCAGCGGTATATATAGGCGATTTGACAAATTATACATACCGCTGACGCATACCATTTTACTATTTTAAAAATATTTTTTTTACTATTTAAATAAATTGATCTGCGCCAGCGGTATGTATAGGGGTTCTGACCACCTATAAAAATATATAAATAAAAATATTTTTTTGGAAATATTGAGAAGGAACCCACCCAGGGTCCCGACATATCATATTGAGAAGGAACCACCCCAGGGTCCCGGCAGAAACTCATATTAAGAAGGAACCCACCCAGGGTCCCGGCAGAAACTCATATTGAGCAGGAACCACCAGGGTCCTGGCAGAAACTCATAATTGAGAAGGAACCACTCAGGGTCCCGGCAGAAACTCATATTGAGCAGGAACCCCCAGCGCCACTGCAAGGGTCACTGCAGCTGCAAGGGTCAGCGCCACTGCAAGGGTCAGCGCCACTGCATGGGTCACTGCAGCTGCAAGGGTCGGCGCCACTGCAAGGGTCAGCGCCACTGCATGGGTCACTGCAGCTGCAAGGGTCAGCGCCAGTGCAAGGGTCATCGCCACTGCAAGTGTCACTACAGCAATGACATTCGAGAGGTGCCTCGCAAGGGTCACTGCAGAAGTCTAAGATTGAGAAGTGCCACTGCAAGGGTTAGCGCCATCGCAAGGGTCACTGCAGCAATGACATTCGAGAGGTGCCTCGCAAGGGCCACCGTAGAACTCCAAGATTGAGAAGTGTCACTGCAAGGGTTAGCGCCACTGCAAGGGTCACTTCAGCAATGACATTCGAGAGGTGCCTCGCAAGGGTCACCGCAGAACTCCAAGATTGAGAAGTGCCACTGCAAGGGTCAGCGCCACTGCAAGCGCCACTGCAGCAATGACATTCGAGAGGTGCCTCGCAAGGGTCACCGCAGAAGTCCAAGATTGAGAAGTGTCACTGCAAGGGTCACTGCCACTGCAAGGGTCAGCACCACTGCAAGGGTCACCGCAGAACTCCAAGAGTCACTGCAAGGGTCACTGCATAAATGTTATCTGAGAAGTGCCACTGCAAGGGTTCTGGCAGAAGCTCATATTGAGAAGGAACCCACCCAGGGCGGCCAGGATGAGGGAGTAGCTACCACGAGCAACTCCTCATCATGAAACGACATTCTTTAAAAGAACAACAGTATTAACACTTTGCTATTCTTGTACAGGTTGCCTAGTTGAGAAAGCAGGGCTCAGGTAGGCCAGTTGGGATCTCTTGGGAGTTTTGACTTGGCGGCTGAGGGACAAGGTATGTTGAGCAAGCTCAACCACTTAGCACTATAGGATTGAGAGAATACTAGTAGGAGACCCTATGGTCGCCCAGTCCTCACACACCTCACACTTAGTCACAAGTGAAGTGAGCAGCCAAAGGGCTGACTGCTCACAAGAAAAGAACTATTTATAAAATAATTTTAAGGGAGAGGGTCCTCTAAACCCCTCTCAAGAAAAATGATTTTAGAAGGGGGTCCTCAAGACCCCCTCAAGCTTACAAAGATTTTAGAGGAGTTGGTCCTCGAGACCCCCCTCACGTTTACAAAGTTTGTACCAAAAGTTACCGTTTCAAAAGATATTTAGCAAATCAGATATTTTGTCTCCATTAGAAGACATATTTGCTTTTGAACTTTGGTTGGCACCAGGGGGCATCTGCCAGAGGGGACAGGCAGAGCTGCCTGCAGGTAGGGACAAACAGTACACTGCAGACTTTGTCCCTCACCAACCCTCTAAGTTTTGGCGCCAAAAGTGCCAACCCAGCCCTAGTGCCCAAGTATAAATAGGACCCCTGGGCAAGGTCATAAGATAGAAAAAAACTCATCAGCACTGTTACTATGTCAAAATCACACCAGAACCTCTCTAGTATTCTCTCCCTGCTCTCTCTTTAGTGCTAAGTGCCTTGTTCATTCACTTCCCACTGACAGCCATCATTCTTAGGAGCTCCTCTTGAGAAAATTACTACTATTGTTGTGGAAGTTCATCTTCTTGCAGGGAGGGAGTCCCAACTTGAGCTCCATTTTTACCAAAAGGATAAGGTCTCATCAGAAGCTGCTCCGAAAGTTCTTGAGAACATTGCAGACAGCGTCCATTGGAGTGGGTCACGCCTCACCCTTTCCAGTTATTCATAGACCCCATTCTCACTACCCTCCTACACATACTGTTGGTACGGATCAACATATTAGAAAAAGTGGTTCGTGCCAGCAATATGAAAAAAATACGATTTCATGCCACGTCTCGTTTTTTTGAATTGTGATCTTGTTAGGTAAAAAATAAAAGTTTCATAATCGCATTGTTTTATTTTTTAATTAGTTTGTAATAAGTAAAAAAAATACGATTTCGTATCTTGTCTTGTTATATTTTAACACAGTTTTTTTTATTAAACTAAGTTTTTTAATATAAAAATTATATTTTGTAAAAAAGTAAATTTATATGATAATACAACAAAAAAAATTGTGCCCTTTAATGATGTGGAGTAGGATGAGCCGGTAGTCAAGCACATGATGAAAACCTCGTTGCTGTAAAAAAAATTGTAGACTGATAGGGAGAGAGAAAGAGGTTAGAAGAACAGAGAAGCATACAATGAATCTATAAGGATCCGTTTGGTTCCTTATTTATCATGGTATTGGTAAATAAATTGGTAAATGGATCAATTTCTTATAACTTTGGTACAAAAATTTGTCAATATACAACACTTTTTATGTATAATCTGTGCACAAATTTTGCTTATCAATTTGAGTGAGAAATATTTATCAACAAATTTGTCAACTTTTTAAACGATTTTAACGTTTTAAAAAATAATTTAAAAACTGTTTTAAATAATTAAAAAACCGTTATGAATATTTAAAAAATGTTTTGCAATGTTTTAAAAACTGTTTTTAATATTATAAAAAATTGTTAAGAAAATGTTTTACAAATTTTTTAAAAAACCGTATTAACAAAATATTATAAAAACTATTTTTAACATTTTTTAAAACTGTTGTGAATATATTATAAAAACAGTTTTAAAGTTTTAAAAAATAATGTTAAAAACTGTTTTAAATAGTTAAAAAAAATTGTTATAAATATTTAAAAACTGTTTTGTAATGTTTTGAAAACTGTTTTTAATATTATAAAAAATTGTTAGGAAAATTTTTTACAAATTTTTAAAAAAGCGTATTATAAAAATATTGTAAAAACTGTTTTTTAACATTTTTAAATACTGTTTTGAATATATTTTAAAAACATTTTTAATGTTTTAAAAAATATTTTTAAAAACTGTTTTAAATAGATTAAAAAACTGTTGTGTATATTTAAAAATTGTTTTTAATATTATAAAAAAATTGTTAAGAAAATATTTTACAATTTTTTTGAAAAATCGTAAATATAAAAATATTGTAAAAATTATTTTTAACATTTTTTAAAACCATTTTGAATATAATATAACAACAGTTTTAAAGTTAAAAAACAAAATTAAAAAATATTTTAAATAGTTAAAAAAATTGTTTTGAATATTTAAAAATTGTTTTGTAATATTTTAAAAACTGTTTTTAATATTATAAAAAATTGTTAAAAAAATATTTTATAATTTTTTTAAAAATCGTAATATAAAAATATTGTAAAAATTGTTTTTAATATTTTTAAATATAATATAAAAACTATTTTTAAATAAATAAATAAAATTAATTTTAATTTTGTCTACTAATTATTTAATACATTCTTATAAAAAAACGCTAGATATAATTTAACTAGATAAAATTTGCTTTGTCTCTCCATTCTTTTTTCATTATCAATCAAACGGATCCTAATTGATTTGAAGTGAGTTAGAAAAAATCGTCCATGAGATATGTGAAATAAGGGTACAGATGTTCAATCAATTCACCTGTCAAATTCATAGACCAAGACAATTATTAATATTCAACGTGGGCCCCAAAACATGTGCATCTCACTCTACTTGAGCGCTTCAACGATTAGGATAAATAATTATATAAATGTTTTAACTACAAAGCAATATTTATTTATAAAGTTAGTCTCAATAGGGGCATAAAAAAATTAACCTACAATTTTTTTTTATCATGTATTAAAAAAAATTAAAACAAAGTTAACTTTTATAATTATAATATCTGATTGGATTAAAAAATTGTTTACAAAAAAATAAGGATCAAATATCAAAAAGTCCATTCAATATTTTTTAATATACATTTAATTCAAATTTTTTATTTTATATAAAAAAATCAATTATTCTCTTACTTGTACAAATTCGTGCCAGCAACATAATAAATAACTTTTTAAAAATTTAAACTAAATATATATTAAAAAATATTCAAAGTCTTATTTGATATATGCGCCAAAAAATAATATAAGCGTTTAAATGTGCACTGCAAGTCTTAACCCAATAACTTCCTCCCGATACCAAAGCGCTCACATGTATTGGGGGAATCAAAGCAAACCGATAATTAGCCTTTTTAGCTTGACAATGATGTGAACTCTTAAAATGAATTAATAAAAAATAAAGGGTAAATACTTAATAATACAACAAATCTTAAGTCACATCTTTTTTTTTTCTTTCTAATTAATACGGGACAATATGCGCAGCAACATAATTTTATTCCACCTAAAACAAATATCATTCAAATAAAAATGGCATGGCAAGACATGATTTTTTTACCACACACGAATTAATTAAAACACGACACTACACAAAACATGAAACAACACACAACAACCCAAAATCTTTTTTTTCAACGTAACATGAACACAAGGCAAATAAAAGTGACATGACACGGCACATTTTTTATCACGCGACTAGTTTATAATGGGAAGCCACACGACCACGCATGGCACAAATTTATGTTTTTTTTAAGATAACGCGAATTTGACGCAAATTACACATGAAACTACATTATATCTAAATTTATTCGCCTTTAGAATTTTTTTCGCCTTCGAAATTTATTCTCCTTTGAATAAATATTGGAGCATTACTGAAAATAACTAAAATGAATATTTACATAAAATGCATGTCATATCTAATATCAATTAAATTGTGTTAGGTAAGTCACGACACAAGTTTTTTTTTACCACACACGATAAGAAATCGTTTTTTTTAATTTGATTATTTAAAAAAAAATTGTTTTTAAAAGTTGTTTTAAAAAAATCAAAATTATATCAATCCTAAAACAAAAAAAAATGCAATAAAACACGATTTTTTTTACCAAATACAAACATGACCTAATTTAAACATGACACGATACAAATTTTTTTGTTGACCAACACGAACATGACACAAAAAATTGGGTCATTTATTGTTTGGGAGTTAATAATTCTCATTATTTGAGGTTGAGGTACACCACTCTTCTTATTAGTTGTTGGGGATCCAAAACTAAGAGCAACCCTTAGAGCAACCCTTACGGGTAGTTCAAATTTAGCCTGAACTAGTCTAAAAATTTACCCAAAAAGTAACGAAATTTGCTGTGGGTTAACAAATGGACAGCGCAAATATAAAATTGTGGGAAAAAAGGGAGCAAAACGAGGTCGTTTTGGGCTATAGAATGGGAGCCTTGGGTGGAACATGATGTTCCGCTTAAGGTTCTTAAAGTTTTCACCCCAAATGGTTTAACTTAATACGTTTCCCCCCAAATTTATTACCTCAACCGTCCCACCTATATTCCAACTACAAAATTAAATTCAACAAACCTATAATTAAATCATCCCACCGTAAATATTTTTTATCAGTGTTCCTATTTCTTAAAAAAAAAATAACCATTGAATAAATAGCCGTTGAAAAATTTGGGGGCTGTTTGAAAATTTTGGGGGTCAAAATGGAAATAGAGGAAATATGTTAAAGCTTGCGCGGAACATGATGTTCCGCTTAAGCTTTTTTTTTTCTTCTCCCTTGCGCGGAACAAGATGTTCCGTTTTGGGTGTGGGTTCCACAAAAAACCAATTAGTGCAATTGCATTTTTGTTATTTTTTCTCTACCAATGTTTATATATACACTTCTGCCTTACCCATAATATCCATATATACCGCATATATACCGATTTAACATACCCATAAGGATTGCTCTTAGAGCATCCCTTATGGGTAGTTCAAATTTAGATTCTACTAGGGTAAAAACAGTTGACAAAAATGACAGAATTTGCTACGGGTAAAAACGAAAAAGGGCAAATATACAATAGGCAATCAAAAAGAGAGTTAAACGGCATCGTTTTTGGGGTGAAAATTGGAACCCTTGGGCGGAACATGATGTTCCGCTTAAGGCTCTTTCACTATTGATTTTCTACCCCAAATATTTTAACATATTACGTTTTTCCCCTATTTATTACCTCAACTACCCCACAAATATTTTTAACCAAATATAAATTTTTCAAAATTATTTATGGGTAAAGAAAATGAAAATGAAGATTGTGTTCGTATTTATATAAAAAAAAAATTAACCGTTGGATATAGCCGTTGAACTATTTAAAAAATTTGGGGGTCAAAAACGGAAATAAGGAAAATATGATAAGGCTTGCGCGGAACATGATGTTCCGCTTAAGCTATTTTTTTTTTTTTTCTTTTTCTCCTTCCTTGCGCGGAACAAGATGTTCCGTTTTGGGTATGGGTCCCACAAAAAACCAACTAGTGCAATTGTATCTTTGTTATTTTTTGCCCTACGAATGGTTATATATACCCTTTTACCTTACCCATAGCATCCGTATATACCGTATATATACCGCTTTAGCATACCCATAAGGGTTGCTCTTATAGGTATGCTAAATCGGTATATATACACTATATATAGATGCTATGGATAAGACAGAAGTGTATATATAAGCATTGGTAGGGCAAAATATAACAAAGATGCAATTGCACTAATTAGTTTTTTGTGGGACCCACACCCAAAACGGAACATCTTGTTCCGCGCAAAGAAGGAGGAAAAAAATAAAAAAAAGCTTCAGCGGAACATCATGTTCCGCGCAAGCTTTAACATATTTCACCTATTTTCGTTTTGACCCCCAAATTTTTCAAACAGTTTCAATGGCTATTTATTCAACGGTTATTTTTTTTTAATAAATAGGAACACTATCTTCACTTTCTTTTATATTTTTATTCTAATGGAATATAAGTGGGACGGTTGAGGTAATAAATTTGGGAGGAAACGTAATAGGTTAAATCATTTGGGGTGGAAACTTAAAATTTAAAGACCCTTAAGTGGAACATCATGTTCCGCCCAAGGCTCCCATTCTAAAACCCAAAACGACGTCGTTTTGCTTCCTTTTTTCACACTATTCTATTTATGCCCTGCCTATTTGTTAACCCACAACAAATTTCGTTACTTTCTGAATATATTTTTAGAGTAGTTCAGGCTTAATTTGAACTACTCGTAAGGGTTGCTCTAACAAAAATTTTCTTGACCAATTTGACCGTTAGTTGTTTGGGATCCAAAAAACTTTTTTTTTTTTTTTTTTTAAAGTTTCTTACTGTTTTGTTTTTAACTTTTAATGTAAATACAATTTTTTATATTAAAAAAAACAGTTTTTATAATAAAAAAAACAGTTTTTTCAACTAATATATATATATATATATATCGCGATTAATTAGTGTTGCTGGTAAAAATATCACGATTGATTAGTGCCGCTGACTCAGACCCACATTCCCGGACCCACATCATTTGTTAAATGTGGATTCGTGCCAACGACACTAATTAATCGTGATATTTTATTTAAAAAATATCGCGATTAATTAATATTGCGATTAATAAGTGTCGCTAACGTGGACCCAGATTTTCAGACCCACATCATTTGTTGAATGTGGGTCCGCGCCAGTGACACTAATTAATCGCGATATTTTATTTAAAAAATATCACGATTAATAAGTGCCGTTGGCGCGAACCCACATTCCCAGAACCACATCATTTGTTGAATGTGGGTCCGCGCCAGCGGCACTAATTAATCGCGATATTTTATTTAAAAACTATCGCGATTAATTAGTGCCGTTGGCACGGATCCACATTCCCAGACTCACATCATTTGTTAAATTTGGAAGCGCGCCAGCGGCACAAATTAATCGCGAAAATGTGAGTCTGCGCCAACGATACTAATTAATCGCAATATTTTATTTAAAAAAGATTGCGATTAATTAGTGCTGATGGCGTGGAGAGACATTCCCGGCGCCACATCATTTGTTGAATGTAGGTCCACCCCTACTACACTAATCAATCGCGAATCTAAGTCATAAAATTAAACAATTTTTTTTTATTAAAATTAAAAATATATTTTTTTAAATGTTGTTTTTAATTAAAACAACTGTTTTATATATTTTTTTATTTATGAAAAAATATATTTTTTTAATTTGAATTAAAAGATGTTTAATTTTAATAAAAAAAATTGTTTAATTTTAATAAAAAAAACTGTTTTTTTCATATTAATATTTTTATTATATAAAAAACTTTTTTTATATCAATAAAATAATAAAAAAAATTTGAAAAAGAAGGGCAAAAGGCAAAAAAAAAAATTGTAGACTGATAGGGAGAGGGAGGTCAGAAGAACATAGAAGTACAATGAATCTATAATTGATTTGGAGTGAGTTACAAAAAATCGTCCATGAGATATGAGAAATAAGGGTACAGATCTTTCAATCAATTCACCTGTCAAATTCAAAGACCAAGACAATAATGAATATTCAATGTAGGGCCCAAAACAAGTGTATCTCACTTAGGGGTGTTCAAGGTCCCGTCCGATCCGGGTTTGGACATTATTATGGACCGGACCGAATTAATCGGTCCATGTTTATTAAGACCCGAAACCGGACATGATTAATCGGGTTCGGTCCAAGTGTGTTTCGGTCCAAATAATGTTCGGGTTCGGTCCAATTCGGTTTGACACGGTTTGATTTAAAAAAAAAAAATCTTTTTTTTTTGCTGTTTTTTTCATGTTAAAATTCTGCACTTAAAACTCATTTTGGCTTATAATCTGCCCAAACATATAATCTGCCCAAACTTGCTTCAAAAATCTGCCCAAACCAGCTTAAGAAACCTCCAGCACACCTAGACCCACTTTGTATTAACATATATATTTTTATTATTTAATGTATATATATTTAAACCGGTCCGGTCCGGTCTTAGACCCACTTTTTAAAACCAAATCCAAGACCGACCCGAATACATTCGGTCCTTCCTTTTTAAAACCGAATTTGGACCGAATTTTAAAAAACCCGTAAAAGTATGTTCGGTTCGGTTCGGTTATTTCGGTCCATCCGGTTTGATGCACACCCCTAATCTCACTCTACTTGGATAATTAATTATATAAATGTTTTAACTACGAAGCAATATTTATAGAGTTAGTCTCAATTGGAGCATAAAAAAGTTAACCTACAAAAAAATTTATATCTTGTATTAAAAAAATTAAAACAAAGCTAACTTTTATAATAATAATATCTATTTGGAATAAAAAATTAGTTAAAAAAAAGGATCAAATATTAAAAATTTCTCAAACATTTTTTAATACATACTTAGTCCACCCTTTTATTTTATACCAAAAAGTTCTTTGTTTTCTTATCTTTAAAGGTCCGCGCCAGCGCATGGTAAAATTTTTTTGGTAAAATTTTTTTGGCATGATAAAAGATTTTTTGGTACAAAATAAAAACGATTGAACTAAATGTGTATTAAAAAAACTTTAAGAGACTATTTGGAATATTCCGTTAAAAAAAATAATATAAGCGTTTAAATAAGAGAGTATATATTTATATGTGTTAAAAAAATGTATATAAAGTAACATATATACTATTATGAGCACTGCTAGTCTTACACGATAGCTTCCTCCCGTCACCAAACCAAAGGCTCACATGCATTGGGGTAGGGGTGTAAACGGATCGGGTCTGGGTATATCCAGATTCGATCCGGGTATATTTTTAGCGGATCGGGTCTTACTCGATTACCCGACGGGTCTCAGAAAATGAATTCAGATCCGGATCCGTTAAGGCCCCGGAGACCCGGCCCGATTACCCGACCCAAATATATATATATATAAAACTGTTTTTATAAAACTGTTTTTTTATTTATATATAACTTATATATATATAAGTTATATACTGTTTTTATAATATAAAACTAACTGTTTTTTTATATATAACTTATATATATATACTGTTTTTTTTTATATAAAACTAACTGTTTTTATAAACTGTTTTTTTTTTTATATAAAACTAACTGTTTTTATAAACTGTTTTTATAATATAACTTATATATATATAAACTGTTTTTATAATATAATTTATATTATGTATGTAAACTGTTTTTATAATATAAAACTAACTGTTTTTTTTTATATATATATATATATATATATATACTGTTTTTATAATATAAAACTAACTCTTTTTTTATATATAACTTATATATATATATATATATATATACATACTGTTTTTATAATATAAAACTAACTGTATTATATATTACATACATATTTACATATATATATTAGTTATATATATATTTAGTAACTATATGTAAGACTATATATATATAATATATATATAAATATATATTTATTGTATTATATATATATACACATTCGGGTCGGGTCCTTATCGGATCGGAGTCATGTATATCCAGATCCGATCCATTAACTAATCGGGTAATCGGGTAATCGGATAATCGGGTCTATAAAATTTGCTCAGATCCCTTAATTTAGGTCGGGTCCGGATCGGATCCGGGTCCAGATCCGGTCCATTGACAGCGCTACATTGGGGGAATCAAAGCAAACAGATAATTACCCCTTTTTAGTTTGATAAGAACTCTTAAAATAAATTAATTAAAAATAAAGCGTAAATAATAAAACAACAAATCTTTAGTCACATCTATTTTTTTCGTAATTAATACGGGACAAAATGAGCAACAATATAGTTTTTTTTCCACCTAAAACAAATATCATCCAAATAAAAATGGCATGGCATGGCACGACATAATTTTTTTACTACACACAAATTAATTAAAACACGACACCACACAACAAAAATAAAATATGACACAACACGCAACAACCCAAAATCTTTTTTTTTTCTGCGTAACTTGAACAAAAGCGACATGACACGGCACATTTTTTATCACACGATTAATTTATAATGGGAAGCCACACGACAAAGCATGACACAATTTTTTTTTTTAACATAACGCGAATATAACTCAAATTACACAGGAAACTACATTATAACTAAATTTATTCGCCTTTAGAATTTTTTTCGCCGTGGAAATTTATTCACCTTTGAATATTTACATAAAATGCATGCCATATCTAATATCAATAAAATTTTGTTAGGTAAGGCACGACACAAGTTTTTTTTTACCACACGATAAGAAGTCGTTTTTTTTAATTTGATTATCTAAAAAAATTGTTTTAAAAAAAATCAAAATTATATCAATCCTAAAACAAAAAAATGCAATAAAACACGATTTTTTTAACCAAATACAAACATGACCTAATTGAAACATGACACGATACAAATTTTTTGTTGACCAACACGAACATGACACAATTAAAAATACGACACAAAAAATTGGGTCATTTATTGTTTGGGAGTCAATAGTTCTCGCATTATTTGAGGTTGTGGTACACCAATCTTCTTATTAGTTGTTTGGGATCCAAAATTAACAGAAATTTTCGTGACCAATTTTACCGTTAGTTGACCCATTTTTTCAACATAAATTGCTGTCATACCCTTAAGTACACTTAGTTAGGTAATCATAATTTCAACAGTAAAAAACTCAATTTTCAATAAAGGTTATTGAGACATGCACCAATATCCAATATATTCTCATAGAGATCATCATTCTCTTCTTCCGGTCGGTTGATTTTGACATATACCCATACATAACTTTGAAACCATCACAACCTAATCCAATATTTCACAAATCATAAATAAAACCCTGAAAATTTTCTAAAATCTTTAAATTTCATAACTACTTTCTAAACTCCTCCAAATATCATGTAATATTCTGAATTTTTTTGAGGAATTTGTAATTAGTATTTAAATTTTCCCAAAACTAAGTAATCCATCAAACCAAGTTCAAGAAATTTAAGAAGTTTATAAAATTATTTTTCACATTACCAAAAGTTCACTTATCCATATACACACGTATCAAATTTTAGCGACAAAGACTATCAAAATAACTTACAAGAACATATATAAACTAAGGGTCATGATAACATATGCCCACAAGAGCCCAAAAATAATAGGGATAAAATTTCGACATGCATTTAATATGACACAAATATTCATATAGAACTATTATAGTTACTATTTTGATGGTGAAAACATGTGTACTAAGGGACCATGTTATCATTTTCCATAAACCACTACCTCACTTTAGCAATAACAATATTTCCATGATCTGACTCGATTACACTTTGAAAACATCGTGTTACTTTCACTCGTTTAATGTTTAATGTGTTTCTACATAAAAAAAAATTAAAATTAAAAAAAATACAAAAACCAAACTTCCATTTGCCATAGACGAACAAGGGTAAACCCATTTTCACCGACAAATGTTAAAGGGTAAACCCACATATGCACACCACGCACTCCACTGCATATGAGTTGATGTTGAAGCCGAACCTACACAGATTTGAAACCTGCAATTGCGGTAAAAGTTGAGTGTGACAACCCCACCATAGACTTTGTTGAAGCTGTGCGTACAGAGATGAACAAAACAAATGGGTCTATCAACAACAACAAACTGCACAATCTGAAATCAAAATGACATCTTTAGTTCATGAAAAAACCACAGATACTAAAAATCGATACAAAACGCATAAATCAGAACTCCAATATTCCTAAAAATAGATACAAAAGGAATAAAATTGATAGATGGCAACAACCCCTATGGTTTTTGGCTCCTAAAAACATTGTCAAAAAATCAACAAACCTTAAAAAACCTCCGGTTCACCGACACAGCCACTTAAAACAACTCTACACCACCCTCTACACCATCTCACCGTCCAATCTCTCCTTCTCCCTAGATCCACTCACTACACCAAATCTGCCGAATTGTCAAGGTCATTGATCTTGACAAATCCAACTTGTCAAGATCAATGATCGTGACATTTCGAGGCGAGACAACTTTTTTTTGTCACGGTCGTGTCACGGTCATTGACCTTGACACAAAACTCGCGTTTTGTGTCACGGTCGTGTCGTGGTCAATGACCGTGACACGTTTGTCACGGTTTATAACCGTGACAAAGCCGTGACCCTTTTTAAAAAAATTGTCACGATCAATGACCGTGACACGTCTGTGACAACTTTTATCACGGTCAATAACCGTGACAATTCTGGTCAGAATTTAAAAAAATCTGCTGGGCAGTATGGCCACTTGCACTGCCCAGCAGTATCCAAACATCATATATCCAAACAAACTAAAGATAATGCAAATATATATTCAAATACAGACAATATGCATCACGATATAATTCAAATGTAACAACTTAAAACAATTCAATTCAAACTTAAAACAATTCAATTCAAACTTAAAACAATGTCACTACATGTCTGGTGTATTGTTAAAACTGAGGAGGTGAGTAGGCCACACGACATACGAATTGACGCACCCACTAATATACGTCCTGCCGCATTGTTCGCGCAACCACAATAGGGAGTTCTCCTTCCCAGGTATGACATGCGTGACGAGCACCCTGGACTCCATCTCTTGAAGCGCACGTCCATGAACTATTCCACCCTGGACGATATTCGGGTCCCTCAACCTCCGCCCTATCCGCTGGCCATCAAATACGTCCAATATGAACACGCTAGGCCAACCAAGTGTCGACATTGGTCTGTTGAAGGGCGCCAAATAGGGAAGTGGATCATTGAAGTACGAACGTGTCGGTGATGAAGCAGCGAGGTCCACATCCTCGTCATCCTGCGCCTCGTCCTCCCGCACCTCCTCCTCCACCGCCTTCTCCTTCCTTTTCCCTTTCCCTTTACGGTCTCCGCCCAACGTACGCTTCATGAATGCGTACATATCTTGGACCGTCGCCTCCAAACGGGACAGCTTCGCGTCGTGTGAATCCACCGTTCGAGCCAACCCGGTGTCGCTCGTCTCCAATCCGATGATCCTAGATTTGGCCACCCCCAAGCTCACCCACCTTGTCCTCCCCTTGCGATCAGAGCCAAGCACTTGGCTGAGTGCATCTGTGGACAAAGATGCCTTGTCGGCATCAGACTGCGACTCATGCAATTCCTTAAGCTTTGCCAGAAACGACAAAAAGCACATGATTAGTAAAATAAGTAAACTAAAAAATTATAATGTAATTAACAAAAATTAAACTGTCGGATTACTTACAATCGTGGCCACGACGCTCGGGGACACCTCCTTGTCCTTCCCCTTCTTCGTCTGAAGAGCCACATAAGTATCGAGCCTATGTGGCTTACCCCCTGGCCCACTCCCTACCCCCTGAAATTAAATAAAGTAAAGTAAAATTAGTATCGGCCCCGCAAAGTAAAATAATGAAGAATAATATATTTATGTAGTTATAGAAAAATTAAATCTTACCTGCATCCTATGCTCCACCTCGGCGTAAGAGGTCCGGCCGGAGTAGTGCACGTCCGTCTTTTTTGCTCGATTTTACTCCCCGATTGGCGAGATGCCAATTGTCGATCCTCGATCTCATTGTCAATGAACTTCTGCCATTGTGCCAATGAGATCGGCTCCTTGGGGGGGACAGATTCACGCCATTGGATAATCGACTCTCGTGTTTTTCCAAAGTACCGTGCCCGCATATTTTTTTTCCACGACTTGAGTTGCTCCCTAATCTGCTCCAACACGGGATCGCGTAGCTTTGGATCCAAGTTGAATTGTTCCTGTCCAACAAATACAATGTTAGTTGCGAATAAATATAAATATAAATATAAATATAAATATAAATATAAATATAAATATAAATATGAATATGAAATCGAAATTGAAATTGAAATTGAAATTGAAATTGAAATTGAAATTGAAATTGAAATTGAAATATTCATATAAATATAAATATAAATATATTACCTGTAGTGCCGCCCAAACAGCTAACTTGAGCTCATATGGCACCTCCTTCCAACTCATAAACCCCGGGCCGATGACCGTCTTTAGCAGAACGAGGGATCTCGCTAATATCTCCGATTTGTTCTCGACGGTAATCCCATATTTCCCATATTTGGGGAGCCTAGGGGCGGAAGAGCCCTCGTCGCCTCCACTACCACCGACCCCAGACGACATCATCATAAACGTCATCATCATCTTCGCCTTAATATCTGAAGGAGACATTTGCTGTAAAAAAATGTTATTAGTACAGATATAATATTTTCAATTTTAAGGACTATTTTCATCACTTAGTGTTCATCTAAGTTATTTTATAACAAGTTCCCATAAAAATCTTTAATAAAATTCTCATATCTTCTTTCAATTTAAACACACACACAGTAGTGACTGTCTATTTAAAATAATCTCAATGTTAATTTCAGGTATTGAATTTCTACTATTATTTTGTGCTTTTTATAAATCATACCCCACCCCCACCCCGCCCCCACCCCAACATGTTTACGGGCTTTCATCACCCGTCATAAATTTTTCGGTCCGTGACTTACTGGCCAGTTGTCTTGGGTCTTTTAGTCCCTTAACATTACTTTAAGAATTTTACCCAATCTAAATACCACATTTTCTTTCTTGTTATACACTTGAACACGTTTTGTTATTTAGTCCTTATTAATTTATCTTTGATGTATTACCAGCATCTTTACTTTTATAAACTTTATTTAATTTTTAATTTTAAGGACTATTTTCATCACTTAGTGTTCATCTAAGTTCTAGTATAACAAGTTCCCATAAAAATCTTTAATAAAATATTATCACAAATATAAACTAAGAGTGATAAAATAACTTTGAGGCATATAAATTAATTGTGACAAAGTAAGATTATGGAAACCCCACTTTTCTTTCTATAACTCCTATTTTATTAAACTTTAAATATAATTAGGGGTGTATAGAAAGAAAAGTTAAATAGGAATAAAAACAACATTTTTAAAATATGAAGGGCTCACCAATTTGATCAAATTTTTCAACAACATAGACTAATTGATCTTTATTATAAGACAATTACTACAAATTTATGCGCATTTTAACCCTTATTGTAGTTTTTTAGTTTTCATGCTTTTATTTGATGGATATAAAGTCATGTGATTATTTCACCATATAAAGTCAACAAAAAACGTCATATATGGTTTTTTTCTCCATTAGTATAAGTATATAGCGATTATTTCACACTTAAATCATATATTAAGCCCGCCTTCATTTTTTTATGAAATTTGTAGAAAATTACTTATTTATTTTGAATGAAAATAAATTGTTATCCAATATTTTTGGATATTATTTACATTTACATTTTTGGATATTATTTTTGGATATTATTTACATTTACATTTTTGGATATTATTTTTGGAAATTTATAGAAAATTACTTATTTATTTACATTTTTAACCCCCTACCCCCACCTTGCCCCACCCCCCACACACGCACACACACACGCACATATATACACACATACACACATATATATACACACAAACATATATATAAATGGAAGAGAGAGAGAGAGAGAGAGAGAGAGAGAGAGAGAGAGAGCAACGTCGAGAGAGAGAGAGAGCAGCGTCGAGAGAGAGGGAGGGAACGGCGGGAGGGAAAAAAGAAGGGGGAAAGGGTTTTTGCTGGAACCATTGTCACGGTCGTGTCAAGGTCATTGACCGTGACAATTATTTAAAGAATTGTCACGGTCAATGACCTTGACAAGGGTGGCCGGCTGAAAGGTGACAATTTTGTCATTTTGGTGTAGTGACTCCATCTCACTTGGCACCACGTGATTGCCCCCGCGTCTGGTGCACGGACTCCATCGTTGTTGTCTCCGAATCTCAGATTGCATTGAACATTATGGACAGTAGAATCTTTTTAACCTTATCTGCAGTCAGAAAGATTTCAACACATTAACATCAAAAATAAGTTTAATCAGGTGATATATAAAAATATTGTCCGAGACTGTTTTGAAAAAAAAACGATCGAAATTATATATAACAGCGTTTAAACAAAAACTATGCAACAGATGAAAAAAATTGATATAAGCGTTAAAATAAAAAGAAGAAAACGGAAAAAACATTATTATATGTATATAAAAGATGGCGCAAATAAAATGATGGGATCTCCACCATGAATAGTTGGAAAAGAAGATAAACCAACTACATATATAGGGTTTGTATGTACATGTAGTTGGTTTATCTTCTTTATCCAACTATTCGTGGTGGAGATCCCATCATTTTATATGCGTCATCTTTTATATAAAAGATGACGCATATAAAATGATGGGACTCCACCATGAATAATTGGATAAAGAAGATAAACCAACTACATGTACAGGGTGTGTAACAAGACTAGATTTGTATATGTGTCCACCATGAATAGTTGGACAAAGAAGATAAACCAACTGTATATATATATATATATATATATATATATATATATATATATATATATATATACTGTAAAGTAAGGTTTCTCAAAACTATAATGCACCGCTTTGGGAGACTTACCACAATATCGATAAGGTTTCTCGAACCTATAATGCATCGCTTTGGGCGACTTATCATAATATCGGTATGGTTTCTTGAAACTTTAGTGCACCACTTTGGACGACTTACCCCAATATCGGTAAGGTTTCTCGATGCTATAATGCACCTCTTTGGGTGACTTACCATAATATTGGTAAGGTTTCTTGAAACTATAATGCACCGCTTTGGGCGACTTACCACAATATCGGTAATATTTCTCGAAAGATGTCATTTTTGACAAGATTGCTCCAAAATTATTTTTTACAAGGTTGCTCCAAAAATATTTTTAACAAGGTCGCTTGATTACGCACACATATTAATTTGAGCTCAACTATTTAAACAGTCTCAATGAGATAACATAAAATATTTATGCAACTTCAAACGGGGTATCACGGTTTTTCGCAAATTTTATTTTATTTTATTTTATATATAGACTTTAAATAACCTAATTTCCCAATAAAATAATGAGATTTAAACTTGTGTACCTTTTAAACATGAGTAGATTTCTACCGGACATAGGATATAATGTAGGAGAAAAAATTCGATTTCAATAATTCTGTAGTTGGTTATTTTAAAGGTTTCAAATAACTCGGTTTAGGTTATTTAATAAAGTATACAACTAATTTTTGAAACCTTTCAATAATTCGGTTTCAATAAAATGGAGGTTTAAATAACCTTTTAAACCGAATTATTAAATTTATTCGGCCAAATTTTATAATTATAAATTAAATAAATTATTTCTCCTATTTAGTGTGGTCCATATAAGGGGACGAATTTGACTTAAATTAATGGAATTAGTCTTAGAAAATTCTTCCAAGAGATATATGACTTTTGGTATGAATGTGAGTCCCTTAAGCTTTTTAGAGAGTAGATGATAGGTTACCAAGGGAATTTCGAGTCCCCTTCCACCCTATATATAGTCAACCATTCTCCACCAAATGGTACCCCAAAACACACAAATATATCTTGGCTATAAAGGAAAAATTCTGAATTTTTCAATTTCCCCATATTTCATATTTCTGGCCATTTTCTAAGAGCAATTCAGTAGCTAAGGAAGGAAGAGCTAGGAGGATTTGGGAGTTATTACTAAAGAACATCAACAACAACAAACACATCTATTTCAATGGAAAAAGGTATTTTTTTCATAAGAATTTGTAGTTATATTTATGTGGTGATTGTATGAAAATATTAAAGATCTTATAAAAATTAAAATGATGATAAATAATTCTTATTCATATCATGTTATAATATTACACAGTGTCTCTTGTTGAGTGTACGTATGAGCTGAATAAAACTTTTCAGGTTCCTCTTGAGTTTGTATAAGCTGAGTGTAAAATCTAGTTGCTCTCTTCTTCTATTTTTTTGTCTTGAATATCTGAGCATCTCACTTGAGTTTTTGGAGGAGATAAATATAACTAAGAATATGAACGTTGGAAAACGTCTTTATCAACATGGAGAGAATGAACTGATGGAGAATTAAATGCACACAATCTCTTAAGACATCTCGTATATGATGAAAACCTCTTTGCTGTAAAAAAAAATTATAGACTGATAGGGAGAGAGAGGTTAGAAGAACATAGAAGTATACAATGAATCTATAAGAACAACCCTTATGCGCAGGGTAAACTTGTATATTTGCTTTTTACCCGTATACTATGCGTAGTGTAAAATGGTATATATGGACGTTGCTAGTGTTAAAAATAACAAATATAGAATTGCACTAGTTGGGTTTTTTGTGGGACCCAACTTAAACGGAAAACCATGTTCCGCGCAAGATATATATTAAGTAAAGGCTTAAACGGAACATCATGTGCCCCCTATGACTGTAATCAAACTTTCTTTATTTTTATTTTTACCCCACATACTTGCAACGACTCTATTATTTTGCAACGACTATATATATTTTTTTTATAAATAGTAGATGAATTGGATTACCACATATGCAACTTCGATTTCATATTCAAAATTAGTTTTTCGTTTCTTGGTATCTTGGTTTAAAATACAATTTTCCAATTTCAACATTTAATATATATTATATATTTTGTTATATATTTACCAATTTTATATATTATATATTAACCAATTTAATAAATCGATATATATATATATATATATATATATATATATATATATATATATATATATTATAGATTGGTAAATATATATTATATATTTACCAATTTTGGTTATACAATTTTGCAATAAACATTTTATATAATATATATATAAACCAATTTAAGCTGCAATATACATTTATATATATTTTTTGAATATTTTACAATGGTTCGAGGTCAAAATATGTCTCAACACGACGATGAAGTACTATGCACCGCTTATGTAAATAACACAAATGATGGTCTACGAGGAAATAATCGAACCAACATATTATTTTGGGATGCAGTCGCCGAAGAATACAATTCAACTGTGGGTGTGACTGAATATCGGATGGGAGGTAGACTATAAACCCGCTACAGAAAAATTTCAAGACACGTAATGTTATATGTTTTGAAATTGAAAGAGGCATCGATGACATGTCGTACAAGTGGCACTGTGAACACAAATTGGGTAAATTCATTAATATTTTGTAATTTAAATTCATTAATATTTTGTAATTTATTTATAATTCTTGTTTCTTTAAAATATGTTGCTAATGAGATAACATCAATACATTGTCGTCTTATTTCATGTAACTGTGGCTAATCTAGCATTCCAGCGAGGTTACAAGGGGAAATCATTTAACTTGGAATCTTGTTACCAAAATTTAAAAGAACTCCACAAATTCCAAATTTCTCAATCATTTTTAGACTCCCCTCAATTTCATTTTGATTCACCACGGATCGGTGCGACAGAAAGTGAAGGAAGTCCGAATGTCAGGTCTCCCTAAGTTCATTCCACAAATGGGGCCCAAGTTGATATAGAAAGGCCTTATCCCAGGCCACTGGGAAGGAAATAGATGAAGCAATGGGCTAAAGGAAAAGCAAAGGCTACAAATACTGAGGTGAATCGAGAAATATTGAGTAGTTGTATCGAGTTCAATGAATCATTTGAGCGATCATGTCAGGCTGATCGTGTACGAGACGAAGAGGCCCGAGAGGGTCTTAAATGTTCACTACCGCTTAAGGAGTGCAGACACCCCATTATAATACCTCCTAACTTCTCCTAAGGTCCCTAGCACCTCCCTTCATCACTACCAACCCAAGTCATATCCCGGGTACTGACCTGGAGGCCATTGCACGCTCCCACGCTCCGTTTGACCAAAAAGTCACACTCTTCAGCTCGACCAAGCCGGAATGAATCTTCAAAGGGCACTGAAACCCCTTTCCAACGGGCTACCCCGTGCACAATTCTGACTTACGGTATGGACGAATGATCCATTTTACTCCGAGAGGTCATCGAATGCTTCCAGGGCCTGCGTCCGAAGTTTCCCCGTCCAAAGGACCGATGAATGCTTCAGATCCACATTTGACCCAGAGTCAACTCTCGAATCCAGGAGTGGTCCAAGGGATTTCGAAGGTATCTGAATTACCTTTCCAACGGTTTTCCCTGTGCACGATTAGGATCAACGGTTTGCACTCTACGACCAATTTTTCGAAGGAGATTGAAAGAGACTGCCAAACGGCAGGTCCCAGACCCTACCTATCGGCAGTGTGCCTAAACGCACCTGCAGATTGGCAGGACCAGAGCTATGCCGATCGGAAATACCCCGGGCCTATAAAAAGGAGGGCTTGACCTCATTGCAAAGGGAGCCCAGAGCTGAAATACCTCACTCTCAGCGAATCCAGAAAACCTCTCTCGAAGTCAGCGTGATTTCCACATCCAAATCCCTTTCCAATCTTCACTTTTCACCATCATTTTCATCAAAATTGTTGAATTAACTACCCTTCATCATCATCCAAGTGCAAGGGCTGCTCTCCAACAATCAAGATCAAGCTCAAGATCTTCAAGAAGGTCCAATTTTCTCAATTCTCTCCTTAAATTCTCATAAATTCACATTAACTTCTTTTATTACTTAGCACTTTTATTCTCTCATCTCACATATCTTAATATACTTTTTATCTAGTATTATTGCACATCTCTTATTTTCATATAAAAAATAAATAAAAAAAAAACAGAAAAAGAAAAAGAGGATTTGCTCATAAATTTCAAACGGGAATTCTCACACTTTTTCTCACAACAAAAACACTTTTTTACACACACACACATACAAGAGAAGTCCTCGATTGGATTTATGGGATAAATCCCACCCCTCGTTTTGCATACGAACTACGTGGACTTTGATGCCTCTATAGGCTACGTAGGCGTCTCGGGGTAAAATCCGAGACTCGAGTCCTTTTTCTACTTTTTTCCTATTATTCTATATTCTTTAGACTTAATTCTCTCAAATTCTATGTATATATATATATATTTTTTTTCTCAATGGCGTATTATTCCACATGCGTTATCATTCACCTATAATGATCGACGCTAGGATAATCGCATAAATCCTATTTTCTAATATTACTTTTAGGAACATTCCTAGGGATGACTCGCTTTATCTCTTCCATGATACAAGTCGATGATTCCTATCTCCACTACATATACACGTGCACACATATCACGAGGAAATAAAGGAAAATAACAACAACCCATGAGAGACCGTAAGGGAGGAATGGGTGCCTAACACCTTCCCATTTCATAACTTAGCCTTCAAACCCTTTTTGAATCATTTTGGTTTCGTATGTATCTGTATGTCTTTGGATGTTGTCCTTCGGGATGACTCCCTTTTCTTTTGTCTGTTTTGAGTAAAATAGACTGGCGACTCTATCTCTCTACATTTTTCACCTCATTCACCGACGCCGGCCGAAGCGCTCCCGAGAGGGACGCGCGAGACCTAGAGGGATCCTCTCTCGTCGTGCCGCGAGGGGGTCCATCCGGGGATGGCCACAGTGGCGACTCTTCTAGAAATTTTATTTTAAGGGCTAGACTCTATTTACATGGATGTTATATTTGTTTATATTTTCCCCCATTTTTCATGTTCCCCTTTACTATTCATGTGTACCTCATGCTTATGCTTCTATTCACACACTTGTAGAAGATTCTCCATGTACACTTTACACCACGTGCACCTAGGATCACATATATCCTCATGTTACACGCATCACCCATACTTGGTATACCATTGGTACTTGTACTTTACTCCCCGTTGGACATGATCACTCTCATCATAAGATAGTAATAAGAGGATCATGCATGATTCACACGATATCACCAAACATCATTGTTATTGACCAAATTTGGTATAGTAATTGGGGGGTCACTTCGTGATGGGCGCTGGTCCGGCAGGGCGTAGTTAGGCTAAGCGATATGACTCTTACCTTCTATTGGCCAAGTACCTTTGATGTATATCGAATGGTTCCCCCGCATCGTACCGCTTGACCGAAGTCATGACGGGAGGTATATCACAATGAACTCATTCATGTACGTCGAGTATATCGAATTCGCTTTCACACGTACTGTCCCCACAAGGTATATAGTGAGGCAAATCACGTACACTCAGGTATATCAAATGGCTTGTCCACACGTACCGATTGCCAGCAAGAGCAAGACGTATATCGTAGAAGTCACGCCAAAGGGGGGAACCCTTTTCGATTCACCCAACCAACTGCATATTCGCATATAGGTGTCAAGCCTAGAACACACATATTAGATTTCCGGTTTCAACCCGAAACTCTGTCAAAATTCTGAGTCGACCCGTCGCCCAAATTTTTGCGCATTTTTTAAACGGGACCCTGCCCATGAAACTGGTTACAAGTCCAGCCATAGCTTTGCATATGTTATAAACCCAACTGTTCCAGGTTCGGGTCCCGTCCGGCATTTCATTTTGCATTTAGGAGAATATAATACAAGTGAGAACATAATAATAATAATAATAATCATGCTAAGACCCGTATCCCCAAAATATTTCTCCCTTCTTTATCAAAAATCCAAAAATATTTCTCCCTTCTTTATAAAAAATCCAAAATATTTCTCATTTCTTTATCAAAAATCCAAAAACATTTTTTCTTTCTTTATCAAAAATCCAAAAACATTTCTCCGTTCTTTATCAAAAATCCAAAAACATTTCTCTTTTCTTTACCAAAAATCCAAAAATATTTTGTCTTTCAATCTAAAAAAAAAAAAATGTCCGAAATATTTTCAATCTTTTTCTAAAAAATAAATCCCATTTTATGCCTTCTCAGGTCGATCGCACACCCTTGGCCTGGCTCCTTATTGGCTTCGGTCTTCAATCAAATAACCCCGGAGTTCTGTCCGTTCCCCTGTTACTTCTTCCGAGTTCGGTATCCATCCGCTTTCCATGGAGAACATAGACCAAGCACCTATTGTGCAGCCAGATCTGACGGCAGTTTTAGCTCTGCTCGTATCCAAAATTGACAACCTTCAGACTGAGGTCCGGGAGATGCAACGAAACCAGGCTCCTGTTCCTCAAGAGCCCGAGGCCCTATTCCCTCCTGCTATGGGTCCACCCGAGCCTATCTGGGTTCCCAAAGAATATCATCACGCTCCACGTGCCCCTCCTGTTATTGGCCCCCCCCCCCCGCCCAGCTTCCTATCCCGAACCTTGCCTAGCCTGGGGCTAACTTGCCTGTAATCGTTGATCTGAAAGAGTAAGAGTTGAACAAAGTCAAATAAGATCTCAAGATGCTAAATAAGAAGTTCGACCAAGTTCGAATCTTCGGAAATTACATGGACTACACCCACATGTCTCCTTATCCTAAAGCCTGGTTACCCGAGAAGTTTAAGGTGCCAAATATTGAGAAATTCAAAAGAAGTGGACCCCCGATCGTCCATCTTCACAGTTATCACCGTGCCATGACTCTCCTACGGGCTTCTGAAGAGGTGATGGCCCAATTATTTCAGCAAGCTTTGAAGGATAGCGCCCTCCGATGCTTTTTTCTCTCGAGGAGTCCAGAATCCGTAGTTGGGAGGATGTGGCCCGAGAATTCATATCGCAGTACAAATATAATGAAGAGCTTGAAGTCACCCACCGTGATTTAGATCTACTCAAACAGAACTCTGGGAAATCAATCAATAACTTCATAGCCCGATGGAGGGAAAAAGAAGCTACCATGACCAATCGGCCTTCCGAGGAAGAACAAGTCAGCATAGTGAAGAAAAACTTCTTGCCCCATGTCCGAGCAATGATGGGAGGGCAATATTATCCCCACTTCCGAGCTCTCAGAGAAGCAGGAGTAGAAATCGAGGAAGGTCTTGCTAAAATAGAAGCTGAATCAAAGAAAGTGTCCGGACAGTTCACTCCCAAAAAATATGACAAACCTGCCAGTGCTGCAGTCTCAACCATCAATAACATCTCTCAACCAACCACTTCATGGGCACCAGAAATCCGCCATGTCCCAATTCAAAAATAATACACCGAGCTCCATGCTCCCCTCTCCAAAGTTTGTCAAGCCCTGCTAAGACGAAACCTCATCAAACCCTTGGATCCTCGTCCATTGTCAAATCCACTCCCAAGAAACTGCAAGGCAGATGCCCATTGCGCCTTTCACCAAACCGCTGACCATACCACTGACCAATGCTTTCACCTCCGAAACATAATCCAAGGTCTAATTGATCAGGGTACCATTGACCCACCAACCAATCCTAAGCCAAACACTAATCATAACCCACTCCCAAATCATACCAATGCTATCTTTCTAGAAAAGAACCCATAATTTTATCCCTCAAATCGAATCACACCCATATACTCTCCTACACCTCTCTAAACTTGCCCATATTTCCTCCTACACCCTGTTAGCCTCATTGATCAAGCACTATCACTCCTTACCAGAGCATGCATCACTGTCCGTACCCGTTCTGAAAATAGAAGTATGGAATTATTAGAAGTGTTAAACCAACTCCTAGAGATCGGGCTGAAATTTCCCTCACAGATGATCATTGATTGCTAGAGGTTTAGCACGCTATTCTTGGAGGCACAAAAATGAGCCTGAGAGTCAGACAATTGGGAGGTTTCGACCGATGAAGTCAACCTAGATGGCGTCATCCAGATCATGGCAGAATTATTCAGGAAAACCAACGATATCTGCAGTACGACGGAGTTACTTAATACTCTAAAATTGCAAGGTCACCTGGTCCCCTCACCCTTACACATCCCCACAAAATGGGAAGACATGTATGAAGAAGCCATTGAAGTTGTGGAATGCATTGACTTTATATGGAAAGACAGAGTTATTGCCACCGGATGGGGAGAAGAGTTCAAAGATTCAAATGAAGAGCAAGCTTCAGATAAAACTGGCCCGGTAGCCGACATGTGTGGGATGATATCATTTGAAGAACTCCTTGGAGACATAAACAAGATAGAAGAACCACACGAGATCGATGAAGAAATATGTTTTATGTTCTTCCCTTCTTCAGTAAATCACATGAATAGATCAGGGAGGCATTACCAGACCCCAAGCTAGTTACCGGCCAATGACAAGGGGAAGGGCATTGGAAATCTTCCTATGCCAGAAATGACCCTGGAGGAAAGCAAGATCCTCGATCAACTAAAGAAAACTCAAGCTAACATCACTCTATGGGGGCTTTTCATATCTTCTCAGCTGCACATAAATGCTTTGATCAAGTTGCTCACTAGACCCACAGTTCCTCCTACTATCATACCAGAAGAAGCGGTAAATCTAGTCGGATTCCCGACCTCTACCCGAATGCTATCCTTTTTCGAAGAAGAAATCCCCAAAATTGGGCCAAACCACAATCACGCACTCAACATCTCCGTCGAAGTTATGGGGAAAATCGTACCACTCTTTCTTGTCGATAATGGATCCGCCTTGAATGTCTGCCCATTAAGAACCTTCAAATGCTAGGACTGAAAGAAAGTGATCTCGCTCTAACTTTCGCTGCTGTACGTGCCTATGATAATAACCATCAGGAGGTGATGGGATCCATAAAACTTGTAATAGGGGTTGGCCCTATAAACCCTGTCATTGCATTCTAAGTTATTGACATCCCATCTTGTTTTAACTTGTTACTCGGACGACCTTGGCTACATTGTATCAAGGGCGTGTCTTCCTCACTCCATCATAAATTGAAGTTCTTCACCGACGGACGAGTCATCACCATTTTGGGCAACGACGACAATGCTGAGGGCGCAAGTACTAACAATCCAATCCTTGAGATACAGCACGGGCCAAATGATATGCTCGTATCAGGATTCTGAGTTGAGCCACTCCTACTCCCGACATGGGACGATTTTAAAGAAAGGGTTTGTTTAGAATACGGCCCTCATGGGAACGTCAATGTGATTCAGATGTCCAAAAACATGCACTTCATGCCCGGACTGGGGCTAGGACAAAGACAATAAGGGATACTTGATCCCATTGAACTGAAGAAAGTTTTCCCTCCTTGCGGTTTGGGGTATCAACCATTAGAACAAAAGCGCAAAATGATCCGCGAGTCTCGACCAAAGAGAAGACTAGACTACATCCAAACTATCCCAGGTGACTCCTTGAATGGACGATTCATCAAAGAGGGTGAGGACTCCCACTTTTGTGGATTTTCGAAACCATGGTATGACCATACAGACAAGAAGATAAAACCCAGAATGAAGATCTTTTTTCAAGACAGCTACCCATGGACCGAAAGTTCCCAACACCAAGTACAACCGTTCATCAAAGATACCGAAGAGACTGAGAAAATTGACTCCGAGGACTCGTTTAACTTACAAACACTAGGGCTGACACTCTGTCTGGTTCATTCAATCACTACATCACTAGATCCATCCCACCTGATTAAAGCTACTGATACATATCTCCTCAACTGGGATGCTGTGCCAGTTCTACCTGTTGAAATCCCACCTAACCCCAATGTTTACCCCATTTCTTCTTCTGTTGTCTATCCTTGCTCAAATGTAATCGAGTCCTCCTTTGATGAGGTTCTCAATGCTGTTTTTCCTATCGATGAAACAAACGAAGATTTTGAGTATCTTGTTGTGCCTTACATTAACTGTTTAGATTCTAATTAAACTTTTGATGATGATGATTTTGCAAATGAATAATTCTTAACTGATCTAAATAAGGTTAATAATAAACAACATAACCGCGTTCAAGTTAATGAAAAAGAGACTGTTGTTATTAACCTCGGTTCTAGTAGCCAACAACGCGAGATTAGGATAGGGGCTACCCTTGACGAGCATGAGCGTGCACAACTCAAAGAATTACTAAAGGAATTTATGGATTTCTTCACATGGTCCTATGACGATATGCCTGGCATTGATCCTGAAATAGCTCAACATGAGATCCCCACTCTTCTAGACCACAAGCCGGTTAAACAAAAGTTGAGAAAGCTACGCATCGAATGGTCTCTCAAAGTCAAAGAGGTGGTGGTCAAACAACTGAATGTGGGCTTCATTCGTGTGATCGAATATTCCACATGGCTAGCCAATATAGTGCCTGTACTAAAATCGAGAGGGAAAGTTCAGATGTGCGTAGACTATCGGGACTTGAACAAAGCCTCTTCAAATGATGATTACTCGCTACCCAATATCGACATGATCGTGGACAACACAGCCAGCCATGCTCTCAATTCATTGGTCGATGGGTTTGTCGGATGCAACCAAATCAAAATGCACCCAGTTCATAAAAAAAACCGTGTTCATCACCCCATGGGGAACCTTTTGCTACACTGTCATGCCATTTGGTCTCAAGAACGTTGGGGCTACCTACCAGAGGGTTGCCACAACCATCGTGCATGATCTGATTCACAAAGATGTCGAGGTCTATGTGGATGATATGATTATCAAATACAAAACTAGAAAAGGTCATGTTCCCACTCTCCGAAAGTTCTTTGAACAATTGCGATGATATCAGATGAGACTCAATCCATAAAAATGTGTCTTCGGTGTTATAAAGGGAAAACTCTTGGGATTCATGGTTAGTGAGAAAGGGATAGAAGCAGATCCTGCCAAGCTGAAAGCCATACTTGAGATGCCACCTCCCCGAACGGAGAAAGAAGTCCTAGGTTTCCTTGGGAAATTGCAATACATCAGTCGGTTCATCAGCCAGTTAACCCCTGTTTGTGAACCCATTTTCAAAACACTCTGAAAGGATTCAACCAAGTTTTGGAACGAGGCCTGCCAAGAAGCCTTCGACTGAATCAAACAATACCTGACTCAATCTCTGGTACTCATGCCACTACAGCCTCGTCTTCCCTTGCTCCTATACTTAACCGTAACCAATACTGCAGCTGGGGCTTTGCTAGCCCAATACCTTGAAGATTCCCATAAAGAAAGAGCCATATATTACACCAGTCGTAAATTGGCCGGATACAAAGTCAACTATACTTCTTTGGAAAAGGCATGTGTCGCGCTTTTCTGGGTCACCGAAAGGTTACGGCACTACATGCTCGCCTTACTCATCAAACTTGTATCCTGAATGGACCCCACCAAGTACCTGCTTGAGAAACCTTCCTTATCCAGCCGAATGGCTCAGTGGTTGATGCTCTTAATCGAGTTCGATATCGTGTACGTCACGCAGAAATCCATGAAAGGAAGAGTCATCTTTGACTACCTCGCTGATTACCCCATGGATGAAGTCGATGTCTGGATCTCCGAATTCCTAGATGAAAACATCCTCTGCACTGCCCATGATAATCTCCGGTGGCAAATGTTCTTTGACGGTGAAGCCAATAATAAGGGATATGGCATTGGGATACTTCTGATTACCCCGAATGACTCC
This sequence comes from Sambucus nigra, assembly GCA_949130495.1. Lineage (NCBI taxonomy): Eukaryota > Viridiplantae > Streptophyta > Magnoliopsida > Dipsacales > Adoxaceae > Sambucus > Sambucus nigra. Next base: position 28,601,757 of record OX422223.1, on the reverse strand, counting down.
CACACTCCCATCGCCATCAAATTGGATTTCCCCTGCACCAACAACATGACTGAATACGAGGCATGCATGGTAGCCCTCAAAGTTTCTCTCAAAAAAGGTATTCAATACCTAGATGTCTACGGGGATTCCGCCCTCATCATCGATCAAGTGCTCAGGAAGTGGAAAGTTAAGGACGAGAAACTCCAACCCTTCCATGCCCACTTAAAAGAACTAGCCTCCCAATTATAAGATATCACCTTTCATTACCTACCTTGAGCAAAGAATAACCTAACCGATGCCCTTGCTACCTTGACCTCCATGGTCAACATGCCCGAAGGAATAACAATGGCCCCCTTCCTGATTTAAAAGTAAGATAAACCTACCTACTGCTACCACATTGAGCTCGTCAACGCAAAAGATCCCGAGCTAGCCAATTGCTGATACTATGATATCTGACACCTCCTTAAATATGGTAGGTATCCCGAGGGTTCCAATAAGAAAGACAGAGCAACCCTCCGAAGACTGTCCACTCGGTACATAATCTATCACAAAGCACTGTTTAAGAGAAACTTCGATGGAACCCATCTACACTGCATCGCAGGGGCTGACATTGAAGAGGTAATGCAAAAAATCCACAATGGGGAATGAAAACCCCACATGAACGGTCACATGCTTGCCAAGAAGATCATTCAACAAGGCTACTACTGGACCACCATGACCCAAGATTGCACTATGTATGTTCGGAGATGCCTGAAATGCCAACAATTATCCAACCTTTAGCATTTACCTCCACATGAATTATACAACATGACTTCTCCCTGGCCGTTTTCCACTTGGGGTATCGACGTCACAGGGAAGGTTACACCCAAGGCTTCCAACGGACATGAGTTTATCCTAATTACCATTGATTACTTCACCAAATTGGTGGAAGATGAGTCATAGAACGCCAGGAAAGTGGCCAAATTCATAAAAAAAAACATCATCTGCCGATATGGGGTCCCGCACGAGCTAGTATCAGACAACGGGTTATATTTTGAGGCAGAAATCACAGAAGTGGTCAACGAGTATGGGATCTAGAGACACAAATCTTCTCCCTACCGACCTCAGACAAATGGTGCAGTCAAAACCGCCAACAAGAACCTCTAAGCCATCATTAGTAAGATGACCGAAAGCTGTCGAGATTGGGCCGACCGAATCTGTTACGCTCTCTGGGGCTACCAAACCTCAATCTGAACCTTTACTGGGGCTACCCCTTACTCTATAGTCTACGATATGGAAGTAGTCCTACCCGTGGAGCTAAAATACCCTCATTTCGCGTCATGCTTGAAAGAAAGGTCAGCGAAGAAGACTGGTGCGAAAGCCATCTTGACGAGCTGACCCTCCTAGATGAAAGGAGATTGAAAGCTTTGTACCACATACAAGGATACGATCGCCGAATAGCCCAATCATTCAATAAGAGAGTCAAGGACCGCAGTGTCCGAGAGGGTGATTTAGCCCTCAAATAAATAATAGAACCCATCTGGGACCCCAGAGAAAAATTCAAGCCCAATTGGAGCGGCCCATACATTGTCAAGAAGATCTTATCCGGCGGTGCCGCCATGATCACCGATCTAGATGAATAAGAGATGGCTCATCCAGTCAACGTAGACCATCTCAAGAAATTCTACCCCTAGTTTGAAATCTCGGCGCTCTATGACTCTTCTCATCTCCCTTCTATTCTAAAAAAAAATCTTCATTTTCCTCTACCCAGAACTACGTGGGCCCGATCCTCTGCAAAAACCATTTTCAAGAAAATTAAAAAAATTTCAAGACCCCAGAGGTACGTAGGCAGCTCACACATTTTACATGAGCACGACCCTTTCTTTTTCACAAAAAACTATTCTTTTCTTATCTCCGAGAACGACAGTTCACTTTAACATATATTTGAACAAAAGGATTATGCATGCCTTAGAGATCGGTATAAATAATTCAAAATACAAATTTTATCCAAAGGCACAGCTGGATGATCAAAAACTTGTTTATTTCACTAATAAGAAATACACTACAATTACATAAGAAAAGGAACGGATAATTCCCTCCCCCTACCTTTGAAGCCAAATAAACTCCCAAATTTATTCCCCATTACAAAATAAACTTTCCAAGAGTCCTATCCACAGCTACCAGAGGAGCCTGCTCCGTCATCATCATCTACATCCTGGGGTCCCCATGCTTCCCCTGCCTGAATAGAGTGTCGCAGATGCTCCATGGATCGATAAGCTCAACCAGCTTCGGAAAAACTACCACAGCTCCCTCCATGGTATCAGATAAGGCAAGCCACCTTTATCCAGTCTCCACTTCTAACATATTGCTGACCACTCTCCTCCACAACCACTTCATATAATCCCCAAGGATGTGCCAAACTCTCGCATCAGACTGAGAGGGAAGGGACGACGGACGCCGACTCTCCCATAAAGAGCCAAGCCGCATGTGCAGACGCTCAGTCAAATATTCTACCTGAAAGAAATCTAGTGTCCGAGGTGGAGCGATCTGTTCCCAACCAAATTGGCACAGAAGCCGCCAAGAGAAATAGAAAGAGGTCTGTCTGAGACCAACCAGCCGAACGTACGGATATTCTCCCAGCTCCAGAACAGGCAGCAGCTGTCCCCACCAAGGCACTGACCAATACATATTTAGAGCCCCATGCTCCACGAACCAGTTCTCCCAGCTCTCAATATCCAGGCCAACACTGATGAAATGAGGCGAAAAGAAGTTGGGTACAACCGACAAAGGACAAGGGGCTTGCCATCGATAACTCCCCTATTTTTGGAAATTTTCCTTTTTCCTCTTTTGTCAAAATTAGAAACTCATTTAAAATAAATTGATATTCTCAACAGAATTTCAAAAATCCCTCGTATAATTTCTCACCTTTAAAACTTTCCTTCGAAATCCCAAAAATATCTCTTTTTACGATCTCAGCAGCAAAGTAAAAAGCACATGTGCATGCATTCATTCATCATTAACAAAAGATATTAAATAAAAAACCATTGCATTGCATATATATGTTTTTCTGTGTCACATCAAATTTTGCAGGAAATAAAGAAAAGCAAAAACAACGGGACTCAGCCCGAACCCACATTCTCTCTCTCTCTCTCTCTCTCTCTCTCTCTCTCTCTGTCCTAAGAGCTTCCATCCCTGCGTTGCACTCTCTTCCCCTTGCGACGAGACGACGCACCACCGCTACCCGAGCCAGACTCCCCCCCAGACGAAGCAGACGACACCAAGAAAGAAGGAACCGGGATCGCATCCCGAATATGGGCAGTCGCCGAAGATATCCAGTCCCTGATGTCCCTCAGCTAAGTGGTCGACACCCGGATTTGCTGCAAGAAAGGACGAAATCAGTATCAAAGTAGAAAAGAAATAAAAAAGAAAGAAAAGATAGGAACAAAAAGGTATACTGCAGGACGAAGGACCTCCTCTGTTAAGCCCAGCTCCTTCGAATCCATCGCATGAGGACGGTGCAACATAGGCACCATCCCTCCATCAGCCCACCGGATGTTGTACGAAGGAGTATGCAACCACACGAAGGGAACCTCCAAATTCGCCACCGCCGCAGACGTCGAGGGACCACCACCGCTGTGGGAGGACCCCACTGGCCGACTCGAACCCGCGGGAGGGAAAGGCAAGGCATCATATATGCTGGGCGCCATCAACCAACTCGTCACAAAGTCCATGTAATCATACGGCGCAGTCGTATTAGTTTACAACAGGTAGGACATGCCAATCATTGTTGCGATCCTCGCATCCTCCGGCAGGAGCCGCTCCAGCCTCATAAATATAGAAGGCCGCGCATGTGGCACCACCTCCTCCTCCTCCTCCTCCGTGATCTGTTAAACCACTCTCTCCCCGAGATACCAAGAGTGGTCAAACTCATGCGCCAGTAAGCGCCGCAGCTGCGCATTCACCCCAGTCAACCCTGTATCCTGAATAGAAATCCCCCAAGGGTAAAAGTTCACCTGAAAATCCCAAGCAAGTATAAGACAATACAAAATCAGAGCACCCAAAGGTTTTAGACTGAAGAAGAAATAAGTCTTACCCTATCACTGGTCAGGCCATTCTATACCTGACGCATCGCCTCTAGAGAGAGAGACCTCTTCGACTGTCGATTGGCCTTGCGCCATCGATGCAACCGATAAAAATTCCCAACGGTGTCGTCCTTCAAAGTGATCAGTTGGGTATTACACCCGATCACCTCATAGAACCATGTCTGCCAAAGACAAAAAATTTTGCAATTGAAAAGAGACGCATAAGGGAAATGCGAATGCATAAAAGGAAAATGCACAAAATTAAAGAATACCTCAAGAAGATACATGGCTATAATGAAAGACTGCTGGCAGCACCAGGTTAATACATCCAAGGAAAAATAAAGGGTCGCCAAAGTCAGGCTCCCCCAATCATAGAGAGGGATGTTCAAAAACATCCTCAAATTTGGTAAAAACCATACGTGGACAACGTCACCGCTCGACGCCACTAGAAATCCCCCCAACACCAGCAAAATGATCAACCGGTCCATCTGCCTCACCTGCTGCCCATCCTCCACATAGATCACTTTACCCAACAAAACATCCTTCAACAGGGATAGCCGAATGGAATCTCTAGATACTATCCTCCCCACATCACCGGGCGCTGCCCGCACCACCTCCGGTCTCACCCGAAGGGAGCGATCCACCTCTATCTTCTCCCCATCGAAATCCAGCCCCAGAAGCTGCTGCACATCGATAGGAGTCAAGATCATCTCCCCGAAACCAAAATAGAAGGTGTGGGAAGTGTCCCACTATCTCTCCCCCAGAGCGCACAAGACCGCTGTCGAACGAGGCGTCTCATCTAGCACAGACGCCAACCTCCCAAAGCCTGCTGAGGATACCACCCAATACACCACATGTGGAAGATGCTCCCAGACATCCTTAAGCCCCGTCGTCCCACGGGCACACATGTTCTTCAAAGAGACATCGGACTGTCAAAAAGAAAAATCCTTGTCAAAATCCAAGAAAAGAGGAAAACACAAAAAAAAGAATGCCAAAGGTCATTTTTAATTACATAACCACCAAGGTTCACCATCCTCGAAGAACGATGACGCGACGGTTCCCGTAATAGGGTCCGCTCATTCGCAACCAACTCAAACGCATCAAAGGAGTCCTCGCTCCCCAAAGCAAGAGGTGCCCTAGCCCTCCACTCCACGTTTGCCCAGTCATCATCAGCCAACTATTCCCGATGAGCTGCAGTGCTCACAAAAGCGACCATATTTCAGATCATGGAATGCTAAAACGATTCACAAAGAAAAATCACAGAAAGAGAGAAGGTAAGAAGCTGTGATTAATGAAGGGAATTCGCCCCCTTTATATAGGATGCCAAGGGTCATACCGATCAGCACTGGGGGTGTAAAACGGACGGATACGGAGTGGATACCATAGTATCCACATTCGTATCCGCCAAGTCTCCACACTATCCATATCCGTATCTGTATCCGCCCGGATAATAATTTCAGCTATCCATATCCGTATCCTCTCGGATTTTCCGGATTCGGATAATATCCTTATCTGTTTTTATTGTTTAAGATACATTAAGATACACATAGCGTAATAAAGACTAATTTAATTAATGAATTAAATATATAATTTTTCATTCCATGTAATATATAGAGAATGTGTAAAACATCAAATTAAATTATAAAAGAAGGCTCGAGCACAAGTACTAACCTTTAATGTGGATTTTTTTATTCAATTGCGAGCCATTGAAATTTATATCCGCTTCAGTTTCTCCAATGATTGAACAAAAATGAAGTGAAGCATCATCTTACCTGAAAAGTATAACTCAATTAAAATATTAACGGAGAAAATAAAGAATATATTACAATAAATAAGGGACTTTATGTTTTACCCCTTAAGTTCCCGAAGTGTGTCATTCTCATCTCTTTTCCTTTGTATCCTTGTCTAATTAAGCATTAAGGTAATCACAACTCGCAAGTTAGTAGTAATGCATAAAGATAAATTAAGACATTAATTGTTTGAACATACTAATTCACCCAAATAAAACTTCACTAATATATTGTACTAAAAAAAGAAATCCATGAGTTTAATAATACATGTAACATAAGTTTTTCTTATACATAAAAGTTTCACCATAATTTTATTTGGCATCACCATACATAATTTTATTTGGCATCACCATACATTCATTCATTTACAAAATCTCATAGCAGGTCACCATACATTCATTCATTTACAAAAATAGTAGGTCACCATACAAAATCTCATAACAGACTAGTTGAGATGGACTTTGGCTTTGTTCATTCATTTATTTGGCATCACTCTATTTCACCATAAAAAAATAACAGGTGATTCAGAGACTATGAAATCGTACAAAAATGTAGCCACCGGACAAAAATGAAACTATACAGGCTCGGACAAAAATTGTACATAAAAAAATAGCAGAGATTATGAATACAAAAGCAGAGATTATGAATGTGAAACTATACAAAAGAAATTATAAAAGTAGGTCACCAAGAAATTATAAAAGCAGGTCACCATACAAAAGAAATTACGTGAATGTGAAACTATACAAAAGTAGGTCACAATACAAAAGATTTAGAAACTATTGTTGGCCAAAATAGCAGGTCCCCGTTATTCACCGGACCAACTGATTCAGATTCTGAAATCGTTCACATACTTGTTTTTGGCTGGAAGAGGCGTCAGGCAAGCAACACCGGACCAACTGATCGGAGGGGTTAGACGGACAGCGACGCAGAGGGGCAACATCGGACCAACTGATCGGAGGGGCAGCGTAGAGGTGCAGAGCGGGGAAGAGCCTAAGGGCTTTGGGGAAATGGGGGAAAACTCATTTACCGTGTGTTTTGTTTATTAGGTTAGGATTATAGGTTAGGTTTTTAAAGTTTTCATAATTATACTTATGCCCAACTTTTATTTTAAGTTTTAGTTTAGATTTAAAATATTATATAACTAATATTTTAAACGTATGTTAAACGGATACGGATATCCTGTAAAACGGATATCCGGCAAAATGGCTACTCCGCGTCGGATACGGATTATCCGTGTCGGATACTACTACTATCCGTATCGGTATCCATTTTCTCGGATATTTTTGTAGATTATCCATATTCGCATCCATTTCCATTTTTTCGGATAAATATCCGCAAATTTGGATTCGAATATCGGACGGATGCGGATTTTCGAATATCCGTTTACAGCCCTAGCACTGACCCACTATCTACCGATCGACACTGCCCCTTTACCTTCCCGAGATAGTCCAAAAGTCTGTGCCACTACCGAATGGCACCATCTACACCATGCCGATCGGCACTCCCCTTAAAATTTCATATAAAAATTCCCCAGAAATATTCAAGAAACCCTGAAAAATCCTCAGAAAATACCTAAAAATCCCGGAAAGGATTTAGAACACTTTCACCAAGAAAATTTCACACTCCCTTAAGCGAAATCACTATTTCCCCAGCGAAACTCTCAAAAGACAAACGGACCTCACCTAGGCAACGTCCCCAGAGGACCTCCAAAACTACAGGATCATATCCTATTTCCCAAAGGTCTTAAATATCCCCAAGAAATACGTCCGAACCCTGAACCACCTAATCACTTCCCTAGTATCAGATTGACTGTTCCCCAGGTACAGTCTCCAAAAAACACAAGGATTTCCCTAGCAATCGGCTCCCCAGCTCAAATCAAAATCACGAGGTAATTTCCCCGGCAGAGTTCCCCGAAAACATCTCAACTTAAGCCCGTAGAATTGTCTTTGACCCTCAGAATTGGCTTTGACCCTCAGAATTGGTCATCCCACCTTAAGCCCGTAAAATTTGCTTCGACCCGCAGAATTGGTCATCTCTGCTTAAGCCCGCATAATTGGTCATCTCAACTCAAGCCCGCAGAATTGGCTTCGAACCGCAGAATTGGTCATCTCAACTTAAGCCCGCAGAATTGGCTTCGACCCGCATAATTGGTCATCTCAACTTAAGCCCGCATAATTTGCTTCGACCCGCATAATTGGTCATCTCACCTAAAGCCCGCATAATTGGCTTCGACCCGCATAATTGGTCATCTCACCTTAAGCCCACAGAATTGGCTTCGACCCGCAAAATTGGTCATCTCACCTTAAGCCCGCAGAAGTGGCTTCGACTTGCATAATTGGTTATCTCATCCTTAAGCCCGCAGAATTGACTTCGACCCACAGAATTGTTCATCTCATCCTTAAGCCTGCAGAATTGACTTCGACCCGCAAAATCGATCATCACAACCTAAGCCCTCAGAATTGGCTTCAACCCGCAAAATTGGTCAGCCCTATCATTGCTTTGGTCATCACTTCCTTTAAGACCATCCCTAGCATGTTCCTTTAAGCCCTCAGAATTGGCTTCGACCCACAGAATCGACCACCCTCATCTTCAAGCCCTTAGAATTGGCTTTGGCCCACATAATCGGTCATCATCATCTTTAGGTCCTCAGAATCGACCTCGACCCTCTGGTCGACCTCTCCTAAAGGCATCATGCGGTCTCTATTCGACGGCTATCATTTGTTCCAAACTCACCCGTCGAGGGTCTATGTAGACACCCCATTCTAATACCTCCTAACTTCTCCTAAGGTCCCTAGCACCTCCCTTTATCACTACCAACCCAAGTCATACCCCGAGTACTGACCTAGAGGGCATTAGACGCTCTCAGGCTCCGTTTTCCCCAAAATTCAAACTCTTCAGCTCGACCGAGACTAAATGAATCTTCAAAGGGCACTGAAACCCCTTTCCAACGAGTTACCCCATGCACGATTCTGACTTACGATACGAACGAACGATCCCCTTTACTCCGAGAGGTCATCGAATGTTTAAAGGGCCCGGTTGACCAAAGTCAACTCCCCAAGACGGATCAAACTCTTTGGAAAGTCGAAGTACATCGCCTAACCTTTCCAACGGTCTGCCCCGTGCGCGATTCTGACATACCATACGGACGAACGATCCGTTTGCATTCGAAGTTTCCCCGTCTAAAAGACCGATGAGCGCTTCAGATCCACATTAAACCCAATGTCAACTCCTGGTCCAAAGGACTTTCGAAGGTCTCTAAATTACCTTTCCAACGATTTACCCTATGCGCGATTCGAATCAACGGTTTGCGCTCTACGACTGATTTTTCGAAGGATCCTGAAAGAGACTCCCAAACGGCAGGTCCCAGACCCTGCCTATAGGCAGTGTGCCTAAACGCACCTTCCGATTGGAAGGACCAGGGCTATGCTGATGACCTGGGCCTATAAAAAGGCGAGCTTGACCTCATTGCAAAGGGAGCCCAGATCTGAAATACCTCACTCTCAGCGAATCCAGAAAATCTCTCTCGAAGTCAGCGTGATTTCCACATCCAAATCCCTTTCTAACCTTCACTTTTCATCATCTTTTTCATCAAACTTGGTGAATTCACTACCCTTCATCATCATCCAAGTGCAAGGGCTTCTTTCCAACATTCAAGATCAAGCTCAAGACCTTCAAGAAGGTCCAATCTTCTTAATTCTCTCCTTAAATTCTCATAAATTCCTATTAACTTGTTTTATTACTTAACACTTTTATTCTCTCATCTCACATATCTTAATATACTTTTTATCTAGTATTATTTCACATCTCTTATTTTCATATAATAAAAACTAAAAAAAATAAGAAAAAGAGGATTTTCTCATAAATTCCAAAAGAGAATTCTCACACTTTTCTCACAACTAAAACACTTTTTTCCACACACACACATACAAGAGAAGTCCTCGATTGGATTTGTGGGATAAATCCCACCCCTCGTTTTGCATACGAACTACGTGGACTTTGATGCCTCTATAGGCTACGTAGGTGTCTCGAGGTAAAACTCGAGACTCGAGTCCTTTTTCTACTCTTTTCTTATTTTTCTATATTCTTTAGACTTAATTCTCTCAAATTCTATGTATTTACATATATATATTTATTCTCAATGGCGTATTATTCCACATGCGTTATCATTCCCCTATAACGATCGACGGTAGGATAATCGCATAAATCCTATTTTCTAATATTACTTTTAGGAACATTCCTATAGTTGACTCGCTTTATCTCTTCCATGATACAAGTCGATGATTCCTATGTCCACTACGTATACACATGCCCACATATCACGGGGAAATAAAGGAAAATAGCAACAACCCATGAGAGACCGTAAGGGCGGAATGGGTGCCTAACACCTTCCCATTTCGTAACTTAGACTCCGGACCCTTTTTGAATCATTTTGGTTTCGTATGTATCAGTATGTCTTTGGATGCTGTCCTTCGGGACGACTCCCTTTTCTTTTGTCTGTTTTGAGTAAAATAGACTTGCAACTCTATCTCTTTACATTTTTCACATCATTCACCAACGCCGGCCGAAGCGCTCCCGAGAGGGACGCGTGAGACCTAAAGGGATCCTTTCCCGTCGCGCCACAAGGAGCGTAGTTTGGAGCTCAACGAACGCATTATATTGGCGTTAGAGAGGAAAAGATAGTCGCGAACAAATATTGCTTGACCAACAAATTCTGAGCACCGACACCTCACACATGAATCCATCCCAGATGGAGTACGATGAATACCTCGTGGCCAATATACTCAACAAAGCACGAGCCTAACATGGATAATCAAACTTTTAAAATTATCCACCACATGGAAGTCATTATGGATTTTAAATATCTAGGATTTTTAGTAGGTAACCTGTTATTTATTTTTATCATTTGTTGTACTTTATAATATGATTATAAAAATTGTGAAATGAAATTGCTTTAAATTTCCATACGTAAACTTATGTTTCATACAATATCAATGACACACCATTAATAATAAATATGACAACATAACAACATTACTGAATAAACTAAAATGGGGTAAAATCACACACTGTTGGCAAACTTTTCCCAAACATGTTCAACGAGATCTGCACGTAGTTGTAATTGCTTCTTTTTGTCGTGCATGTTCATTGTCCTAGCCTCAATCTCATAATGTTGCTCGAGAGAGTTTCGAAACATGGGAACCGGGTTCGGCGGGAAGTCGTATTCATCTCTCCAATCACAATCACGCCTCTCGTCTTGAACAATCATGTTCTGCATTATGATGCACGAATGCGTAATAGTTGGCAATTTATCCTTGTTCCATAGTTTCGTTGGCGTATGAATGAATGCAAACTTAAGTTGCAGAACACCAAACGCTCGTTCTACATCTTTTTTGGCCCCTTCTTGAACTTGAGCGAACAGTTTCTCCTTTTGGTTGGTTGGACTTCCAAAATTTTGAACCAATGATGCGTAAGGCGGATATTTTTGATCGGCTAAAAAATACCCCATATCATAGACGTTGTTATTTATTTGAAATTGGACTGGTGGTGTTTTATCGCAGACAAGGTCGGAGAAAACACTCGAGCGGTTCAACACATTAATGTCATTACAACTACCCGACATCCCGAAAAGTGACCTCTATATCCAAAGGTCATCCGATGCTACCGCCTCTAGTATAATTGCTGGTAACTTTTTATGTCCAGTATATTGCCCATGCCATTCGGTTGGGCAATTTTTTCGCTCTTAACGCATGCAATCTATGCTCCCAATTTTGAGGTCGGAAAGAATATATGTCTAACACAAAAAAATAAAAACACCCGAGCAATGTCCTCAGGCCCAACAATAAAAGTTTTTAACTTAATGGCCTCAAACCACTTATTTAAGCTTGAGACTTTCACCCCACAAGAATCGGTACAGTTTGCTTCAATGCCGGGAAAATATTTATGTATAATGTCAGCCCGACTCTGAGTTTTTCCGTCAAGTACCACTAAATATTGACTATCATTCATCGGTACCATAGTATCGTTTCCAATGGGGATACCTGCAAGATGGTAAGGATAACAATCAATATTTTTGTAATAAATAATATTATTACTCATGTAATTTTTTAAAAAATAACTAACCAGTAAAAATCGTAAAATCGGAAGGAGTAATGGCCAACTCTCCCCGGTAGTTAGACCGTGTTGGTTGTGTCCCACCAACACTCACCGAGCGCTTGTACCAACCCTCAACTTGTTTTGAGAATTTGAGCGTCCAACAAATCTCCCCAAACGCTACGCTGTATTAAATAAATGATCTCGGGAGATGTATTAAAATTTTGGTATGTGGCTCTTCGACTTTGCCAATTACCACGCATTTTAATTGTATTTCCGTTTTTGGCCGTGTCCGGAGAAGCTTTGATGTGATCTCCGTAGTCCACTATACGCCTATAGTTTTCAAAAACTATAAGCCGCTCGGCTGTAGGATTTTCACGTTCGTGCCATTCTTCTCGTATTTTTTTTAACCTTTCAGTACTGCATTATAAACTTTAAAATTATCAATTTTGGAGCAAATTGGCTACTGTGCAATGTTATTACTTACAGCTATTGGTTTAATAAATTTAATGTCAGATTATATTTGGTAAAACTATTAAATGGCATAAAAATAGCTAACAAAATCGATAAACTAAATATATTTTAAATTATATTAGTTACTCATACTTAAGGGTGACTTAAAAAGATTAGATGAGTTTTACTTTTTTAGTATCACATATTTGCGAAATAATTACACATGACGTAAAATGAGTGAAAAAAAATTAATATATGGAATGAAAATTCTATATATTTTACTAGTTTAAATTCGGGTGATTTAATGACTAAATAAAATATTTTAGGGGGTTTTTAAAGACTAAAAAAATCGTTTGTTTGTAGCTCCAATATATCTTTTTTAAGAAAAATGTTTCAAATAATTTATATTCGTTTCAAAACTCATGTATATAACACAAATAATAATTAAATATAGATAATATTAGCTAATAATAGCGATTTATTTTTTATACACAACGATATACTAATTAAATTATACAACTAACATAATTAAATATTTATAAATAAATACAACATGTAAATTAAGGAAAAAAAAAATAGAAAGCGGAATAGGAAAAAGCATATCTCAAAATTTAGCTTGTTGATTGTTGATGATAAAAATGGAGCTCGGTTTGCCATATATAAAGATGATACATTTAATAAGGTGGTTGAATTGTTGGTAAATGTGGTTGAGGCATTTAATTTGCGCTATTAGATAATTAGGAGAGAATGTGGAGGAGGAAATTATAAATTGGGGAACCCTTAAACAGAACATATTGTTCCGCCCAAGGAGTAACATGGCATGATTTAGGCGGAACATCTTGTTCCGCGATTTGGTTCTTTTTTCGCTACAACGTCGTTTATGATGCGTTTAATGTATATTTCCTTTACCCGTAATAATTTCGTCATTTTTTGTAAGGTATTTTTGGACTTGTCATGTGTATTTTTATCCTGGGCATTATTAGGTTGCTCTAAAGGTCCGTTTCGGTGATAATGGGCAAAAGAGTGGGCATGACAAAATTTGTCGTGACAAATTTTCCCTAGGCAATTTTACTTAATTTTTTCACATGAGGTTATCAAACAACCATTAGGCGAAATTAAAGTCAATCTAATTAGTTTATTTAAAAAATAGTTTTTATATTATATTCAAAACTATTAAAAACAGTTTTTACAATATTTTTATATTACGATTTTTGAAAAAAATTGTAAAACATTTTCTTAACAATTTTTTATAATATTAAAAACAATTTTTAAAATATTACAAAATAATTTTTAAATATGCACAACAGTTTTTTTAACTATTTAAAATAGTTTTTTACAACTTTGAAACTGTTTTTATATTCTATTCAAAACAGTTTTTAAAAATGTTAAAAACAGTTTTTACAATATTTTTATATTATGGTTTTTAAAAAAATTATAAAACATTTTCTTAACAATTTTTTAAAATATTAAAAATAGTTCTTAAAATATTATAAAACAATTTTTAAATATTCACAACTGTTTTTTTTAACTATTTAAAATAGTTTTTAAAATTATTTTTCAAAATTTTAAGTGTTTTATATTATATTCAAAACAGTTTTCAGAAATGTTAAAAACAGTTTTTACAATATTTTTATATTACGGTTTTTAAAAAAAATTGTAAAACATTATCTTAACAATTTGTTATAATATTAAAAATAGTTTTTACAATATTACAAAATAATTTTTAAATATTCATAACAGTTTATTTAACTATTTAAAATAGCTTTTTAAAACTTTAAAACTCTTTTTATATTAGATTCAAAGCAGTTTTAAAAATGTTAAAAACAGTTTTTACAATATTTTTATATTACGGTTTTAAAAAAAAATAGTAAAATATTTTCTTAACAATTTTTTATAATATCAAAAATAATTTTTAAAACATTACAAAATAGTTTTTAAATATTTATAACAGTTTTTAAATTATTTTTTGAAATATTAAAGCCGTTTAAAAAGTTAGTAAATTTATTAATAAACATTTTTCACTTAAATAAGTAAATAAAATTTATCAACAACTTATACACGAAAAATGTTATACATTAATAAATAATATCACGATAAATTACGCAATCAAACCATAAAAAAAAAACAAATTTTCGTAGTTATCAATCTTTTGAAATTTATCTAGCCAAATACAACCGACCAAACGTACCTAATTCATTTGAAGTGAGTTAAAAAAACCGTCCATGAGATATGAGAAATAAGGGTACAGATGTTTCAATCAATTCACCTGTCAAATGCAAAGACCACAAATATGAATATTCAATGTGGGGCCCAAAACATGTGTATCTCAGTCTGACTGAGAGCTTCAACGATTAGGACAAATAATTATATAAATGTTTGGTTCGGATATTTATACCTAAAAAATATTTTCAATACATTATTTAGGGTGTGACTAATAGCACTCCTTAAATTTTTAAAACACTCCAAAAAAAATTTTAAACACAAAATTACCCTTCTCCTTAATATTAAACACATTCCAAACATTCTCAATATTTTTTTAATTAAATAACTATAAAAACTGTTTTATTATAAAGTTAAAAAAATAAACATTTTTTAATTAAATAAAATTGGAAATTTTTATAAAAATAAATTGTAAAACAAATTTTTTTTAAAATCATTATTTTTTCAAAATGGACATATTTTAAAAAAATAGTTGGGTATAACATATTTAAAAAAAATATTTTCGTTATTTAAAAAAATGTTATATTTATTTATAAGTGTTGTATGTTCAACAATTAATCAGGGTTACAATTCTATCTCAAATTATACTTTTAAAAATTATTTTTTAATAACTAATTTGTGGTAAGATTTTTTATGGTTAAAAAATATTTTTTATATATCTTGGATTAATGATTGGTTAGTGTTGCTGGTGCTGACTCACATCATTTAATGGATGTGGGTTCACGCCAGTGACACTAATCAATCGGTATTAAAAAAATTGTATTTTGTTATAATTTTTTAATATTAATTGGTTAGTACCGCTGGTGCGGCGCGCGTCCATTAAAGGATGTGGATTCGCGCCAACAGTACTAACCAATCATTAATCTAATATATATATATATAAATATTTTTTAACCAAAAAAAATCTTACCACAAATTAGTTATTAAAAAAATAATTTTTAAAAATATAATTTGAGAAAGAATTATAACCCTGATTAATTGTTGAACATACAACACTCGTTAATAAATATAACTATTATTTTTTAAATAAGTTATATCCAATTATTTTTTTTAAATATGTAGATTTTAAAAAAATAATGATTTAAAAAAAACTGTTTTACAATTTATTTATTTTAAAAAATGTCCAATTTTATTTAATAAAAAAACGTCTACTTTTATTTAACTTTATAATAAACAGTTTTTATAATTATTTAATTAAAAAATTGTTGAGGATGTTTGATATTAAAAAATTGCCCGAGCCAACGGCTAGGAGTGACAATTTTAGAAACAACACGGAATGACCCGAAATTGACACAATATGTCGTGTACGTGTCGAATTTTTTTGACACGAAGTTGTGCCGTGTTCGTATCAAAATTATGAGTCGTGTTATTGTGTCTTTTTGTGTTAATCGTGTTTCTTAGGTGTGAAATTTAAGAAATCGTGTTATTCGTGTCATGTTTTGTCGTTTTTAATTTGGGTCGTGTCCGTGTCAACTAAAAAAATACGAATTCGTGTCGTGTTCGAAAATCCTTGACGTGTCGTGTCGTGTCGACCCGAAACACGACCCAAATACACGAATTGCGACCAACGAAAATAGTTTTTTAGCAAAAAATATATTTTTTTAAAAACTAGTTTTTCATTAAAAAAACAGTTTTTAACCAAAAATAACATTTTTAACAAAAAATAAACAAAATATTTAAAAAAAAACAGTTTTAATGAAAATAAAATAAATAACGTTTTTAACAATGTTTTGATGCCACAAATGATTACGTGGGGAGGAATTTAAAAACATTTTTTATTTTCATTTTTAATAAAAACACGTTTTTTTTTAACAAAACTTAAAAAAAAAAAAACAGTTAATAATAAACAATTTTTTTTGTTTCTCAAGTTAAAAGTAGATTTTATTTTTTATTTATGTGTATAAATGAGATAGAAGGATTTGTAGTGTTTATTTGTAATAATAGATTTTATTTGTGTGTATAAGGGTAAGAGCAACCCTTATGGGTACTGCAAACCGGTATATTTGGACTTTTTAGGTTTGCTGTGCGCAGGGTAAAATTGCAAATTTAGCCTCTGCTAGGGTAAAAAATAACAAATTTAGAATTGCCCTAGTTGGTTTTTTGTGGGACCCACTGCCTAAACGGAACATCATGTTCCGCGCAAGAAATAAAAAAATAAAATAAAAAGGGTAAAGCGGAACATCATGTTCCGCGGAAGACCTTTCACTATTTCACCTATTTCAACTTTCCCCCCCCCCCCAATTATTCCAACAGCTCTATTTTTCAACGGCTCTTTTTTTTTTTATTTTTTTATTTTTATTTTTATAAATAGCAAGTTTAAACCGTGTCTCTCATTTAATTATTATCTTCATCTAAATTTTATTCAAACAGTTTCAACTCTCTCATTTAAATTATGAATTGATATTTTTTTATAACTGCATTAATATATTTCCAAACAGTGTCTACTCTATAATATTTGTCATTTATATATTTGCATTCATTTTTTTTATAACTGCATTAATTTTTTTCCCCCCCAATTTTTTTACCAAAAAATATTATAAAATTTATATATTTGCATTAATATATTCGTGATTATTTTACAATGGTTCGAGGTCAAAATATGTCTCAACACGATGATGAAGTATTATGCACCGCATATGTAAATCAAACAAATGATGGTTTACGAGGAACTAATCGACCTAGCACATTATTTTGGGATGCGGTCGCCGAAGAATATAACACAACGACGGGTATCACGGAACGTCGGACGGGCGCCAGCCTACAAACCCGGTACAGTAAAATTTCGAGGCACGTAATGTTATATGTTTCGAAATTGAAAGAAGCATCAATGACAAATCGTCCTAGTGGGACTGTTAACACAGATTGGGTAAAATAACTTTTATCTTTTGTAATTTATTTTAAATATTATTTCTTATCAATGAGTTGCTTGTGGAGTTAATAAATATACATTGTCGTATTTTCTCAGGTTACTGCAGCTAATCTAGCATTCCAGCGAGAGAACAAGGGAAAATCATTTAATTTTGAATCTTGTTACCAAATTTTAAAAGAACTCCACAAATTTCAACTTTCCCAAACTTTTTTAGACTCCCCTCAATTTCATTTTGATTCGCCAATGACGGGTGCGACAGATACTGAAGGAAGTCTGAATCCTGGGTTTCACGAAGGAAATTCCAAAGATGGGGCAGAAGTTGACATAGAAAGGCCTTATCCGAGGCCACCTGGAAGGAAAGAGATGAAGCAACGGGCTAAAGGAAAAGCGAAGGCTACAAACATTGAGGTGAATCGAGAAATACTGAATAGTTGCTCTTCATTCAATGAATCATTTGAGCGATCATGTCAGGCTGATCGTGTACGTGACGAAGAGGCCCGTTTGGGGTTAAACCGTTCACTGCAACTAAAGGAGCGAAGTTTGGAGCTCAACGAACGCAGTATATTGGCTATGGAGAGGAAAGATATGCGTGAACAAATATTGCTTGATCAACAAATTATGAGCACTGACACCTCAAACATGAATTCAATCCAGAAGGAGTACCATGAATACCTCGTGCTTAATATAATCAACAAAGCACGGCGCCAATCGGAATTTCCAAACTATCCACCACACGGGGGTCAATCTGGATTTTAAAATTTCTATGCTTCTGAGTATGTAACATGTTATTTATTTTTATCGTTTGATCTACTATGTAATATTATTTTATGGGTTGTGAAATGAATTTGTTTCAAATTTTCATACATAAACATCAGTTTGGTACAATATTAACGATACAACATTAATAATATAGATAACAACATAACAACATTAGAAAAGATACATAAATTGTGTAAAATCACAAACTGATATTGGCAAACTTTTCCCAAACATGTTCAACGAGATCTGCACGTAGCTGTAAATGCTTCCTCTTGTCGTGCATGTGCATTGTCCTAGCCTCGATCGCATAATGTTGCTCAAGAGAGTTTCGAAACATAGGAACCGGGTCAGGCGGGAAGTCGTATTCCTCTCTCCAATCACAATCACGCCTCTCGTCTTCAACAATCATGTTGTGCATTACTATGCACGATTGCATAATAGATGATAATTTATCCTTGCTCCAGAGTTTTGCCGGCGTATGAACGAATGCGAACCTAAGTTGGAGGACACCAAACGCTCGTTCTACATCTTTTCTTGCCCCCTCTTGCACTTGAGCGAAAAGTTTTTCCTTCTGGTTGGTTGGCCTTTTAAAAGTTTGCACCAAACTAGCGTAAGGCGGATAAATGCCATCCGCTAAAAAATACCCCATATCATATACGTTGTTATTTATCTCAAACTGGATTGGTGGAGTCTCATCGCGGACAAGATCAGAGAAAACTCTAGATCTGTTCAATACATTAATATCATTACAACTACCCGGCATCCCGAAAAAATAAAGATGTAGAGCGGATAATCTAGGGCGGAAGATGTAGAGCGGATAATCTAGGGCGGAAGATGTAGAGCGGATAATCTAGGGCGGAAGATGTGGTTAATTATACTGCTATAAATGTGAATGGCCAGATTGAGTGCTAATGAGCACAATGTCATCTTACGAAGATGTAATTGATGAGTTCTTGGCTGAAGCGTTGATAGATTCATTTCCACGCGGTCTTTTTGGTTGTGAGATTAGCCAAGTTAATGACCTACGAACCCCTTGGGAAATAATTGCCGACAAATATCATGAGTTGCTACCGAGGCATGAATATCAAAGCCCGCGAAACTTGATGGTTCGATGGTTGGAAATTAAAGACGACATCGAGGAATTTGATAACATTTTCATAAGGGTTGAACAAGATATGCAACCATTGGATGAGGAAGACGATCCATATGAGGAGGCGGTGAATGAATACATTCGCACGTTCGGTGAGAATTTTGAAGGCCTAATGACATGGTGTGCGTTGAGGAGAAATGCTTATTGGAAGGAGTTTTACTAGTTTTTCTTTCATCACCTTTACTATTCATGTTAATTTGAATCATTGCATGTTTATTAATATCTTGTTTATTGCTAAATTAAATGTAACGGAATCATTGCATGTTAATTTATGAAATGAAGCTTCATACTGTGAACTGAATTTGCGTCAATCTGAACAATACAACATTAATAATAAAGATAACAACATAAATAACAACATTACAAAACATATTAATATTCATTATCGAAATCCCATTCTACATCATCCAAATTTACAGCATCAGACATGTCATAATTTTGCGTTGATGGACCAGGTTGGCTAGTATCTTCTTGGGCACCAATATCATCCATCTGCGGTCGATATACTGTGGTCGGAGGCCGGGGATCTACTGCGGGGTTGTAAAAAGCCGCAGTTGTACCACTAAAGAAATTAGGCGGGGGCGCAGTTCGCTCGTGAGATACACCCAACTCTTGGAGCTTCCTAGTAGCTATATCCAACTCATGACTCCAATAGTTATTAAGATGCATGGCTGCACCTAGAGCGGTGGCTCTCGATGATTGCCAATAATCTGAGAATTCCCGACTAGTAAATAAGAGGTCATCGTATGTGGGCAATTCTTCATCGACCGCAATCCTGTTTGGCCGTGGAACCGGAATCAATATGGGTACACCTGCAGGACTGCAAAACGGTAGATCCCAAGTCATTTGGGGTAGAGTGGGATGTACCCGACCTATGGGAGTCTCATAAGCGCCAGGTGCCTGTGAAGGGACAGTCAGTATTTGAATGTGGTATGGAAGTGCGCTGGGACTTATGACATCCGTGTTGACTGCTCGATATAGGGGTGGCATTACAAGGCCTAGGGACACTTGCTTCCAATAACGGTCATACATGGGTTGGGAAACAACAGATACACTGGGGTCCATCTCGTCAATAATAATTCCATGCCCATCATGGTGAAAGGGTATCCTCATCATTTGCGACGGAGGGTCATTTGGTATGCAAATCTCACCGGTGATCTGTCGCCGGCATCGATCACCCAAGTAATATACCCCACCATATTGAGGATCCATAAGAACGCATCGTTTCAGCGATATGTACTTCGCATGTTGAACGTAGGCATACATCTCCACATTAGACCCCGAGTAAGGTAGCCAATTGATTGAACCTGGCGATCGCATTTCAATCTGACTCTGGGCTGTGGGAAAATTATATTGGATTGACCCCTTTGTCTCCTTACGATTTAACCGATTTTCTTTCTTCCATCGATTAATCCTAGGCCAGTAGTCACCTGTATCTTCCCTCAATAAGGGACACGCCAGCTGTATATATTCGAACCCGAAAAACTGCAATACAAAAATGATTATTATTAAACCATAAATTTTTGATATAAAACATATAATATCAATTTTTTACACTTACCAATATGAGTTGCCAAAAACAATTCATAGAGTCTACGTGACATCTTGACAAGAGATGGAGAGAGTAGTATATGCGAGCTAGAATTGCAGAACCCCAATCGTATGATCCCACAATCTCTAAATCCTCCAAAGCAGCCAACCAACCAATAGGAACGCTGTCTCTTGCGGTCGGGAAAAATATATGTCCCACACAAAAAAATAAAAAAACCCTAGCAATGTCTTCAGGCCCAACAATCACAGTATTTAACTTAATGGCCTCGAACCACTTATTTAAGCTCGACACTTTCACGCCACATGAATCACTGCAATTTGGTTCGATGCCGGGAAAGTATCTATGTATAATGTCACCCCGTATTTGAGTTTTTCCGTCAATTACAATCAAGTATTTTCTGTCACTCATCGGTACCATAGGACCGCTTTCGATAGGAATACCTGCAAGATGGGAAGGATAACAATCAGTTGTAAATTTAATTAACGTACTAATCAATGTTAATATTGAATTTATTTTTTATATGCAAAAACTAACCAGTCAAAATCGTAAAATCATATGGAGTAATGGTGAGTTCCCCGGTTGGTAGTTGGAACGTGTTGGTTATGTCCCACCAACGCTCACCGAGCGCTTGTACCAATCCCCAACTTGTCTTTGGAATTTGAGCATCCAACAAATCTCCCCAACCGCTACGGTGTATAAACTGTATAACCTCAGGATATGTTTTTAAATATTTGTAAGTGGCCCTAAGACTATGCCAATTGCCACGCATCTTTATTGAGTTCCCGTTTGTGGCCGTGTCCGGAGAAGGTTTAATGTGATCTCCGTCGTCCACTATACGCCTATAGTTCTCAAAAATTATAGGTCGCTCGGCAGTAGTAGTTTCGGCCTGTCGACTACCTTCTCCCATTTTTCGAGACTTTCTAGCCCCAACAGCCCGTCTAAATTTCTTTCCAATTTGTTCCATTATCAACACTGCAATTTAAGAAATCTTTACAAAAATAGAACATATTATTATTTAAATAAAATAACAACACAGATAATTTATTAAAAAACATAACGAATCGATAATTTATTAAATAATTTTTTATACCCATTCACTATTTAAAAATGCGTAATAAATAGGACAATTACAAATACACAACTAGATATTATTTAAAAAACATAAAAGGAAGATATTATTTAAAAAATATAAAAACATATTATTTTTGTAATTTCACTTAAATAATTTGTTACATATAGGACCGTAAAAAAACCTAACATTGAATTAAACATTTACTAATTTATTTACTATAACAAATATAGCAGACAAATATATCACAAATAATTTCATATTTCATATATCACAAAAAACCTAACATATTTCACTTATATGAATTTATTTCACAAATATTATTTATAAATAATTATTGAAATTCTTTATAAATAATTTACGAAAAAATAATTTACAAAAAATAATTTACAACTAAATAATTTACAAAAAAAATATAAACAGAGGATTTACCTTGTATTTAAAAATACCTAACATTGAATTAAACATTTACTAATTTATTTACTATAACAAATATAGCAGACAAATATATCACAAATAATTTCATATTTCATATATCACAAAAAACCTAACATATTTCACTTATATGAATTTATTTCACAAATATTATTTATAAATAATATTTATAAATAATTAGTGATATTCTTTATAAATAATTTATAAAAAAATAAATTACAAAAAATAATTTACAACTAAATAATTTACAACTAAATAATTTACAAAAAAAATATAAACAGAGGATTTACCTTGTATTTAAAAATACCTAACATTGAATTAAACATTTACTAATTTATTTACTATAACAAATATAGCAGACAAATATATCACAAATAATTTCATATTTCATATATCACAAAAAACCTAACATATTTCACTTATATGAATTTATTTCACAAATATTATTTGTAAATAATATTTATAAATAATTACTGATATTCTTTATAAATAATTTACAAAAAAATAATTTACAAAAAATAATTTACAACTAAATAATTTACAACTAAATAATTTACAAAAAAAAAATAATCAGAGGATTTACCTTGTATTGGCCGGATTACTTGCTAATTTTATTTTCTTTTGAAGTGGTAAAGATTATTTACCGTGGTTGGATTTAAATAGAGGGTTGGTTTTAATTTGAGTAGGTGAAATGTAGGTGGGGAGTTGAGGATATTAATTGGGGGGCGAAGATTAAAGGGTTAAGAGATTTGGGGTGAAAAATGAAATTTCGGATAACCTTACGCGGAACATGATGTTCCGCGCAAGGTTTGGAATTTTAATGACCAAAACGACGTCGTTTTGGCATAAACCGGCGTCGTTTTGGCTTATTTCTGTTTTTTTTTTTTTTTTTTACCCTTTTCAAATCACGCCCGTAGCAGTTTTCTTTCTTTCTGTACTGCAAATTTACACTACTCA
Source organism: Sambucus nigra (assembly GCA_949130495.1). NCBI lineage: Eukaryota > Viridiplantae > Streptophyta > Magnoliopsida > Dipsacales > Adoxaceae > Sambucus > Sambucus nigra. The sequence goes on along the minus strand of OX422223.1, from coordinate 28,578,373 downwards.
TTTCCATATTTGAGGTACCCATAAGGGTTGCTCTAATATTGTCAAATTGATAAAGAATTTGAGTGTTTAAAGACTTTGAGGAGTGTTTTTAGTCATGCCCCATTATTTATTTCAAAATATTATAAAAAATTTCCTTTTATCTTTTTAATACAGTATAAATTAACACTTTAAAAAGTAATCGTGAAAATAAATATTACGATCAAGATTGACTGTGAAAATAAGTATTACGATTAAGATTCGACGTGAAAATGGGTACCACTGCCAAAAGTTAGCGATAAAGATGGTATCACTGTCAAGATTCGCCATAAAAGGAATATCATGGGCAGAGTTAACCGTGAAAATGGGTAATACGGTCAAGATTGACCGTGAGATTTTATTGGGTTGAATAGTAAAAAAAAATGACTTTTTTAATAGGGTCAATTATTAAATAGTCCCTACTATAAATATATATTTTTTAAAAAGGACACATATTTTTAGTTTAACCCATTTAGTCCCTCAAGCACTCAATATCCTCTTATTTTTAGAGGTCCGCGCCAGCGGCACTCCCTCTCCAAAATATGTGGCAAATGACTTTTTGAAGCAAAATAAAAAAATTTGGACTAAATGGGTATTAAAAAATGTCGGAGGGACTATTTGTTATATGTCCCTTTTTAATATGATATTTTGAAGATATTTTTTAGATGTAAATATGAGGAGCATAAATGTTTTAACTACAAAGCAATATTTATAGAGTTAGTCTCAATAGGAGCATTAAAAAAATTAACCTAAAAAAAAATTTATATCAGGCATTAAAAAAAAAATAAAACAAAGTTAATTTTTATAATTATAATATCTGATTGAAATAAAAAATTGTTTACAATAAAATAATATAAGCTTTTAAATAAGAGAAAGTATATATTTATATATGTTAAAAAAATGTATATGAAGTAACATATATTCTATTATGAGCACTGCTAGTCTTAACCCGATAGCTTCCTCCCGACACCAAACCAAAGGCTCTCATGTATTGGGGGAATCAAAGCAAATTGATAATTAGCCATACCAAGTTCAACCAATTTCCACAAAAGTTATAAACACGTTAGAGTGAGTTTTACTATAGACACAATTTTTTTAGCTTGATATGAACTCTTAAAATAAATTAATTAAGAACAAAGGGTAAATAATTAATAAAACAACAAATCTTAAGTCACTTCTTTTTTTTACCTAATTAATACGGGACAAAATGCGCAACAACATAATTTTTTTTTCACCTAAAACAAATATGATCCAAATAAAAAGGGCATGGTACGACATGACTTTTTACCACACGAATTAATTAAAACACGACACTACACCACACAAATAAAAGATGACACAACACGCAACAACCCAATTGTTTTTTTCAACGTAACTTGAACATAACGCAAATAAAAACGACATGACACGGCACATTTTTTATCACACAACTAATTTATCAGAGTTTGTCTAGATCGATACAATTGTTGACACAATTTGCTAAAAGACAAAACTGAAACCTTTGGTTCAACTGTTTCTTTTCTTTTATTAATAAAAACATAAAAATTGTATTTTCCATAAAAAAAGTTTTTTTAAGCTTTTAAAAAAAATAAATTAAAACACAATTTTTTCAAAACTTAAAAAAATACAAATTTTTAGTTTTTATTAAAAAAAATTGTTTTTTTAAAGATGTTTTTAACTTTTTATAACTATTTAAAAAAAAAATATTTCAACGTTTTAAATAAAAAGTCATTAAATGCCATGGGTCCGCGTTAGAGGCACTAACCAACGACCCTTTTCTTAACATATTGCATTTTCTTTTGGGTTCTTTTAAACGGTGATTTTCACGACAAGTCAATTTTGAACTCTTGCAGCCCTTTCCCGTGAATCACTCATTATTTTTACCAATTTAAATTCTCACGGTAAACGATTCTTACATGCACACTTCTCCTTAAGTCTACTTAAGTATAGATGACAAGGTTGAGACAAGAACGCCTCACCAAATTCAAACATACAAGAGAAGTCAAACATCCATATAAACTCATGCATGTGTGCAATGTTGACATATATACAAAGTCGAATAAAAATGCATATCAACTTCGAAATAACCTCATATAAACAATGGTTAAAATCATTCTAAGCATCGATAATAATGACCAAATGTCCTAGCCACATGGATAATGAAACGATGGGGGGGGGGGGGGGGGGGGTCCAAGCACACCAATATGCCACATCAAACATGTAAACTCAAAAACAAAAACCTAAAATCTTTTTGGTTTTTCAAAAGTTTTCTCAAAAACAAAATCTTTTTGTATTTTTCAAATAAGACTCAAACAAATGAAAAATATAATACAAAGAGATAAACATGTCATAACACTAGCAAATTATAAGTTATGATGCAAGGGCTAGTGTATGACAAAACATGCAATCTACTATCAATAAGAAATAGCAAGAGATGAATCATGTGTTTGCATGTGAGAATCAACCAACGAAGCATTTAGCATCTCCAAAATAGATTCATAACCCAAACAGGTGTATACCTAACAAAACGGATTTTGAGAACCAATGGGACACTACATTTAATCTTCCTAAGGTCTTTTCTAAGATCAAAACAAAAACTCCTAAGGTGACCTTTCCTATCACAATTTGAACATGTGAAAACACGACGAGGAACGGGACCTTTAGGTTGAACTTTTCTAATACCCTCAGATTTGGTTGACACTCTAAAACAAACTATGGTTTTGGCCTTTACATTCGAACCACAAGAATAAGATAAGACGCTACCATCACTACTCGAGTCATTTATATCATTTTTAACTTCAAAATTTTCGACTCGAGCAAACGATTAGACTCCTCAAACTTTTGGGACTCCTTCTTTAAATTATCAATTAACCCTAGAAGGTTATCCCACTCCCCCTCAATGTGAGCAAACTTATCCCTAAGATCATTTTCTCATGCCACAAAATTATTAATCGAAATATTTTCCTCAATGGCACAAACTTTAGAATTTTTTAAATTCTCTAACTTTTTTTTTCTAAAAGGAGGACTCTATCATCACTCTCCTTTTTGCCCAATTTTAATATATTAAAATTTTTAGACAAGGAACTAAAGTGCTCACGACAAATATCTTTTTCAATTTGAAACGTTTGCAAATATTCAATTCTATTTTTGAAACCGTAATTTTCTTTCTCCAAGACTTCAATATATTTTGCAAACTTTAAATTCAAACGGTATAAATCGTCAAAGCTTAGAGAATCCATTGAGAGACAACAAACACATGAAAGATAAACAAATAACCGGGATCACAAAACAAATAAATTATGTTTTCTAGCTATGATACCAATTTCAAGAGTGCCCAATATGTGTGTTTTCTAGCAAAATCAATTTTATTACCAAATAATTGTTCAACTTTTAATTATGCACCAAACCAAGTTGTGAAAACCCAATTCTTACTTTAAACAAATTTTATCTTGATGAATCCTAAACATGCATCTAGGGATTAAAGCAAGTAAAATAAAGTAAAGAATACTCACAACGCTGGATGTACGAGGAAAAAATCCAAAACGGGAAAACAACCTCGGACGGCCCAAGCCAGACAATCACTATGAATAATGATTTTATAAAGACAGATTAGCCTTACTCAATGACTCGATCCCCACGGGTCTTGACGCTCCTTCTGATCTTCAACCATTCTTCATTGGTGCCCACGCAGAAATTTCATCTTCCACGATACCTGTCCACAACACACGCGTCCACGTATGTCTCGGTGTCCACCGATTGGCTTTGATTCGTCTACAATGTCGAACAAGATGTCATTCTCTTTTCTTCACCGTAAAACCCTTGATGTTCAATGATAGAAAAAACTTCTTTGGTGAAACAAGATCACTTAAACGTATAAGAATGATATCTCGGATCTTTACAAACTCTAAGGATGTGTTTATGCTTTTTAAACCTTAGAAAACATGTGTAAACAACGTACTGGAATGTATTCTATTTTTTCCAGATGAACACTTACGAAACTCTGATGAAACCACGCTTTAAATAATAATTTAGCGCCACCTCGAAAAATGTGTCGTTCGAACGACAATGGCAGGTCGTTCGCGCGACATAGGCATCTCGTTCGAATGAGATCCCTAAGTCGTTTGAACGAGCTGACGTGGCAGTTTGACTTTTTGATTTTTAATTCAAAACGTCTCTTTTAAAAGAGATCAAAATTAGTCAAACTCCTTTTCGAGCTTATCAGAATAAAACGTAGTGTAAACCTTTAAAACACTTTTAAAAACATTTTAAAACATTTTTCTTTATAAAAATACAACCTTATCTTTTATAAAAATAATTCCGAGCACCATTAATTATACGCATTTATACCCGAGTGATCTCGGAATGCAATTAACTTTGAAGACGAGTAAACTTGCACCAATTAAACTTTGGCATCATTAATTATTTGAAGCTTTGCCGCAACGTCTTCAATTTTCTTCAGTACGTCATAGAACGAGTGGGATCTGGACAAAATAAAATCTCCCTATGACATATTACAAACACAATTTTGTTCACGGAATTAAGTCAAAACAATACAGGGACTCAATTGGAAATTTATGTCCTTACAAATCTTCCCCTATAACTATTCCGGGACAAAACTAAACCAGTGAAATGCCTAACCGGGCCGTCAAGCCGTATGACGCCTAAATCCCATCCCATAAACCCAAAATAAAAAATACAGGACACGGACTAGAATATGTAGCACCGGCAAGCATGAACTGTCTGAATGTGATGTAGACTTGAAATCTCTAATCGCTGAAGCATACCTACACACATGAACCAAGTGAAGTATGGAGGAACAAATGATACCAAACAACAATATATCCCAATATGAATAAACTCTGAAAAAATCATTTGTTAAGCAATTTGTGCAACAAAATGATACCAACAAATAAAGTGATACCAATGTGTACTACCAATTTCAGATACCAATTTGTAAACATATGTAAACAAAAACATGCTCAAATCTCCCCCTACATCATATACATCTCTCCCCCTTTTTGTCTCGAATAGACAATCTCGTGAAAAGATAAACTAATGAAAATATCTAGCATGAGAATATAAAGCAATTTGAATCAATGTGAAGTCGCTAGATAATCATGAAATAACCAGCTAAATATGATCAAGAAATGACAAATCAGTATCTAGTAAACCAATGAATTACACATAGAGTATAGCAATCTAAACATGTGTGATAAACGGACTCATATGCAAAAATCAATTTAGAACCAATAATCCTGCATATAAACCAGTCAGACAGAAAAACTTCCAGCATTACCAAAAATATACCAATTTAACCCAGAGGACTGCAAACCAATCAGAATCAATAAAATAGCCTGTCGTTCGAACGAGCCAGGGACATCGCTCAAACGAGTTGAGGATGTCGCTCGAACGAAGTACATCTATCGTTCGCGCAAGATGGATATGTCGTTTGAACGACTTCTCGCGACCTGCCAAAATTTCCCATATTCCCAGAAAAATAATATAATATTACCCAGTGAAAAAATTTCCACAAAAAAAATTATAGGAAGGGCTTGACAGAAGTAAAACAATGTTAAAATAGTAGGCTTTTAACACAAAATGCAAAAACTCATAAAAACTAAAAATGCGAGTTACATGTAAACATAGTACCGATGTGCTCAAACATTGGTATGGAATGTATAGGTGTGAAACTAAAAATAAATGAGTCACAATTCCAACACATCGAAACGATCAAGAAGCTCAAATTGACAGCGATAAATCATCAAACTTTATCATAGCCTTATGTCAATAAAAGTGTGAGCTTACTGAACTAAACACACTACATGCACACAAATCCTGAGTTTTGACGATTCTATAAGCAATAGGGTCAAATTGTAATGTTTCAACATTAGGATTCGATGTGCAAACCCGTTAAAATTTTTAATCCATCCAAACTCCCTCAATAATATCATATTTTCTTTTGAATGAACAAAACTAATTTGGCCCTTTTCTTAACATATTGCATTTTCTTTTGGGCTCTTTTAAACAGTGGCTTTCATGACGAGTCAATTTTGAACTCTCGCAGCCCTTTCCCGTGAATCACTCATTATTTTTATCAATTTAAATCCTCACGATAAAAGGTTCTTACATCCACACTTCTCCTTAAGTATACTTAAGCATAGATGACAAGATTGAGATAAGAACGCCGCACTAAATTCAAATATGCAAGAGAAGTCAAACATCCGTATAAACTCGTGCATGTGTGCAATGTTGGCATATATACAAAGTCGAATCAAAATGCATATCAAATTCGAAACAACCCCATATAAATAATGGTTAAGATCATTCTAAGCATCGATAATAATGACCAAATGTCCTAGCCACATAGATAATGAAACGATGGGGGGTGGGGTCCAAGAACACCAATATGCCACATCAAACATGTAAACTAAAAAAAAAAACCTAAAATCTTTTTGGTTTTTCAAAAGTTTTCTCAAAAACAAAATCTTTTTGTATTTTTCAAATAAGACTCAAACAAATGAAAAATATAATACAAAGAGATAAACATGTCATAACACTAGCAAATTATAAGTCATGATGCAAGGGTTAGCGTATGACAAAGCATGCAATCTACTATCAATAAGAAATAAGAAGAGATGAATCATGTGCATGCATGTGAGAATCAACCAACGAAGCATTTAGCATCTCCAAAATAGATTTCCTAACCCAAACAGGGGTATACCTAACAAAAAGGGTTTTGGGAACCAATGGGACACTACATTTAATCTTCCTAGGGTCTTTTCTAAGATCAAAATAAAAACTCCTAAGGTGACCTTTCCTATCACAATGCGAACATGTGAAAACACGACGAGGAACGTGACCTTTAGGTTGAACTTTTCTACTACCCTCGAATGTGGTTGACGCTCTAAAACAAACTATGGTTTTGGCCTTTACATTCGAATCACAAGAATAAGAAGCCGCTACCATCACTACTCGAGTCATTTAAATAATTCTTTAACTTCAAAACTTTCGACTCAAGCAAAGGATTAGACTCCTCAAACTTTTGGCACTCCTTCTTTAAATTATCAATTAAACCTAGAAGGTTATCCTGCTCCCCCTCAATGTGAGCAAACTTATCCCTAAGAGCCTTTTCTCCTTCCACGAAATTATTAATCGAATTATTTTCCTCAACGGCACAAACTTTAGAATTTTTTAAATCCTCTAACTCTTTTTCTAAAACGAGGACTCTATCATCACTCCCTTTTTTGCCCAATTTTAATATATTAAAATTTTTAAACAAGGAACTAAAGTGCTCGCGAAAAATATCTCTTTCAATTTGAAACGTTTGCAAATATTCAATTCTATTTTTGAAACCGTAATTTTCTTTCTCCAAAACTTCAATATGTTTTGCAAACTTTAAATTCAAACGGTGTAAATTATCAAAGCTTAGAGAATCCATCAAGAGATAAAAAACACAGGAGAGATAAACAAACACACGGGATCACAAAACAAATAAAGTATGTTTTCTAGCTCTGATACCAATTTGAAGAGTGCCCAATATGTCTGTTTTCAAACAAAATCAATTTTATTACCAAAAAATTGTTCAACTTTTAATTATGCACCAAACCAAGTTGTGAAAACCCAATTCTTACTTTAAACCAATTTTATCTTGATTAATCCTAAACATGCATCTAGTGATTAAAGCAAGTAAAATGAAGTAAAGAATACTCACAACGCCGGATGTACGAGGAAAAAACCCAAAACGGGAAAACAACCTCGGACGGCCCAAGTGAGACAATCACTATGAATAATGGTTTTACAAAGAAAGATTAGCCTTACTCAATGACTCGATCCCCATGGGACTTGACACTCCTTCTGATCTTCAACCGTTCTTCATTAATGCCCATGCAGAAATTCCGTCTTCCACGATACCTGTCCACAACACACGCGTCCACGTATGTCTCGGTGTCCACCGATTGACTTTGATTCGTCTACGATGTCGAACAAGAAGTCCTTCTCTTTTCTTCACCGTAAAACCCTTGATGTTCAATGATAGAACAAACTTCTTTGGTGCAATAAGATCACTTAAACATATAATAATGAAATCTCGGATCTTTGCAAACTCTAAGGATGTGTTTATGCTTTTTAAACCTTAAAAAACATGTTCAAACAACGTACTGGAATGTATTCTATTTTTTCCAGATGCACACTTACGAAACTCTAATGAAACCACACTTTAAATAACAATTTAGTGCCGCCTCGAAAAACGTGTCATTCGAACGACAATGACAGGTCGTTCGCGCGACATAGGCATCTCGTTCGAACGATATCTCTAAGTTGTTTGAACGAGCTAACGTGGCAGTTTAACTTTTTGACATTTAGTTCAAAACGTCACTTTTAAAAGAGATGCAAATTAGTCAAACTTCTTTTCGAGCTTATCAGAATAAAACGTAGTGAAAACCTTTAAAACACTTTTAAAAACATTTTAAAATATTTTTCTTTATAAAAATACATCCTTATCTTTTATAAAAACAATTTCGAGCACCATTAATTATACCCATTCATACCTGAGTGATCTCAGAATGCAATTAACTTTGAAGACGAGTAAACTTACACCAATTAAACTTCGGCATCATTAATTCTTTGAAGCTTTGCCGCAACGTCTTCAATTTTTTCAATATATCATAGACCGAGTGGGATCGTGACAAAATAAAATCTCCCTATGACGTATTACAAACACAGTTTTGTTCACGGAATTAAGTCAAAACAATACAGGGACTCAATTGAAAATTTATGTCCTTACACTTATAAATAACGAAAATCATTTTTTTTTACAAAAAACTGTTTTACGTTCATTTTTTTAAAAATAAAAAAATTATATTTTTTAAAAGTACGTTACTTATTAAAAATGTAAGTTAATTTTTTTAAACAAACAAAATTATATAGAAACTGTTTTTAAAGAACGTTATTGTAAAAAATGCTTTTCAAATTAAAAATGAACGTAAAACAGTATTTAAGTAAAAGTATGTTATTTTTTTTAAGTAAAAAAAATTACCATTAAAAAAATATGGAAAACTGATTTTAACTGTTTTTCGTGTACAAAAACATATTTAATGATTGAAAACAATTAAAAACTATTTGGTTTAATAAAACAATATTTTTCTATAAACATAAATATTTTTTAAAATGAAAACATATTTTTTCCAGAAATGATATTGTAATCGAAATTTTGATCGAAAGTGGAGATACCTAATGAGGTGGAGTTATTTTATTGGTTAGTTTGTGGGGTCCACGCCAGTGGGACCGAAGAACCCACCAATAATACGATGCCACGTATGATTTTTGTCAAAATTTTGGTTCCAAAAGAAGCACTTTATTTTTTCTTATGTATATAAAACAATAGCTTTTTTAATAGTCTATTGAAGGTGCAATTATTGTTTTTGTTCTCAACATGGATGGAAGAATTGAAAAATTGAAGTCATGAAATTGAAACTAAGCAGTTGGTTTGGTTCCGGTGGTTCCCATTCGGTAGGGACAACATTATTCTTCTATTATATTCAAAGCGTAGAGAGTTTATGAAAGAGTATGCGCTTGCGTTCAAATAAGAAATAATATAATTAAATTCAGTTTAACCCAAATAAACCCTAAACATGCAACTAGGTGTGATTGAAACAAGAAGTAAATCATGAAAGATTAATCAAACACACACAATTGAGGAAAAATCCCCCAAAGGGGCAAAACCATTTATTTTCATTATAATATTGTAACGTACAATTTTCGGATTACAATGAAAATACAAGTGACTAAGAATTACCCTCAGGTGTCAGAAACTGTAGTCGGCGGCTGGAGATATCCCTTTCCAGTAGGGCAGCAATGAAGAAGAAGAGCGATCTTCTTCACAAGGGTTGAACAGCAAAGGATTATGTTCTAGGGTCACCAAAAATGATTCACAAATGTATGAGAGGTTGTGTGAATGAAACCATGAGTTTGGAACTCACAAAGATGAAGACTTAGAGCTTATGAACTCTGAAAATCGTGTGAACGAGTCTTACTAAACCAACTCCCCGTAGTGGGATTAAATAAGAAATCCTGGTCCTTAAAAATCTGAACACGATCTGTTTGAGTTTATCCCAGGCGGATCGGTCCGGGTCTGAGGCGGATCGGTTCTTTTAAATTTTGGCATCTTCGGTTCGCTTGCAGTCCGGGGGCTACTGGATCTTCAGTAAGCAGATCGGTTCGGTACAGGGGCGGACTGGTCCGAGGTCGGATCGGTTCGTTTTCTCTGGGCGGACCGGTCCGGCCTGTCAGAATTTTGATTCCTCATCTTCTTTGATATTCGGATCCGTTGATGATGAAATGAATCTTGAATTTCTCCAACGGTGTAACGGCGTATGACATAACAATTGATAATGGACAAAAATATCCTTACAAATCTCTCCCTATGTCTATACCGGTACATACATAAAATAAACATCCGAATTATCAACCAACAAAAATGCCTATACAAATCTACCCTTCCATGAACCCAAAACTGGAACGATACACATGAATAAGACTTCAACGTTTGCTCTTCGAATCTTCAGGAATCTCAACACTTTTCTCATCAGGGTGTGCAATCCAAAGATAATCCATGTAGTACCTACACACATGAGATAAAGCAAAATACCAAGTGACGTATCGAGTTTGAAATGAGATAAACAGAGATGAAAGCATATTTTAAAACTCCCCTAAAATATGATAATTCATTCTCCCCCTTTTTATTATGTCCCCAAATAGACAAATGGAAAAATGAATCAAACAATCAAAGCAAGGGTGTCACAAGGAACAAACTACTATTTTTTTGATTTTTAAAATTTTTCTCACAAAACGAACAAAAATTACATCATGAATGATCACAAAACAACCAAGTCAATGATAGCGAAAATGAAGGGGTGTGATTAAATTCGATAGGAAAATCAATACATACAAACATGACATATGTGCACGATGAATATCGGATACTCCTAACGAATGAACTCAAAGTCTTCCTTTGGTGTAAAAAGGTGGTAATATTAGACATTGACTCAGTCAAATCAACAAATCAAAGCTCAAGGTGATTTCTACACCAATAACTTCCAAAACTTTTTATGCTTTTTCAAGACTTTTAAGGAAGTGCAAACCAGTTTATATTCTCCAACCAAACTCCCTCAGATATTAATATTGAATATAGGCTTTCTAAATTCTCAAACTTTGGAGAATTGAAGGTGAAACCTAAATGGCCCATATTTGGCATGAATTGCTTTTTATTGCCTTTAAATTTTTTCGGGCTCTTTTAACCTCTTTGGACCCCGGCTAATGAAATTTCTCCATTTTTAGGTCCTTTTGAACGGTGGCTTTTGCACAAAGAAGAGATAATTACTTTTCGCAGCCCCTCCCCATTCGTAAACAAACACCCAGTCTCACAAAAATGGTTTTTACATGCATTCCAATCTTGTCAAGGTTTATCGCATATTGTAAGTTGTATAGACAGAATTGAGATGGAAACACTCAAGCCAACATGTGATAGACAAGTGCAATAATCAAATAAAGCCGTGCACGTGTGCAATAAAGGAGATAGGAGTCAAATATGTAGGAAAATATCACTAATTACGTCTCAAAGACTCCATACAATGTAAAGCACATGGATGAAATGATGTAGCGTCTCAAATCTCTATCAAACAGTCACATGAATATATGAAATGAATTTGTGACTTGGCTATCTTAAATGCTCATCCATAAACGATGCAAATCAAAAATATTTTTGGGCTTTTCTAAAAATTTTTCATAAAAAGGAAAATCTTTTTGGAATTTTTGCTTTAATGGAATAAAAAATAGAAATAAAACAAACTAATGATACAATCTAGCAATAGGAATCAGATGATATGATAATGACAATGCATCCTATGCTAAACACGGACCAACCCCTCAGTTAACTGTGCAAATCCCCAAAGACTTCCTAAGACTCTCAAATCTAAGGACATCTTAAGGTTTCGTGAAGATATCGGCTAACTGATGGTCGATGGGAACGAAACTCAGGGATACGACCTTCTCCTCAACTAACTGACGTATGAAGTGCTCGCGTAACCTGATGTGCTTTATGCGCGAATGTTAGACGGGATTGCGGGATATGTGTATCGCACTCGTGTTATCACATGAAATGATCATGGTGTCCTATAAAATCCCATAATCCTCCAGCATTTGCTTCATCCACAAGAGTTGTGTGCAATAATTCCCGGCGGCTATGTACTCAGGATCCACAGTGGACAAAGAGATGGAATTTTGCTTCTTGCTCAGCCAGGAGACAAGAGCAGAACCAAAATAGAAACACCCACCTGAAGTGCTCCTATAACCATCTACATCCCCGGCCCAATCAGCATCTGAATAGGCGGACAAACGGTCATCAGTATCAAAGGAATACCAAATACCGTATGAGAGAGTCCCACTCACGTATTTAATAATATGTTTTAGAGCAAGTAAATATGACTCTTTCGGGGATACCTGATATCGCGCACAGACTCTAACACTAAAGGCTATGTCAGGACGACTGGCAGTCAAGTAGAGAAGACTACCTATCATACACCGATACAAGGTTTGCTCTACGTCCTTGCCTGAAGTGTCCTTACTAAGCTTGGTAGTGGTACTCATGGGTGTACGTGCATGCTTAGCAGAGTCTAAACTAAATTTCTTCACTAGGTCTCTAGCATACTTGGATTGGGATATGAACATCCCATCCTCTAGCTGACGAACCTGGAGACCAAGGAAGAAAGTAAGCTCACCAACCATGCTCATCTCAAACTCACTTTTCATCTCCTTTTCAAAGTGATGATCATGTTGAGAGCATGTGGATCCAAAGACTATGTCGTCCACATAGACCTGGGCAACCAAAATTGCACCGTCATCTCTCCTCACGAACAACGTCATATCAACTCCCCCTCTCTTGAAGCCACGGGCTAAGAGATAGGAAGTATGCCTCTCGTACCAAGCACGGGGTGCTTACTTCAAACCATACAAGGATTTCCTCAGATAGTAGACGTGCTCCGAGTGCTGAGGGTCTTCAAACCCTTTTGGTTGTTCCATGTAAACCTCCTCCTGTAGAATGCCATTCAGAAAGACACTCTTGACATCCATCTGATATAACTTGAAGTGCAGATGACATGTGATGGCGAGTAGTAGACGGACGGGCTCAAGCCTCGTAGCAGGAGCAAATGTCTCCCCAAAGTCTACACCCTCTATCTGTGTTATCCTTGAGCGACCAACCTAGCCTTGTTTCGGATTATGGTACCATTTTCATCCATTTTATTCTTGAAAATCCACCGGGTACCTATCACATTAGTCTCACTAGGTCGGGGGACTAGATCCCAGACATTATTCTTTTTAAACTGAAGCAACTCATCCTGCATAGCAGATATCCAGTGTTCATCCTTGATTGCTTCTTTATGATTCTTAGGCTCGACTTTGGACGTGTAGCAAAGATGGCTAACAACGTTCTCTAGCTGAGCACGAGTCTTGACCCCTAGAGTGGGATCGCCAACAATGGCAGACAGGTCATGACTCTTGCGAACCCAAGCGGGTGTGTCCCCTAAAACAGGGATAGGGTCCACAGGGTGTGGGAGAGGAATAGGTAAATCACTGTCAGAACAATCCTCATCCTCACACTGAAGGTTAGGATCAATAGACGTCGGAGGTTCGTCATCTTTCACGGTGACGTTTATTGACTCCATAACCTTAGAGATTTTCAGGTTAAAAACCCGGTACACTCTACTATTCGATGAATAGCCTAATAATATTCCCTCATCGCTCCGGGAGTCAAACTTTCCTAATTTCCCTCTATCCCGTAAGATGTAGCATTTACTCCCAAAACACGGAAATATGCCAGGTTGGGCTTCTTGCCAGTCCACAACTCATAAGGTGTCTGAAGTGTGTGTGGACGCAGATAGACCCTATTCACCGTGTGGCATGCAGTAGACACTACCTCTGCCTAAAATCTCCTAGAAACTTTACGACCTAGAAGCATAGATCTAGCCATCTCCTGGATCGTTCTATTCTTTCTCTCAACAATCCCATTTTGCTGAGGAGTCTTCACAGTAGAAAACTCATGTTTGATCCCAAGGCTATCACAATACAAATCTACCTTTGCTTCCTTGAATTCAGTGCCGTTGTCACTACGTATCCTGTTAATAGTGACTCCGTATTGATTTTGCAGGACACGACACTTGGTCGTTAAAAACTCTACAGCATCGGATTTCTCTCTCAGAAAACCTACAATGGAGTATCTGGAGAAATCATCCACCATCACGAGGATATACCTCTTACCACCCAAACTCTCGGTACGAGTGGGACCCATAAGATCCATGTGTATAAGCTCAAGAAAACGAGAGGTGGTAATGGAATGCAACTTCCTATGAGGACTACAAATTTGTTTTCCCAACTGACAGGGTCCACAAATCGTTAAAGTTGGTCTCCAAGAGATGGTAAGCCACGTACTAGGTCCTTTTTAGCTAAGCGAGTGAGATCTCTAATATTTACGTGACCTAGACGTTGGTGCCACAGATCCATAGGAGTGATTGTGGCGCTGTTGCAGACAAGTGAGGAAGTAGGCTCAGTCCCATAACAATTATCCTCGGTCCTCACCCCTTGCATCAAAAGTTTATCGGCTTGATTGTAGACATTACACGCGTCCCGGTCAAACTTTACTGCAAAGTCAGTGTCTCACAGCTGGCTAATGCTGAGAAGGTTTACTTTTAAACCTTTGACGTATAACACATTCTCTAGCTTAGGAAATCCTGGTAACTCTACAATACCTCGTCCTACAATGCTAGACTTGCTCCCATCTCCAAAGGTGACTCTACCATCCTTATAATCCTCAATGTGGGTAAAAAATGAGACATCACCTGTCATGTGTCTGGAGCATCCACTATCAAAATACCATTGTGAAGTATTATGTGCTTTGAGAGCAACATGAACAACAAGGGCTTTCTTATCTTTCTTAGGCACCCAAGAAGAGATAGCCTTTTGTTTACCCTTGTTGTTGTTGGTTTTAGCTGGAATGTGAGAAGCATTTACAGACGGTAATGACATCCGTCATAATTCCTCCATCAAACTCTGAGACGTGGCAGCTAAGAACTCAACTCGCTCTCTCAGACTAGAAAACTCATCAGTATGACGTGGTGGAGCAGTAGTACATCGTGTCCGACCCATGTTATAGCAAAACTCCCTGAGGTGGCCTTTTCTTTTATAATAAGTACAAAAGAACACAGTCAAAGGCGAACCTTGGTTTGCTTTTCTTGGTCGAACTCTCCTTTGAGGATTTTGACGATGGCCATACGGAGTCGTAGAAAACTCAGGAACTGGTCCAGGTGTAATTTGGGAGGTGGAGGCACCATTATAACCAATTCCCTGCCTATCACCGAAACCTAAAGCGGGGCCGAGGAGCATCTTTCTCATTTTCCCTGACCTGTCCTCGATTTGTACCTTGACTTCCCGTGCTTTCTCAAGATCATGAGTCAGCTGGGCAACAAGGGCTTCAAGTTTCTTCCGAGTCTCCACGAAGGAATGGAGCTCACTTGTAAGACTAGCCACTTGTTTAGTCAAGTCCCCTCTCTCTTTCTCAAAATTACTCTCTCTCTCTCTCTAAACAAACTCTCTTTCTCAACACGGGCAGATTCTCTCTCTCTCAGGGTGGTGCAGGTGGAGGACTCTCTCTCTCTCTTGCTTTTCTTAAATCTTCCTCTAAGCCGGTGATCTTAAGAACTAACGCTTTGCTACGCTTTTTAGTTTTAAAGGACTCAGAATATAACTCAGCGTAGGCGCGTTGAATATCACTCTCGGTCTCACTTGTGTCATCCTCCCCCTCACTCACATCGATCTTACTGTCGAGGTGTCCCTGTGAAGCATCATCCTCATCGTCGTGAGGAGAACTAGGAGTGCTCACATGAATGGCCATGAATGCGGTGAAGTTACACTCATGTGGTGACTCATCTCCTGAATCCACCATCTCGACCTCACTATCGTCGCTAAGAGTAGCATTAAGGACAGCTTTTCCTTTCTCTCTATTCAGACGAGTGGCACACTCAAAGGCTCTATGACCCTTACCGTTGCACTCAAAGCATCTCTCACTTTCTTTCTTAGGAGGATCTTTAAAAAGAAATTCATTTTTCTTTTCAAACTTATTTTTGTCAAATTTCTTTTTATCTTTAAAATTGCCATTTTTCTTAAATTTGAGAATTCTTTTGAATCTTTTTGCAAAAAGAGCCAAATCATCTAAGTCAAAATCACAATCAGAATCTGACGTGTCAGTCTCTCTCTTTCTAGATGACTTTACCCTCTTAATAGCCGCCCCTCACTCTTTCTTTCTTGGGCATTAAGTGCAATTCCTTTATCTTTAGACCTAGCAGTTTTAGGGAACATATCAATTTCATATGTTTGCAAATCTCCTACGAGTTCTTCCAATTTTAGCGTATTTAAATTACCCATAGAATTTAGCACAGTGACTTTAGGGATAAAATGCTTAGGCAAAGAACGAAGAATATTTTTAACAACTCTAGCATTAGGAATATGTTCACCAAGATTAAAGGTAGTATTAACAATGTTAGAAAGTCTAGCATAAAAATCATCAAAACATTCAGTCTCATTCATGGTGATTGTTTCAAATTTAGTTGTCAAATTTTGCAATTTAGACTCTTTCACAGCATTAGTTCCTTCATGGGTGAGTTGTAAAACATCCCATGCCTCTTTTGACGTGGTGCACGTCATTATGCGTTTGAACTCATCAGGTGTGATAGACATAGAAATAGCACTTAGACCCTTAGAATTGAATGATGACCATTTGAATTCTTCTTCAGTCCATGAAGTGACATGTTTTAAACTGGTCACGTTTTCAACAGTGACAGAGGGAGGTGTCCACCCTCTTTCAACTAGAATCCAAACATGTTTATCTATTGCCTTTAAAGCAGATCTCATGTGGGCTTTCCAATATGCATAGTTAGATCCGTAAGAAATTGGCATTTTATTATATGATTTCTCCATTGAACACGCACTTTTTCAAAAATAAATTTTTTAGAAAATTGATATCTTTTAGAAAATTTTTGCGGAAACTAGGAATACACGATAGATTAGCGTAACCTGCTCTGATATCAATTTGAAAGAGTATGCGCTTGCGTTCAAATAAGAAATAATATAATTAAATTCAGTTTAACCCAAATAAACCCTAAACATGCAACTAGGTGTGATTGAAACAAGAAGTAAATCGTGAAGATTAATCAAACACACACAATTGAGGAAAAATCCCCCAAAGGGGAAAAACCATTTATTTTAATTATAATATTATAACGTACAATTTTTGGATTACAATGAAAATACAAGTGACTAAGAATTACCCTCAGGTGTCGTATTCTGTAGTCGGAGGCTGGAGACATCCCTTTCCAGTAGGGCAACAATGAAGAAGAAGAGCGATCTTCTTCACAAGGGTTGAACAACAAAGGATTGTGTTCTAGGGTTACCAAAAATGATTCACAAATATATGAGAGGTTGTGTGAATCAAACCATGAGTTTGGAACTCACAAAGATGAAGACTTAGAGTTTATGAACTCTGAAAATCGTGTGAACGAGTCTTACTAAACCAACTCCCCGTAGTGGGATTAAATAAGAAATTCTGGTCCTTAAAAATCTGAACACGATCTGTTTGAGTTTATCCCAGGCGGACCGGTCCGGGTCTAAGGCGGATCGGTCTGAGGAGGCGGATCGGTTCTTTTAAATTTTAGCATCTTTGGTTCGCTTGCAGTCCGGGGGCTACTGGATCTTCAGTAAGAGGATCGGTCCGGTATAGGGTCGGACCGGTTCGAGGTCGGATCGGTTCGTTTTCTCTGGGCGGACCGGTCCGGCCTGTCAGAATTTTGATTCCTCCTCTTCTTTGA
Organism: Sambucus nigra; assembly: GCA_949130495.1. Classification (NCBI taxonomy): domain Eukaryota; kingdom Viridiplantae; phylum Streptophyta; class Magnoliopsida; order Dipsacales; family Adoxaceae; genus Sambucus; species Sambucus nigra. Next base: position 28,560,449 of record OX422223.1, on the reverse strand, counting down.
TATTTGGATCCGTTGATGACGAAATGAATCTTGAATTTCTCTAACTGTGTAACGGCGTACGACATAACAATTGATAATGGACAAAAATGTCCTTACAGTTTAGATATCTCCAACTAAGAACATCCACAATGGGGATAAAAAATGTTAAGAAAATTTGTAAGTTTACAAACTGATACGCCTACAATGGTCGATATAACTCAACATATTCTGTAGGTCAATTTGCAGTGGTTCCGCAAAGATACAAATTGCTTGCGGAATTTGCAAAGGGTTCCTGCGAACTTCATTTATTCGTAGGAATTCTTACGAAGAAATAAGTTCGTAAGAGGTATAAATAATCATTTTAATTATATATTTGGGTTCCTACGAACAACATTTGTTCGTATCATTTCCTACGAACAAATGTTATTCGTAGGAAGTGAATTTTTATTTCATACGAACTTTAATAGTTTGTAAGAACTTGATTTGCAAATTCTGTGAGTTCCACCAGTGCAGAGTTTACTATGTATGAAAGGGTATTTGACATATTGGTTCTCTAAATTTGCCTTTCTAGAGGGATCACCACTCCGGATGCTCTGATAAGGTAGCTGGCACACGCCCTAGAGGGTTGAAAAAGTCCTCAAAGGAAATACACGATAGATTGCATTTCCAAGGCGTAGATGTGTACTTGATAATCGCGTGCCACATTTTTTTAAAAGAAAAGAATTTATTAAAAAAATGGGGTGAGGAAAAGCCCCTCACCGATGGCCTACATAGAAAGAGATAGAAAAATCTGAGATAAAGCCTAACCGAAATCTAGTCTTGGGACCGTTGTAAGGTCTAGTCTTGAAAGCTATTCTCACATCCTCATGAATAAAATCAATAATCTTTGAAGTCTTCATACTTTCCCCTTTATATTCCTTTTTGTTCCCAGCACACCAAATTCTCCTGCAAATGTAACAAGGAAGGATAATAGATAGTATAGATTTTATATTTTTCCCTTTCGAATATAACCACCAAGACATGAGAAATCTTTTAAGAGACATAAAGTCAAAATTATACCCCATCAAACCCGAAAAATGTTTCCACACTTGTTAAGTAGTGATAATAGTACCAAACAAGTGATCAAAATCTTCTTCTGTCGAGTTGAGGCAGCATCTACACTTTGAAGCTAAGAAGATATGCATTCTTTTTAATCTCGAGTCTATGGGTAGAGCTTGTTGAAGAAGACGCCACATAAAGAAAGAAACCTTAGGAAGAATTCTTGGATTCCAAATGATTGAAAAGGAGAAAAGGTTGCAATCTCTATGATGAACCATGTCCCATGCAGATTTTAATGAGAAATTGCCATCTGAATTAGGTTTCCAAATAGTTGGGTTGATGTCGTCAACATTTTCATGATAAGTTGTTTAGATTTTTTGCATTCTGTGCCATGTTGAACTTGAATAAGCAGGAGTGCTATAGTAGCTGGAAGTTGCGATTAACCTATATCTCTTATTCATGTAATTTGCCCATATGCCGTCATCTTTGTAAAATAAGTACCACAATTTACATGAATAGGCACTTATAATGTCAGCAAAGCATTTTAGAACAACTCCACCTTCTGTATAAGGGAGACATAGAACATTCCATGGAACCAATTTGTGCTTTGATTTGTCTTCAGATATACCCCAAACGAAAGTAGCAAACATCCGTTCAAGGCGATGGATAACAGCGACAGGTGGGCCAAGCACACAAAATATATGGAAGGTCATTGATTGCGGCACTGATCGTAGCAGCACTAAACATCCTCTATGAGATATGAGTTTACCATACCACCCTTTAATCTTCTGCGCAATCGATTCTTCTACAGCTGCGAAGAGACTAGACCTTTTCCTACCCGTAAACAATGGGACACCCAGGTACTTGATTGCTAGCTTAGTTTCCAGAAATGATGTTGATGATTTTATGATATGGCAGCGTGTTTTGGACGTCGTTACTAAGCAGAAGAACAAATATTTTTCGCTGTTGATTAAGTGGCCAGTTGTCTCTTCATAATTGCTTAGGAATTTTTTTAAACAACATAGACTTCTTTTCTCACTTGTAGTAAAAATTAGATAGTCATCTGCAAATGAAAGTGAGTAAATGACCTCGCACATAGATGGAGTGGAATTTTTTTTAACCCTTCCTTGTTGCATTAGTTGATGAAGACCCCTTGACATAATCTCAGTGATGATGATGAATAAATTAGGAGAGAGGGGATCACCTTGTCGAACACCACACCTTGATTTAAAGAAACCACAAGCTTTGCCATTAACACAGATAGAGTACTAAAAATTTGATATTACGAACCTAATCAAGTCAATCCAAGTTTCAGAAAAACCAAATGCCCGAAGAGTTTTGGATATACACAGCCAAGAGACTCGATTATATGCCTTGGACATATCAAATTTAATTACAACATTGGATCCTCGGATTTTTTTGTTAAAATTTGACAAGAGCTTTTGCACCAGAAGAATGTTAAATCCGGGAATATTGTAAGCATATTATTATCCTCCTGAGTAATAATAAAAGGAATGACCTCCAAAAGTTTAAAGTCCGTAGGACTATTGGGTAATTGAGTGAGAATATCTTCAAAATGATTCACCAACTCCTCTTCAATTAATTTTTCATCGTTAATTATAGAACCATCCTCTTTTTCAATACTATGAATAAGGAGTTTTGAGTTTATAACCTTAGACATTGTATAGAAGAAACTTGTATTAAAATCCCCTTCAGCGGCCCACTTGACCCTTACTTTTTACCGCCAAAATTCCTCCTAAATTCCCATTTCTTTATTAAATAGTGCATTGGCTTTAAAAAACTCCATTCTATTCACCAGATTTGGATCAACATCATAAATACTTTCCTTGGAGATAAGCAAATATTCTGCTAACTTCACTCTCTGATGATTATTTTTAAACACATTTGTATTCTAGGACTTAAGATCATTTTTCAATCTCTTAAGTTTGGATGAAAATATGTATAGAGGTTCCCCATTAATATCCTGGTTCCAAGATTACGAGGTAATTCTAAGAAAATCTTCATGCTTAGTCCAGGCATGAATAAATCTGAAAGGTTTAGGGATCCCATCCAAAGACGGTTTTATTGTGAGAATTAAAGGATCACGCCCATTAAAGCACCAAACTGGATTATAGAATATCCTATCAAGCCGTGCTAGAATTCGATTATCCCCCTCTCTATTGTTACACCAAGTGAATTGAGAGCCTTTATAATCAAATTCCAAAAGACCAGCATTAGTAACACAATTATTAAATTCTTCTACAACCAAGTTATTAATTCCACGACCCCCCACTTTTTCAGTTTGATTTCGAACTATATTAAAATCTCCACTAATGATCCATTGCTCCTGAATTGAGTTTGCCAAATTTTCAATATCCAACCATAATGACCTCCTCCCCGAAAGTTTACATTTAGCGTAAACACATGAAAATACAATTGGATTTGAGAAGTTGGCATGATCTAGTTTGATGGAACATAATCAAAATCTAGCGTATAATATATGTATACTAGGGTTTACCCGTGCCAACCTCACGATGAAAAATTTCTTCCCGTGATATTTTGTACTCATACCGATGACACGACAATAATTTTATTCTCATGATAAATTGTATATTAAACGTGTCGCCAATTACATAATACTTTTTAATTTAAGGTCATTTAAACTTAATTATTCGATGTCGAAAATGTCTAATGATGTTACAAACCCATTCGTTTATTTCACCCACTACCTAACGTGCCCTTATGACTTTATAAACATTGTAGTTGAGTCTAAATACGATTTTTCTATAACTATTTTATAATACAATTTATTTTATATACTTTTTTAAAAACAAAGTTAGTGGTTGGAGATATTTTTACAAATAAAAAAGTTAAAATAAATCATTTTTATAAATACAAACTTTTTCATGAAAATAAAAATATTTAACTTGAATCAAGTGGAACCTTTACACTGAGTTAGGTAATCATAATTTCAAGAGTAAAAAAACTCAATTTTCAATGAAGGTCATTGAGCCATGCGCCAATATCCAATATATTCTCATAGAGATCATCATTCTTTGCTTCCTACCAGTTGATTTTGACATATAACCAAACATAACTTTGAAACCATCACAACCTAATCCGATATTTCACAAATCATAAATAAAACCCGATTTTTTTTTCTAAAATCTTTAAAATTTCATAACTGATTTTTAAACTCCTCCAATTATCATGTAATATTAGAACATAGTACAAATTTTTTAAGGTTTTTATAATTAGTATTTAAATTTCCCCAAAATGAGGTAATCCATCAACCCAAGTTCAAGAAATTTAAGAAGTTTATAAAATTATTTTTCACATTACCAAAAGTTCACTTATCCATATACACACATGTATCAAATTTTAGCCACAAAGACTATCAAAATAACTTACAAGAACATATATAAACCAAGGGTCATGATAACATGTGCCCACTAAGAACCCAAAAATAGTAGGGACAAAATTTCGATATGTATTTAATAGGACACACATATTCATATAGAACTATTATACTTTCTATTTTGAAGTTCAAAACATGTGTACTAAGGGCCCATGTTATTATTTTCCAAAAACTAATACCTCACTTTAGCAATAACAATATTTTCCCGATCTGACTCTATTACACTTTGAAAACATTGTGTTACTTTCACTCGTTTAACGTTTAATGTGTTTCTACATAAAAAAAATTAAAACAAAAAATTACCAAAACCAAACTTCCATTTGCCACAGACGATCAAGGGTAAACCCATTTTCACCGGCAAATGTCAAGGGTAAACCCACATACGCACACCACTACATATGAGTTGATGTTGAAGCCGAACCTATACATATTTGAAACTTGAAATTGCCGTAAAATTTGATCGTGACATCCCCACCATAAACTTTGTTGAAGCTTTGCACACAGAGATGAACAAAAAAATGGGTCTATCAATAGCAGTAAACTGCATAATCTGAAATCAAAATGACATCTTTAGTTCCCTGAAAAACCACAGATACTAAAAATCGATACAAAATGCATAAATCAAAACTCTAATATTCCTAAACATAGATGATAAAGGAATAAAATCGATAGATAGCAACAAACCCTATGCTTTTTGGTTGCCAATAACCTTGTTAAAAAATAAACAAACCTTAAAAAACCTCCGGTTTACCGACACAGCCACTTAAAACAACTCTACACCATCTCACCATCCAATCTCTCCTTATCCCTAGATCCACTCCGTCTCACGTGGCACCATGAGATTGGCCCCTGCGTCTGGTGCATGCACCCCATCATTGTCTCCAGATCTCAGAAGGCATTGAGCACTATGGACAGTAAAATATTTTTAACCTTATCTGCAGTCAAAAAGTTTTCAACACATTAACATAAAAAATAAGTTTAATCAGGTGATATATAAAAATATTTTCCGAGACAGTTTTGAAAAAGAAACGATCGAAATTATATATTACAACGTTTAAGAAAAAACTGTGCAACGGATAAAAAAAAATTGATATAAGCGTTAAAATTAAAAGAAGAAAACGTAAAAAACATTATTATATGTATTTAAAAGAAGACGCATATAAAATGATGGGATCTCCACCATGAATAATTGGATAAAGAAGATAAACCAACTACATGTACATGGGGTGTAAGAGGACGAGATTTGTGTATGTATGTGTGTGTGTGTGTATATATATATAAATACATCATGTGATATTTTAAAAAGTTCTAACATATATTTTTCTCTCTCTTGAAAAAGTTCTCTGATCAAAAGTTCCTTTTCTCACCATGCATGGTGTGCATGCAAACCATCTTGACCGACCCACTCCTGAGGGTGGTAAGATTGGGAGGCCCCCCTACCGTTGTCCATCAGTAACTCCAAAGAGGAAAAAGACCTCCCATTGAGAAGTATAAAAAAGCAAAAGGACAACCATAAAACCTTTGTTGATATGGATTTGGAGAACTATGAAGATGCCATGTTCACCCAGAGTAACAATGAGGATGCCCTTCAAAATGGGGATGGAGCTAACTCAGACATAATCATGGAAGGAAATCCCAACATGCTTACAACAGATCCAACCACGATCCAAAGTTGCGATGAAAATGATAAAGCTAGAAAGACTTTATCTTATAAGGATGTGTTGGGTAAGAAACCAAACTTGGATATATTTTATGATGATGCTAACTGCTTGTGGTCTGATGATGATATGGAGGTCTCACATGAGAATAACTATCACTCCATGGACCTCAACTCCAATCCAATTGATGAGGAGGAAGATCCATTGTGCCCAGTGGTCTATATTCCACAAAAACATGTTAAAAAACTAAGGAAAAAATGGAATGACAGCGTCATTGTTTTCCTTCTTGGTAAGAACATTGGCTTCAAAGTGTTTAGTGCAAGAGTCCTTTCCCTATGGAATTTACAAGGTGATTACGAAGTCGTGGATTTGGTGGAGGGCCACTTATTATTTAAATTTATGATGAAGGAGGACTACTACAATGTCTTGACAGGTGTCCAATGGGTAATCAATAACCATTATTTAATTGTTACAAAATGGGTGCCAAATTTTAATCCTCTTGAGTCCAACCATGTTACTACAACCTTGTGGGTCAGACTTACTTGGCTTCCTATTGAATAGTTTGATCAAATAGCTCTCTTCCAAATTGATAGTAAGCTTAGGACACCAATTAAGACGGACTTTAACTCCGTGTCATCAACTAGGGTAAAATATGCCAGAATATCTGTTGAAGTTGATCTCGCAAAACCTTTTGATCCCATGTTATAAATTGGATAGTCGAAAGTATATAGTGGAATATGAATTTCTCCCCTATAATTGTTTTAAGTGTGGAAAGATTGACCACAAAATAGAATATTGCCCACTCCATGCGCCAAATCATGTTTTAAATAACTTATCGAAAAACTCTTCTGCAAAAAAACTCGGGAACTGCTTCGACCATGATAACTGATAATGGCTATATAGCCAGTAACTCAAATGGGGGCGGTGATGTAAGTTATACAGCTGACGTGGACAAAAAGTCAGATCACTTTGGTCTGTGGATGTTGGTGCAATGGAACAGGAGATATGTTAACGATAAAACTAAAATGAGTTCAAATGGAACAAAGGAAACTTTGGGTAGAACAAAGAACAGGTATGCTATCCTAGACAGCGATGGAGGTGACAGGGTATAAAGCCATGCAGATAAATCGCATGGTAAAGGAGTCGTCGTTTCAAGAAATCTGCAGACGAAGGGACGTTTGGAAACTCCTCTAGCTGATAACCACATAACCTCTCATAAAGGTACTGACATGAAAAAATGGATCTAACCGAGAGTCGTTGGCTAAAAGGAAAAGCTTTAAGATGAATAAAGTGGCAGGTGATAGCTCATCTCTTATTCTACCTACCAAAAAGGCTAGCTCTGAAGCGACGGCGCATAAAGTTATGGGGAAAAGCTCGCACGTCACCTCCATATGTCACAACACAGATATATAAAAAATAATGACAAACGTAAATGATAGCCTACCGTAGGGGTCATTCTTAAAAAAGGAACTCCTTTTCACCAGTTGGAACCACAAACCATTAACACAAATATCACAAATAGCAGTGGAGTATCTCTCTAGGCTAACCCCGCTCTGGACAAGATACTTGCAAACCAAATTGATAATGGAACTCCCATTTCCTCTGGCCTTGTTAGGGGATATTCAAATCCAAAATCATACACTTTCCTCAGGATAAGTTCTAATAAACTTAGTGGGGAATGTATAGGAGGCAACCATCTTCTAAGTGAATTGGAAAATCTCCAAATCTAAGGTCATAGTCAACACCCTGGATCAGACTTGGGGAAACGAGAAGATAGTCACAACGATTGTGGAGGAAAAACTTAGGGACATGCAACTACACCAGGAAATTGCTAATCGGTGTATATGGATGATTGGTGAAGCGGACTTGCTCATTCAACACATGTCATCAATGGTTGCGATTATCTGGAATTGTCAAGGGGCGGGAAAACGTCTTTTCAAACCCACTATCATCGAGCTGAAAAAATCTATAACCCGGATATTATGGTTATCCTTGAAATTCATATCCCTATTGGAAATTTAGTTGGATTTTTCGATAATCGTGGCTTCACAAACAGGGAGGTTTCTGAACCAGTTGGTAGGTTCGGGGGAATTTGCGTTACCTGGAACCCAATATCTGCTAAGCTAGAGACACTCTCTATAACTAGAAAAGTTATCCACCTCATGGTTACTAAAAGAAACTACGATGAGTGGGTTTTTTCTGCGATCTATGCCAGCCCCCATCCATGCCTCCGCAGAAAACTGTGGGACAGTCTTTATGATATTTCTGAAAATATTGATGTTCCTTGGCTTATTGCGGGTAATTTCAATCATCACGTGGACGATTCCAAAAAAAGAAGCTTTGGTAAGTAGGCGAAGGACAACAAAAGCTTTACCTTTCTTGACAATATCAACAAATGCAAGCTTATGGACCTGGGGTGCTCGGGGACAAAGCTGACTTGGACAAATAGCAGGAAGGGCATGGCAAATACTCTCATTAGATTAGATAGAGGACTAACTAATGTGGAGTGGAACCTTAAATTCTCAGAAGCGAGTGTTGAGAACATTCCCCGTACATCCTCTGACCACTGCCCTATCATTATCATATTTTAAGGTATGACTCCTCATCATACTATCTCTAAACCGTTGAGATTTTTGGCTTGTTGGTTTGATAGAGATGATTTTAATGAGCTCATCAATTTCAATTAGAATAACACTGTCAATCTCGAAACTAATATTCATCTCGGTACGAAAATATATAAAAAGTTGGAATAATACCACACATGGTAATATTTTCAATAATAATAAACGTATCCTTAGGCGTCTTAGTGGCATCCAGAAAGCCCAAGAAAGGTATTAATCCCATAACCTTTATATTCTTGAAAGTAACCACCGTTATGAGTTTAACGCCCTACTTAGACACTAAGAAAACTTAGGGAAACAAAAGTCGAGAGTACAATGGCTTAACGAGGGTGATTGAAATACCAAAATTTTCCATACTACAACAATTATTAGACGTATAAGAAATAGTATTAAGAAACTTAACATTAATGGGTAGTGGATTGACAATGGTACTATCATCTCTAATCATACCAATGAATATTTTGGTAATTTGTTTAAAGCTAATTTTACTTATGATGTTAAAAGCCAACTGCATAATCTTGATAATATGAGCTTTGTGGAGGATTATAATTTGTTTTTAACTCTCTCTTTCGACGAGGGAGGTTAGGAAAGTGACCTTTAGCATGAAAGCTCTTAAAGCTCCCGACTCGGATGGTGTCCAAACTCTTTTTTATCAACACTTTGGGAAAACCATTGCTACTAAACTTTTTGCTTTTTGCCAAAAATGTTTTCGGGAAAACCTCTTTCCCAACGATCTTAATAACAGTTTCATAACGCTTATTCCCAAAGTTGATAATCCGGAGAACATATCTCAATTTAGACCTATTACGCATTGTAATGTTTCATATAAAGTTCTTACCAAAATTATTATGGACAGGCTTAGACCTATCATTTGTCGTAATACTAGTCCTCACCAAGACAACTTCCTTCATGGTAGACATGCCTCTGATAATGTTATTGTCACTTAAAAGATTATTCACACTCTTATTAATTGAAAAGGTAAAACAAATGGTTTTATTAAAAAATGATCTTGAAAAAGCCTATGATAGAGTGGATTGGGATTTTCTTGAGGGAGTTCTAAGTTGGTTTAATGTTGACAAAGATTTTTGTAACCTTATCATGAGTTGTGTCAAAAACACCACCAATTCTATTCTCTGTAATGGTACCCACTTCCCCAGCTTTAATCCTTCTAGAGGTCTCCGCCAGGGAGACCCGTTATTTCCCTATCTTTTCGTTATGTGCATGGATTACTTGTCTGCTATGATATTGGAAAAAGTCAAATGTAATAACTGGAAAGGTATTAGGGCTTCCCCTAGGGTTCCCCCCATCACCCATGTCTTTTTTGCTGATGACCTTATCCTTTTCACGGAGAACGATAACATATCTTGTGAAGTGGTCATGGATACTCTTGGGGAATTTTTCCGTGACTCTGGATAAATAATTAACTACACTAAATCTAGAGTGTTTGTGTCCCCCAATATCCTTATAAGGAAGGCTTTATAGACAAGCCATTTGTTTGGTATGAGCCTTACTAATGACCTAGGTGTTTACCTTGGTAATAGACTTATCCATGGTAGAATGAACGACTCCCACTTTAAAGACATCATTGATAAAGTTGAAAAAAGATTAACGGGATTGAAATCTAAATTCCTCTCCCTCGCGGGTAGAAAAATCCTAATTCAGGCTGTGAGTTCCACCATTACTAATTATAACATGCAAAACGTCATGCTTCCAGTTAAAATATGTAATGAGATTGATAAACTTAATAGATATTTTCTCAGTTCACATCCTTTTCAAATACTCGAGAGCAAGGAAGATATTGTCTCAGTTCACAAACAAGTATTTTCTCCACATCCTTTTTTTTTGGCATTCTCATTTTGCATTTTTTTTTGTTTTTTGGCTCAGATTATATACTAATTTTCTTGGTTTACAAATGAGATTTGATTTCAATGTTTACGTTTGTTGAAATCATTTTCCACAACTTTAAAGTAGCATTTCAAAGTGCCTAGGTCCTTGGATTTATCTATTTTTGCTGCATGTTTGGTGTTTGATGTTGCCGCCATAGGTAAGTTCATTTCTTAGCTTGAAAACACACGAAGTGGGTCTTTATTTCAATTATCTTATAATGGTTCCCTTTTATACGAATATCATCAAGTTAAGTGATCAAGCGCGAAAAGTAGCGCGTGTAAAGACGCTAGTCGTTGTTTTCGTTTCGCCAACTCAATACAAAAACTTAAGTTACGACTACACTCAACTGGTGAGTATAGAGGTTGTAAGGACATTTATGTCCATTGTCAATATTTATGTCGTACGCCGTTACACCGTTTGATAAATTCAAGATTCCATCTACATCAACGGATCCGAATATCAAAGCGTCTTCAACATCATAACCTCTACGAGAATGAACTTGGTAAAGTTTTGTTTTTAAGTCCCTTAAAGTTTCATACTTAGTATTGGGAAATTTTTATAAAATGATTTTATAAAAATAAGAAGTAAGTTTTTTCAAGCAAAATGAGGTTTTTAAAAGATTTTTTATTTTCTGGTAAATCGGACTGGTCCGGCCATATTAAAAACAAATCGATCCGCATCCAAATCGGACCGATCCGCTGTGCACCAAAACCAGTAAACCCCGGATCGAAGCCAAACTGAAGAAGGTCAATTTAAAAACGAACCGATCTGACCATGGACCGATCCGCCTCTAAAAGTGAACCGATCCGCTTCTCATAAACTCAAACAGATCTTATAGATTTTTTCCACCAACTCAAGTTTCCTATAAATATACCTATTTCGGTGGTATATTTTCTAAGTCTTTGAGAAAACGTTTCTAAGAGTTCAAACACAACAAGACTTTGATTTTTGATGTGCCAAACATCTTTTTGATTCACACATACAAATCCCAATTACTTTTGTGAATCTTTTGGAACCCTAGAACAGAAGCTTTACTACTGTTCAACCTTTGTGGGGAGATCTTTGCAACCAAGGGTTGCGTGTCATTGCTGAGGGAGTCTCTACAAAGTGTTATGGCTTCGTGTCATTGAGGAGAGTTGCGGTTCTTCCTTTGTTGTTTGGGCTGCGAGTCCTTGGAGGGTGCTGCGTGTATTCTCTTGCTGGGTTCAAGACTGCGTGTCTTTGTGGGTTGGCTGCGCGTTGATCCATTGCAGATTTCTCTACGTAATTGTAAGTTGCGATTTATATATTTATAGTGAAATAAAGGTTTTACCCGAAAGTTCTCGAAATCCGTATCTCAGCATATTTTTGTGTCACATGCTTTATTTATTTATGGGTTGGCACATGCACCTTAGATGCATGTTTTGGGGCAGAATTAAATAAAGGTTGATTGGAAACTTGCGAATTTAATTTAATCAATTATCACACACGTCATATTTTACAAATTGGCATCAGAGCAGGTTACGCTAATTTATCGCGTATTCATATTTTCCGTAAAATTGTGTGATATTGATTTTTTTAATCAAGTTTGTGAATATTCGCAATTTTTCCTATGGAGCACTTATATAATCAGATGCCTATTTTTGACGGGTCTAATTATGCCTACTGGAAAGCTCGTATGAAATCGATTTTAAAATCTATTGACGAGCGTGTTTGGTTGCTTTGCGAAAATAGTTGGTCTCCTCCCACGGTTACCGTTAATAACGTCACCTCTTTAAAATTTGTGTCAGCCTGGATCGAAGATGATTATAAAATATCCAATTTTAATTCCCGTGGTCTGAGTGATATTTCTGGGGCTGTCACTCCTGACGAGTTCTGCCGAATTATGACGTGCACGACGTCTAAGGAGGCTTGGTATGTTTTGAAATTGACACATGCGGGTACGAAAGCGGTTAAAGAATCAAAATTACAAAATTTGGCCACCCAATTTGAGACTATCACCATGTCTGAGTCTGAATGCTTTGATGATTTTTATGCACGTTTGTCAGACATTGTTAACACATGTTTTAATCTGGGTGAGGTGATTGATAACACGCTTGTCGTTAAAAAGATTTTGAGATCTCTCCCAAAACGCTTTATTCCTAAAGTCACTGTTTTGAACTCTTTGGGAAATTTGAAATCACTTAAGTTGGAAGAACTTGTAGGAGATCTTCAAACCTATGAGATTGACATGTTTCCCAAAACCATTAAGGCTAAGGATAATGGCATTGCTTTAAAGACTCATTGTAAGAAAAAGATAGAAAAAGTTTGTGAGTCCGATTCTGAGGGAGACTTTGATTTTAATGATATGGCCTTGTTTACGAAAAATTTTAAAAAATTTGTCATCATGAACAAAAATAATTCTTCCAATAGAAAGAATATTTCTGAGAAAAATAAAAAGAAAGGAAAGGCCAAGGAAAGTGGAGAGAGGGAAAAAGAGAATGATTCTGATGAGGAGTGTGAGGAAGATTTTGATAATGTGACTTGTTTTGAATGTGGGGGTAAGGGGCATAAGTCGTTTGAGTGTCCTACGTGGCTTAGAAAGAAAGTAGCCATGCCCACCACACTTAGTGATAGTAGTGAAGGTGAGGGTAATGAGACTAGTGGTGAGAAGTTTGTAGCTTTTTCGAGTCGTGTGAGCACAACCACTTTGTCTCACGTTGATAAAAGTCATGAGAGAACCAGTGATGACTCGAGTGTTTCTAGTGGAGATGAGAGCGAGTTTGAGAGTAGAGATGAAAGTGAGCTCCAAAAAGTTTGTAGAGATTTGTACACCGAGACCTTGAAAACAAAGAAGTATTATCGAGATTTAGGTCGTCGGGCTTTAGATTTGGAGCGAGAGAAGGAGGTTTTGAGAAAGGAGAAGTGCGATTTGACCAACACGTTGTCTAGTCTGACGACACATGTATCCCAACTCGAGAGTAATCTCGAATGTGATAGGGAGGTCAAAGTCAATTTTGTGAACGCACCTAAGAAGGTTGAAAATGTGGTTTATAAGGGTAAAGGTGAGAAGTTAGGAATAAGTCATGACGGTGCTTCTACTTCCCAATTAGCACCCGAGCCGGTTCCCACTTTAGTGTTTGATTCACATGAGTCTCACCCTAACCCACCTAGGCATCCCATTCCTATTAGGAGAGTGCGTTCTAGATATTTTGAAAGAGGTGTTCTTAGGCTTATTTATGTTTGCTCACATTGCAAGAGGAGAGGGCACCTTAAGGAATTTTGTTTTAAGTTGGGTTATGTATCACGTTTTGCTTCTACACGTGTTTCTGGCACACATGCACCCATGCATGAAACTTTACATGCTCTCGGAGACTACATGAGAGAGTTTGCACATTTAGTTGAGCAAGTTAAGTTTTTGGTCAAAACTTCACAAGAATTGATGGAGGTCTTTCATAAGTTGTCACCACTTTTGGAAAACCCCTCCGCTCCTAATGATTGAGGTTTGAATTGTTTACTAGCATAGGGTGATTTTCATGATGACATTGTTTGCCTATTGCTAGTATGTATCATTTTTGTATGTTTTATTTTTTTAGAAAAAAATTGAAAAATACAAAAAGATTTTATTTTGATAAAATTTTGAGAAAATCCAAAAAGATTTTTGTATTTTGTTTGCACCATTTAAGGATGGACACTTAGGATGACCGAGTCACAACATCATTCCATTATTTTCATGTGACTATTTGATAGTGTTTTGAGACAATAAGTCAATTCATCCTTGTGCTTTATAATGTTTGGAGTCATTAAGATATAATTAAGTGTTACTTCCTACATGTTTAACTCATGTTTCCTTTATTGTACATATGCACAAATTTGTTTTATTATTGTGCTTGTCTTATCAACTGTTGGTTGGGTGTTTTCACTTAAATCCTATCCTTAAAATGAACCAAGCGTGATAAATTTTGATAAGGAAATTGTGCATATAAGAACCGTTTTGTGAGTTTGTGTGCTTTGTTTGAAAAACGGGGAAGGGCTGCGAAAGGTTCGTTTTGCCTTTGTGAATACTATGCCACCGTTAAATTGGACCTAAAAAATGGAGGAATTTTATTATTCGGGGTCCAAAGAGGTTAAAAGAGCCTGAAAAAAATTGAAAGGCAATAAAAATATATTCATGCCAAAAAGGGTCCATTTAGGTTTTTGCACCAATTCTCCAAAGTTTGAGAATTTAGTTTTTACACCTCTAAAAGAAAATATGCTTGAGGGAGTTTGGTTGGAGATTTTATAACGGGTTTGCACGTCCTTGAAAATCTTGAAAAAGTGCTAAATAGTTTTGGACGTTATTGGTGTGGAAATAATTTGACTTTGATTTGTTGATTTGTATAAGACGATGTCATCTAAATTCAACAAATTTTTAGACATAAGGATACTTTTGATGTTCATTCGTTAGGAGTACATATGCATCGTGCACATATGATTGATTGAGTTGATTTTCCTATCGAATGTGTTCACACCCATTCATTCCATTTTCATGACTTGGTTGTTTTATTTTAAATCCATGGTGTGATTTTTGTAGCTTTTTTTTTTCAAATGTATCTTATTTTTGCATGAAAAAATTGAAAAATAAAAAATAGTTTGTGCATTTGTTTTTGAGCATCTCCTTGCAAGAGCACGTTTGCCATATTGTTTGATGCCTTGTTTGCGTACCGTGACACCCCAATTTTGCTTATTTGATTCATTCTTCTCATTTGTCTATTTGGGGACATCATAAAAAGGGGGAGAAAGAATTATCATATTATGGGGGAGTTTGAATTTTGGGTTGAGATTTAGCTTATGTTTTTATCATAAATTGGTATCTATGTTTATCTAATATCCAACTCGATATATCACGTGGTATTTTCTTTGTCTCATGTGTGTAGGTACAAAGATTGAAGATCAAAATGTTGCACACCCTGATGAGAAATTCTTTGAGCTTTGATCATTGTTGAAGATTGAAGAACAAACGATGAAGATTTAAACATTTGTATCTTTCCATCTTTAGGGTTAATGGGAGGGTAGATTTGTATAGGTCATTAGTTGATAATTAGGATATTTTTTATGCGTGTACCGGCATAGACATAGGGGGAGATTTGTAAGGACATTTTTGTCCATTGTCAATATGTATGTCGTACGCTGTTACACCGTTGAAGAAATTCAAGATTGCATCTACATCAACGGATCCGAATATCAAAGCGTCTTCAAAATCATAACCTCTGAGAGAATGAACTTGGTAAAGTTTTGTTTTTAAGTCCCTTAAAGTTTCATACTTAGCATTGGGAAATTGTTATAAAATGATTTTATAAAAATAAGAAGTAATTTTTTTCAAGCAAAATGAGGTTTTGAAAAGATTTTTTGTTTTCTGGTAAACCAGACCGATCCGGCCATATTAAAAACGAATTGATCCGCCACCGGACCGATTCGCTTCCAAATCGGACCGATCCGTTGTGTACCAAAACCAGTAAACCCCGGATCGAAGACAAACCAAAGAAGGTCAATTTAAAAACGAACCATCCGACCACGGA
This sequence comes from Sambucus nigra, assembly GCA_949130495.1. Lineage (NCBI taxonomy): Eukaryota > Viridiplantae > Streptophyta > Magnoliopsida > Dipsacales > Adoxaceae > Sambucus > Sambucus nigra. Next base: position 28,544,332 of record OX422223.1, on the reverse strand, counting down.
CCGATCCGCCTCCAAAAATGGACCGATCCGCTTCTGATAAACTCGAACAGATCTTTTAGATTTTTTCCACCAATAACCCAAACCCTAACCTACAACTCTTTAAAACCTATTCTAACTAAGAATGTCTCAAATAGAAACCAAAATTTGGTTTATATAGTAAGTGGGAAAGAAAATAAAGGAAAAAGAAAAGAAGAGAAAAAGATCTCAAAATATCTGCAATCACCGATCGACCGATCGCAGGGGCGCGGTCGACCGGTCCCTCTTGTATAAGTGCACTGTCTCCTTCCCGTGGAAAAAACCCAAACCACGGTCGACCGATACTCTATTTTTTGCACTTGTTGGTCCATGATGAGGGGGAAAAAGTCCAAAACGGAAACGGGCCTAGCTTCTTCGTCTGAACTCCAAACGACGCGCCATTTGCGGCCACGCGATGCTAACTCAACGAACTATGCATACGTGGAATTTCCATGAGCCGGATAAGAAATGTGTATTGACTAAAATTCCCTTGAAGTAGCATCCGGTGACGAAACTTCTCCGAAATGAAACGAATCCTCACTTTTAGCGTTACAATACCTACAAAAGCACAATTAACCCCTACAAAACATGTATATATATCCAAATCCAAGGTTGTCTGGTTAATGAGCATAAATATAGGCATTTAGGACCGTAAAATCACTAGAATGCATAAAAAATAGGGGAAAATATGCAATATTTGATACGAATCACACCCCCTACCTTAAACATTGCTAGTCCCTAGTAATGAAATAAACAAAACCAGACCACAGAGGGGGGTACAAGACGTATATATGCATCGAAATATAAATTCCACTTTCATAGGGAACACGATTGCATTTAGCGTATGCAATAGGACGTTAAACCCCTTGGTCACCCTAGTGGACGAGTGTCGTCTCGTGAGGGTTTTCAGGGATGATACCCACAAACATCATATGGTTTCCTCAAAATATGCCCAAGCCAACATGCAACAAGCCCAACAATAGAGAAAAGGATTTCATACACATTATTATCACATTGAATGAATTCAAACAACAGTCCAAATCATTAACATTATAGAATGCACCTCATAGAATTGAAACCTTAAAATGTGGGAGGGGAGAGAGCACATGCAAAGTGTGATTTGGCAAAAAACTTATATAAATCGGATAAGCATTAAAGCAAGCATAAATTCAATCCTCACGGGCGTTACACTCATCAAATGAAATTCACTTGAAACAGGGAGGTAACACACGTAACATGCGGGCTAAAGAGTAAATGTAATTGGAAACTAGGAGGCGCACATGTCAAAAATGAAGAACGCTATATATAAACTGAAAAACTATAATCTCAATGAAAGGATACCACACACTAAAAGAGGCGAAATGGATTTTCACAGATTATCAAAACTATTTAAACTTTTGGATTACATAAACCTAAGATCACATAGGAATTGTATAGGGTTGTAATATAGGTATGGCTAGGGTACGAAATGAAGGAATATATGTACGGATTCAAAGTGTTCGGAATGAAAACTCAGGATAATGGAAAAATGTGGGCAATATCAAAATTGGAAAAAAAGTTCCAAAACGGCATTGAATATATCATCGGGGAGAGTAATCAAAGCTTATTCGAACTATATACAACATTTACAAACTTCTCTTTCTTTTTCTTTTCTTCTTTTTCATGTTTTCTTTTGTTTTCTTTTTGCTTTCTCTTTTTCTTCACTTTTTTCACTACTTTCTTTTCTTTACTTTTCAAACTCTCATATGCCTAAATTGCAACCGACATCATAACAACATCATTCAATCCCAACTAACAATCGAAACAAAGGTATGGAAAGTGTATGTATGGTTTAAAACTCCAATTTGGATTTGGTTATGGGAATAGGGTTATGAAATGAAAGGCTATATTTAGGCTCAAAGGGGTAAACGAGGGTAAACATATAAGGGTGAGGTCAAGGTTAATATGGGTGATATAACAAAGAGGGCCTATGATCATTTCACAAAGTTTACGCAATTCTCGAATCAAAACAATATATGAAAATCATGATCAAGTAACACATTTCAAGTATGAACTCAATTAATGAACGATCAAATGAAAGAATAATGAGATTACCAACGAATGCAACGTTTTCAATGAGAAAAGAATAGTGTATACACTCACAAATGAAGAAAGGTACAAAGCTTACTCGGTGTAAGTATATACAATGCAACAAAAGATTACCGAGTTATAAAAATCTTAAACCAAATCAATATAACCATAAAAGTGCATGTGATCATGGGATTAAAGTTTAATTCATGAAGTTATTCATAATATCAATAAGTGACTAAATACTATCAACTTCTAAAATCGAGAACATGCATCATTGGGTTGTCTATTGGATCGGGCAATTATTGAAATTTATCATCGGAAACAAAGGCAAAATGGTCAATAAAGGAGAAAAAAGAAAGAAAATATTTTTGAAAATTTCAATTTTTCTAAGAAAAGCATACTAAGTAACTAAAATGTGAGCAAAAATATGGACTAAATAAAGAAATGGATAGAATATCCCACACCCCCTAAGTTAAAACTTGACATTGTCCTCAATGTGAATTAAGAACCAAGTCAAAGAGAGGAAAAGAGCGATATTACCCAAAAGTGGAGCGATCCCCATAAGAACAAGTCCATAGAATCTACAAAACAGGTTAGTACCGAGCATAGAAAAAACAAACAACAAAAAGTTAACTAATTACACTAAACTAAATTAAAAAGGGAGGAAAAAATAAAAATAAAGAAATAAAAAGCTGACTATATACAACCTACTATTAAGGCTTCACACTACTTATACACTAGAAGTCTAAATAGGTGAGGGTCCACCATAAAAACGATTTGACTTTGGAGGATAACCGGTGTACCCTCACATACAAGCATGCCTTCCGAAAAATATGAAGTCCGTTTACAAAACGGAAGGCATGTGTAAGGCGGAAGAAATGAATCATCGCCAATTAAAAGTTTTGGAGGGACGATGGGGGGTTTGGATTGAACGGGTGACAAAAACATATGGGGACCGAGAAAAGCTTAATATCCTCCCAATAATTTTGAAATTGGAATGGGAGGCGGCGCACACAATGGCAAAGATGCGATCGTGGAGGGCGACTCGAGCAAGTACTCCTCATCGGCGAAAGGGTTTAAAACATTAAAGTTTGAAACCGAATCATCGGGTACTTGTTCCGGTGGGATAATAGAGAATGAAAATGGGGATGAAAGAAATTTAAACTCATGAGATGAATCATCATCACATGAAGTTTGAGTTTCGAATGAAATAATATCGTTTTCAATGAAATGTTCTTCTTTGGGGGCCAAAGAAGAAATCATTTCATTGCAAATAGATATTACGTCATTATCACCCTCACTTTCAATATCTATTATGCAATGGGCAAAGTCTATAATGGTTTGTTCCAAAGTAGGTACAAGTACCTCATTTGGTATAAAACATTCCTCGACCTCGAAAGTCTTGGAAGCAAAATCGTCGTCGGACTCAAATAATAAATCCAACTCATGTTCCCACGAACGATTTTCTTCCTGATAATGATTTTCAAGTTTCTCATTCTCATATATATGCAAACGCTCACCGAATGTCATGGGTCGAGGTGCGGATGCATGAAAATGGGAACTTTGAAAGTTGCCATCGGACTTAAACGAAAACTCATTATGATAGGAATTTTGAAAACTATTCGAATTCGTTTCAAAATTCCTATTATAAGGAGGTAAAGGCCCAAAATCAGAAACAGCATCATCAAAATTCCAATAACCCAAATTTTGACTTTCGTTATACTCGCCCAAAGTCATATTTGAATTTGTTATACTTTGGGATTCTAAGTATTTACCGAAAGTCATAGGTTGCGAGAATTTTGAGAATTATAACAAGGATTACCGAAAGAATTAAAATAAAACATGCTTACCCCAAAAATGGCTCAAGTGGCGAATTCCATAAAATAAGTGCACAAATGGGGATTGTACTCAGATTGTACCCATTAAATCGCCCATCATACCCATATACTCCTCTAAACCCCTCCAAGTTTACCCATATTTTGCCGATCAAGCCTTGTCACTTCTTACAAGACTATGCATTGTTGTTCATAACCATACCAGAGGGAAGTATATGGAAGTATCAGTAGTATTGGACCATCTTCTAGAGTTCGGGTTGAAATTTCCCTCAGAAATGGCCATCGACTACCAGAGATTCAGTACACTGTTCTTGGAAGCTCAAAAATGGGATTAAGAGTTAGATGGTTGGGTGGGACCTACTGATGAAGTTAGTTTAGTTGATGTTGTCTAGATCATGACAGAATTATTTCGACAAATCGGTGAAATTTGAAGTATGTCTGAGCTACTTAATGTTTTGAAACTACAAGGGGGCTTAGTCCCTTGATTTTTACATCTCCTCGTTGAGTGGGAGGATCTATACGAAAAGGCCGTTGAGGCTGTGGAGTGCATTGACTTTTCATGGAAAGATGATGTCATTGTCACCAAATGGGGGGATGAATTTGATAGTTCAGATGAAGAACAAAACCAGACAAGACTAAAATAATAGTCATAATATGTGGTATGATAACGTTTGAGGAGTTGCTAAGAAAAATCAATAAGGTGACCGAATAGCCCGAGATAGATGAGGAAACGGGGATTCTATTTTTCCCTTCTTCTGTGAACCGTATGACTAAATTAGGGAGGCATTAAAAACTTACAAGCCTGCAGCCATTATCGATCGATAAAGGAAAAGGTATTGAGAATCTTCATATGCCAAAAATGACCTTTAAGGAGAGCAAAATCCTCGATCAATTAAAAAAAAGCTAAATTCACTCTGTGGGGAGTCTTTATGTCTTCCCAGCTACACCGGAATGCCTTAATCAAACTACTCATCGGGCCCACACTCCTTCCTTCCACCACACAGAAGAAGTAGTAAATCTAGTTGGATCTCTAACCTCTACTAGAATGTTATCCTTCTCCGAAGAAGAAATCCCCGAGATTGCTCCAAATCACAATTATGCTCTCAATATCTGTATCGAAGTCATGGGAAAGACCATCCCACTTTCACTTATCGATAATGGATCAGCTCTTAATGTTTACCCATTAAGAACCCTCAATTGCTTGGGATTGAAAGTGAGTGACCTTGATCTAAACTCTGCCTCGGTGCGCGCTTATGATAATACTCGTCGAGAAGTGATGGGATCCATAAAGATTACAATAGGGGTTGGCCCTATAAATCTCGTTGTTGAATTCTAAGTCATCGATATCCCATCTTGTTTCAATATTTTTCTTAGATGACCATGGCTCCATAGTATTAAGGGTGTGTCTTCTTTTTTACATCAAAAACTAAAGTTCTTCGCCAATGGGTAAGTCATCACCATCTTGGGCGACGATAATAACACTGAGAATGCAAGAACCAATAATTTAGTACTAGATATACACTATGGGGATAATGATACGCTGCTTCCATTGTGTTTCTTAGTCAAACCACTCCAGTTATAGTAGGAGACAGTCCAGAACACAACTCTCATGGCAATGTCAATGTGATATAGATGTTCAAAATCATGCATATAATGCCCAAATTGGGGCTGGGACGACGAAAAAGGGGAATACTTAAACCGATAGCATTGAGGAGTGCCTTTCCTCCTTATAGTTTAGGTTATCAGTCATCAACGGAGGAACTCAGAATGCTCCGCCAACCTCGGCTGAAAAGAAGGTTAGAAAGCGCCAAGACTGGCTCGATAGATTCCTTAAATGGAATATTCATCCGAGAGGGTGGAGATTTCCCCTTTTGAAGCTTTCCCAAACCATGGTATGATCATGTGGAAAAGAAGATGAAACCAGGAATGGAGATCTTTTTCCAAGATAGCTACTCATGGGTTGAAAGTTCCCAACATCATATGCAACCACTAATTTAGAAGACCATAGTTGTTATCAAATATTCCTAGGGAAGTGGCTCTGAGGATTCATTCAACTGATAACCACTGGGGATGACACTCTGTATGGTCAACTCAAGCGCTACATCATCAGATCCGTTTCGCCTGATCGAAGTTACAGATGCACCTCTCCTCAGCTGGAATGTTGTGTCGGTTCCACCTACTGAAATCCAACCCAACTCAGATGTTTATCCTATTTATTCTTCTTTTGTTGTTCCACCCTATCCTGATGTAATCGAAACCTCCTTCGATGAGGATCTCAACACTGTGTTTCCTAATAATAAAATAAACAAAGATTTTGAGTATCTTGTTGTGCCTTATATTAATTGTCTTGATTCTAATCAAATAGTTGATGATGATGATTTTACAAATATACAATTCTTAACTGGTCCTAATAAGGTCATTAATAAACTACATAACCGTTCTCAAGTTAATAAAGATGAAACTGTTATTATTAATCTCGATTCTAGTAGCCAATTATGAGAGATTAGGATAGGACCCTTGACGAGCATGACCGCGCGCAACTCAAAGAATTACTGAAGGAATTTGTGGATGTATTCACATGGTCCTATGAATACATGCCCAAAATTTATCTCAAGATTGCTCAGCACGAGATTCTAACTCTCCCAGAATACAAACCTATAAAAAAAAATGGAGAAAGCTCTGCACTGAATGGACACTCAAGGTTAAGGAAGAAGTGGTCAAACAGTTAAACGTGGGTTTCATTCGTGTGGTCGAATATCCCACATGGCTAGCCAGTATTTTACTCATGCTAAAATCAGGAGGAAAGGTTTGCATATGCATTGACTACCGAGATTTGAACAAGGCCTCTTTGAAGGATTATTACCCGCTACCCAATATCGATATGATTGTGGACAACGCGACCAGTCATGCTCTCAAGTCATTTGTTGATGGGTTTGTCGGATACAATCAAATTAAGATGTAGTATATCAGCCGAAATCCACACTCAGAATGCCACCACCCCAAACGGAGAAGGAAGTCCGGGGATTCCTTGGAAAATTATAGTATATCAGTCAGTTCATTAACCAGTTAACTTATGTTTGTGAACCCATCTTCAAACTCCTCTGAAAGGGTTTAACCAATGTTTGGAATGAATCTTTCCACGAAGTCTTTGATCGAATCAAGAAATACCTAACACAACCTTCGGTTCTCATGCCTCTATAGCCTAGTCTTCCCTTACTCCTATACCTGACCGTAACAGATAGCGCAACTAGGGATTTATGGGCCCAATACCTTAAAGAGTCTCGTAGTGAGAGATCCATTTATTATGACAGTCGCAAGTTGTCTAGATACGAAAGTAAATACACTCCCTTGGAAAAAGCATGTATCGCCCTTGTATGGGTCATCCAAAAATTACGACACATGTTTTCCTTTCCTATCAGACTTGTATATCGAATGGATCCCATCAAATACCTGCTTCAGAAACTTGCCCTGTCTTAGAAAATGGCCCGATGGTTGATGTTGTTAGCCAAATTTTATATTGTGTATGTCACACAGAAAGCCATCTTTTATTACCTAGTTGACTACCCTATGGAAGAAAATAATGTTTGGATTTCTGAGTTCCTAGATGAGAATATCCTTTGCACCTCCTAGGAATACCTTCGATGGAAAATTTTCTTTGACGAAGCAACTAAAAAGAAAGGGTATGGAATTGGGATACTCGTAATCTCCCCTGATGACTCTTACACTCCCATTTCCATCAAGCTAGATTTTTCCTACACCAAAAATATGACCGAAATCGAAGCATGCACGGTATGCCTCAAAGTCGCTCGCAAAAAAGGGATTCGATACCTTGATGTTTATGGGTATTTACCTCTCATTATCGGTCAAGTCCTCAAAATATGGAAAGTCAAGGACAAGAAACTCTTACCCTTTCATGCCCACCTAGAAGAGTTGGCCTCTCAATTCTAGGATACAACCTTCCACTACCTGCCCCAGAAAAGAACAACTTAGCTGATGCCCTTGCAAACTTAGCCTCCATAGTTTACATGCCTGAAGGAATATCAATGGCCCCTTTCCTAGTCCAAAAGCAAGAAAAATCTAGCCACTCCTACCACATTGAGCTAGTCATAAAAAAACATCATGATATAGCCGATTGTAGGTACGATGATATTTTACGCCTCCCAAAGCATGGTAGGTATCCCCCAAATTCTTATAAGAAAGATCGAGAAACCCTCAGCAAACTGGCTGCACAATACAGTGTCTGTGACAAAGCACTGTTCAAGAGAAACTTCTATGGAACCCATTTACACTACATCGCAGGGGCTGACATTAAATAGATGATATGGGAAATCCACAGCAGAGAATACGGACCCCATATGAATGGCCATATGCTTGCCACAAAACTCATTCGATAGGGTTACTATTGGACTACAATGGTCCAGGATTGCACCACCTATATTCAAAGAAGTCTTCAATGCCAGTAGTTTTCCAATCTTAAACACTTTCCTCCATGAAAATTTTATAACATAACTTCTCCCTGGCCCTTTCCACATGGGTCATCAATATCATAGGGAAATTTACACCCAAAGCCTCCAATGGGAATGAATTCATGTTGGTTACCATCGATTACTTTTCCAAATGGATCAAAGTCGAGTAATACGCAGTTATGAATGCCTAGAAGGAGGCCGAGTTCATCAAAAAAATATCATCTATCGATATGAGGTCCTGCATGAGCTAGTATCTAATAACAGGATAAATTTCTAGGAAGAAGTCACATAAGTGGTCTACGAGTATTGGATTTAGAGACACAAATCATTTCCCTACCATCCTCAAAATAATGGAGCAATCGAAGCCATTAATAAGAACCTTAAATCAATCATCAACAAGATGATCAAAAGTTGACGAGAATTGACCGACTGGACCCCTTACGCCCTCTAGGGCTCCCGCACTTCAATTAGAACATTTACTGGGGCTACCCCTTACTCTCTAGTATACGGCATGGAAGAAGTCTTACCCGTTGATCTAGAAATTACTTCATAACGCATCATGCTTGAAAGCAAATTCAACGAGGAATACTGGCATCAAAATCGCCTTAACGAGTTGTCACTCTTAGCTGAAAGGAGACTGAAGGCTTTATACCATATACAAGGATACCATATCCAAATAGCACATTTATGTAATAAGAGAGTTAAGGACAGTGGTGTTCGAGAAGGGGACTTATCCCTTAAAGAAATAATAGAACCCATGTGGGACCCTAAAGGAAAATTAAAGCCTAATTGGAATGGCCCCTACTTTATGAAGAAGGTCCTATCCGATGGCACCACTATGCTCACCGACCTCGATGGGGAAAAGATGGCATGTACATTCAACTTGGACCGTCTCAAAATATTCTACCGTTAGTCTGAAATCTTGGTGCGCAATGATTCTTCTCATCTCCCTTCTATTCTAAAATAAATTCTTCATTTCCCTATACCCAGAACTACGTGAGGCCTAATCCTCTAAAAATATTTTTTCTTTTGAAAATGAAACTCAAAAAATTTTCAAAACCCTTAGAGGTATGTAGGCAGCTCATACACTTCACATGAGCATGGCCCCCTTCTTTTTCATGAAATGCTATTCTTTTCTTATCTCTGAGAATGACGGATCATTATTATAATTTACATGAACAAAAGAATAATGTATGACTTAGTCATTGGTATAGATAATTCAAATGTAAAACTCATCAAGAGGCACAATAATATAATTAAAATATTCTTTATTTCATTGATAAAAAATTCTGTTACAATTACATCAGCATACGGAGTCAAACAACTTCCCTTACCAGCCTAACCATTATTTTCCTAAAAACAAGCCAAACTACTCCTAAACAACCTTCCTAAAGTTATTCCTACTAGAAAACTACCATACATAACTAAAAACCATATAGAAGCTTCACAAATAAAACTCCCCAGGGATCCTACCCATAGATGCCAGAAGAACCAACCCCAACCCCATCATCATCTACATCTTAGGATCCCCAAACTTCCCCTGCTTAGATGGAATACTGAAGGCACTCCAGGGAATGGTAAGCCCGAACCAGCCTAGGGAAAACCATAATACCTCCCTCCATAGTGTCAGATATAGTGAACCACCTTTTGCTCGATCTCCACAGCCATCATTATCGTAACTACCCTCCTCCATAACCACTTCATGTAGTCTCTAGAAAAATGTCAGACACTGCCAACAGATTAGGAAGGAGAGGTCGACGGTCGACGATTCTCCCACAAAGAGCCCCGCCGCATGTGCAGACATTCAGTTAAATCCTCCACAGTAGAAAAGTATAGTGTCCGAGGTGGAAAAATCTGCTCCCAGCCAAATTAACACAAGAGATGCCAGTAAAAGTAGAAAGAGATATGTCGAATGCCAACCAACTGAATATACTAGTATTCCTCAAGTTCTAGAATGGCCTGCAACTCCTCCACCAAGGCACTGACCAACGTAAACCTTGAGCCTTGTGCTCCACAAATCAGTTCTCCCAGCTCTCGATATCCAGGCTCACGCTGATAAAGTAACGGGTAAAGAAGTTGGGCACAACTTCCAAGGGATATTCAAGAGGAACCGCCAAATAGAATCTCTTCAATAGCCACATAACAGCATAACGGGGTTTCCCCTCAGAAAGTCAGAATGAACTTTTCTGCCAAACATCTAGGCCATTCTCACCGTCATAGAATTGTGACGTTATGACATCCACAAAGTGATGGCTGCAAGCTGTGGTTCCGCTAACGGGTCCCTGGTCACCAACATTGATTTTGAAGTTAAGCCAAGGATAACTCCAGCATCAATACAGTCTCTTCAACACACCTAATTCAAAACAAAACAATGAAGGTGATAAGATCCACTTTACAAACTAAGATTTATATCTCCTCCTTAATATACCAACCAAGTCCCCAAGGCCTTCCTTCACTCAAAAACGCCAAAAACTTATTTTTCTAAATTTTTCTTAAAATAAATCCTCTTAAAGCTCTTTTTCAACCAAGCCATCGACAACATCTTCTACTTAAGCATATTAATAAAAATTCTATAATCACACTTTTTTTATTCTTTCTCAAAATAAAAACTCAGCAACAAATTAAAGTACACGTAGAGTAAGCCACTAATCAAGATAATCAAAAAAATATGCATATCTTTTTGCATTTTTAGTCCCTTTTCAGGTGCAATGCCTCTACATCAAGCATACAAATGCTAAGCTCCCATAGTCAATGATGAATCTGCAAGGAATCTCGAGGGGACAGAACCATAATTGGATGTCACCTCATCTAACGCATCCAAATTCACACGCCATCAATCGTCACAGCTGCGTGTTCCCCTGGTCAGCCCTGTGTGTTGGATGGTCATCCCCCAAGGACACAAGGTCACCTGCAAGATCCCCAACGAAAAATAAATATATAAAAAAAGGACATTGAAGAAAAGTGCTCTCAAGACGAAAGAAGAATTTACCCGATCGACATTATCCCTACATCTTCCCGAGGAAGCCCAAAAGATCGTGCCACTGTCGTTTGGCTCCCCTACACCCTGCTGGTCGGCACCTCCCTAAAATTTTGTACAGTAATTCTTAAAAATACCAAAAAATCCCATAAAATCCCCAAATAATTCCTAAAATTACCAAATGAATTTTAGAACCTTTTTCATCAAGAAAAACATTTTTAACACCACACTTACTTCCCTAGAGAAATTCCCAGAATGAATTTTATATCTTCCCAACAAAGCTCCAAAGGATACTCCAGAAATCGAGAAAATTCCCTAACAAGGTTGGATCCAATCCACGGATTAATACCTTTTCCCCAGTGGAGTCTTCAAATTTCCCCAAGAAAATTGTGACTTAAAGCCCTCAGATTTGGCTATGTCCTTCAGAATTGGTAGCTACAATTTAAAGCCCTCACAATTGGCTTCAACCCTTATAATTGGTCACTTCTACTACAGCCCTCAGAATTGGCTTCGACCCTCAAAATTGGCCACCTCTACTTATAGCCCTCAGAATTGGCTTCGACACGCATAATTGGTCACCTCTTCTTAAGCCCTCAGAACTGGCTTCGACCCTCAGAATTGGTCAACTCAACTTAGGTTCTAAAAATTGACCTCGGCCCGTAGAATTGGTCACTTTTACTTAATGCCCGCATAATTGGTTTCGACCCTCAAAATTGGCTTTAACCTTCATAATTAGTCGTTACAACTTAAGGTCATCAAAATTAACCTCGACCCACAGAATTAGTCACCTCTACTTAAGCCCCAAAAATTGGTCTTCGACCTGCAAAATTGATCATCTCAATGTTAGCCCTCATAATTAACTTTGACCCGTAGAATTGGTTACCTCTACTTAAGACTTCAGAATTGTCTTTAACCCTCAGAATCGGTCTCTTCAACTTAAGCCCTCAGAATTGGCTTTGACCCTCAAAATTGGTCGCTCCCAACTTAAGCCCTCAGAATTAGCTTCGACACTCATAATTAGTCGATCCCTATGATAGGTCCTTATAATGGACCTCAACCCATAAAATAGGCTATCCCCAGCATTTCCTTAGGTCCCCGGAATCGGCCTCGACCCCCTAAATCAGTCACCCTCGTCCCTAAGGTTGGCATAACTGACCTTTCTCCTAAAACATCATGTGGTGTCTATTTCATGAATTTAATTTGTTCCAAGATCACTCATCGAGGGGATCTATAGACACTAGATTCTAGGACCCCCTAAGTCTCTCTTTAGGTCCCTAGCACCTCCCTATATCAGTACAAATCATAGGTCATACTCGGAGTACTAATCTAGAGTCCATCAAGCGCTCCCAGACCCCATTTGACTCTGATAAAATCTATCATTAGAGAAAAAACTCAATGAATCTTTAAAGGTTTATGAATCCCCTTTCCAATGGTCCACACCGTGCACGAATTGGCATTACGGTTCAGATGAATGAACCATTTTACCATTTAAAATCGATCTGGAGGCCACCAGGTGCTCCCGGGCCACGATTTAACCAAAATCAAATTCATCATCAGAGATAAAGATCTTTGAATCTTCTAAGGGCACTAAAAACTCTTTCCAAAGGTCAACCTCGTGCGTGAAATAGCATAACCGATCGGATGAACAATTCATTTTTTCTTAAAAATTAATCCGGAGGCCACCGGTTTCTCTTGAGATTAATTTTACCAAGATAAACTCTTCAACTCAAATGAGACTGAATGAACCTTATAAGGTCAATACCCTTTCCAACGGTCTGTACTGTGTATAAATCAGCCTTACGGTATGGACAAATGACCTGTTTTACTTCGAAAGGTCATCGGGTGCTTTTGGGCCCTGGTTGACCAAAGTAAACACTCCAAATCGTGCGAAGCTCTTTGGAATCTTGAATTACCTCACGTAAACATTCCAACAGTCCACCCCGTGTATGATTCTGATTTACCATTCGGACGAACGTTCCATTTCCGTCCGACAATCCCCTGTCCAAAGGATCGACAAACACTTATGAGCCAGATTTGACCCAAAGTCAACACTCGAACCTGGGAGTGGCCCAAATACTTTTAAACGTCTCTGAATTACCTTTCTAATGGGATGCCCCATGCATAATTTGGATCAATAGATTGTGTTCTATAATCATTTTTTCAAAAAATATTCCGGAGACTATTAATTGGCAGGTCCAATTCCCTGCCTATCGGTAGTGTGCCTAGGGTTACCTACCAATTGGCAGGGCTAGGGCTATGATGATCGGTACCCCCTTCCCTATAAATATAGGGCATGAACTCCATCCTAAAGCACACCTCAGATACATAAATATCAGTGATCTCAACAATATTCTCTTGCAATCAGCGATGTTTCCTTATGTGAAATTCCTACATTCCCATCTTTTTCATACCCAATTTGGAAAAATCTCATTCTCTCACATCCAAAATTCATCTTAACATCTAAGGGAGCTCATAAAAGATCGAGATCAAGCTTCAATTCTCCAAAGAAGGTCCAAAATCCTTCTCTCTCTTTAGATTCCTTATTTTTGCATTAGTTACATTAGATTCATAATCTAGATTTTACTTTAGTTCATACACATTAGCATCTCAACTTTTTATTATTTATATTGCACATACTTTATTTTCTATGAAAAAAAAGGGTTACACCTATAAATTCCAACGAGATCATCCATCCTAATTTCTCAAAGCTAAAACACCTTTTCTATACACACATATAATTAATTCTCGTTCAAATTTATGGGATAAACCCCACCCTTATGCTGCATATGAACTATGTGGACTTTGATGCCTTATATGCTACGTAGGCATTTCGGGTTAAAACCTGAGACTCGAATCCAATTTTTCAAATTTTCTAATTTTTCCAATTTTCCTATTTCTGCGTTTTCATCCTTTTCATCTATATATTATTTTAATATACATTATACTTGTGATCCATATTGGCATTTTATTCAAACGTGTATTATCATTTCATCATAATGATTAATATTTTGATAAATGCATAAATCTGATTTTTCTAAATATTATTTTGGGAACATTCCTAGGGATGACCTCACTCTATATTTTCCATGATATAAGTTGGGGGATTCCAATATCCATTATATATATACGCACACATACTTCACAAGAAAATCAAGAAAAACAGTAACACAAGCCCATGAGAGAGCAAAAAGGTGAGATGGGTGCCTAATAACACCTTCCCATTCTGTAACTTAGCCCCCGAACCATTGAACTATTTATTTCGTAAGCATCATTTTATCTTCGATTTCGCTCTCTCAAAGATACGACATGTTATTTTGCCTATTTTATGTAAAATAGACTAGCGACTCCATTTTTTTACATTCGCCCCACACCGACGATGGCAGAAGCGCTCCTAGAGAAAGCATCGCGCCAGACCTTTCTCCTCCTTCCTTTTCCCCCACCCGGGAAAATAGAGAGAGAGGAGATAATTCAGGATGGCCACACTGCTAGAGGGAGCTTGAACCCTCTGGATAAACAAATCAAAATGTTGATGAGATCTCGACGGGGCTGGTCATTGGGTTTGCCAAGAATCACAAAGAGAGAAAGGATAACAAGTATGTAAACTGGTAACTCTAAGGGTGTACCTTTGCCTTAACCAAATCAAGAAGAACTACCATTTTCATAGGGGGATTGAAAGAAATTTTTGATAAGGGGGGTGAATGTAGCTTTCTTGGAAGACCCCGTGTAGCTTCGATAGATCTGATCCAATGATGTACGAGCATCATCTTCTTTGGTGTCCAAGGGATTATCATAATAAGATGAGGTACATGTGGGCTCATGCCCAAGCAACTCATAAACGTCCTCCAACGTGGCATTGAATTCCTCCTACACATCTAGGAAGGTATGGGTCATGATGTTCCAGCATGACATCAACACCTGGAGGGAGGAATTGTTATTGGGTAGAGTGAAATCACTGAACCAGGATGCCCGATGAAGCCCAACTTTGGTAAGATCCTCTGCGTAAGTGGACGGCATATAACTGTTCTAAGAAGCAAATTGGTCTAGGGAACCTCCTAGCCCTTCGAAGTCAATCTGGGAGTAAGGGAAGTCACCTTAATTAAGAAAAAAGTGCATTATACCCTATGGGGGCAAGAAACCTCAGGCATCAAGTGAATCGTCTTCATTCCCAAGTGCCAATACCTCACACATGGCGTTTAAAATGATCATCTTGCATGTAGTAGAGTAAAAATCATCCTCGCTAAAAATAGTAGAATAATGGTAGAAATATAGTTTCTCTTGGCATGCTGCCATTAGAGAGGTGGTTTCTAAGGTGATAGCGGGAGTAGCAGGGATGGTGGAGGTAACAATAGTGGTTGGATCAACCGGGGCTGTAAAAGAAGAAGCCATCGAAGGTTTCTTTTTTGGCACGAGAGAGGAAGGGTAATCCTAGTAAAGATAAGCATGAGGCTAAAAAGTGATGGAGTGGTGGTTGTAAATGGTGGCAAAGATAAGAGGAAAAAGATGATGGCTATATCAGAGTTTGGGATGGAGTGCAACAATGGCGAAAATATTTTTCTCTCTAAAAGCTCTTAAAAATAACAAAGGTAAATGAAAGTATGATAGAAAAATGCTAAGTGTTTGTGATATTAGACGGTTGGAATTCAAATGGGTAAATGAGTTTCCCACGAAGGCACATGCTTAGCCATCAAAATGATTACCAAAGGATATGTGGCGCTTTGAGGAGTGCTCTAATAGTTGAAAAGACAGCCTCGCGTCATTAATGAGGTGATGCTTGGGGAATAGAGAGGGTTGTTTTTGAAAGAAGTAATGATTTGGCACTAATTTTTTTTTAATTTGGTAGAGTTACAAAATCCTAACAAAAGATTATCCCCTTTCTTCAAGCTCAGAAGATGGTATAATGGATTAAGGTACATCGTGGAGAATTTTTAGGATTAGTGTGAAGTTATATGGAATAAAGGTTAATCGCAGAGAATAGGCACTAGTCCTCAATTAAATTCAAAAAAGTTCATGGTGTCCCCTCGCAATGGGCTCATTTGGGTTAGCTTTGGCTTGGGTACATTGGGGAGAATTTTCCTTTTTTAAGGAATTAAAATGATGACGGATAGGATCCAATAGATACTTTGGGAGAATTTCAACAAGAGATGAAGAAGGCTAAACGGTTAGAGTCTACTCAACAAAAAAAGTTATGATGTCCCCTCGCCATATGCCCAAGTATTGAAAAGCTTTGGCTCAGGTATATCGGGGAGAATTTAACTTTTTTCTAACATAAATAATGGCAAGAAATGCAACAGAGGCAGATAAGGAAGAAGTTTTTCCCATAAAAAATGTAGTCTATTGGATTGAGAAGTTTGTGTGCATACATTTATTGCGCTCACAATAAATCTCAACGCAAAGGGGAAAATGTAGGGGAATTTGAATGTAATCTCTGAATTAGAGAGAGCTTCCCCAATTAACAAAAGAGACTCAAGAAAAGGAAGAAGCATTAAGATAGCGAGGCATCTCTACAAGGAAACTTTTCAAGAGAGCTCTTCTTTATCTTTCGTCTTACTTAGTCAAATTGTATTTTAATTACATTGATTGTAATGCTGTAATGATTTTAATATTGAGGGTGAGGTCAAATGGTACTCGCGAGAGACCATGCTTGACAGGGCTTCTGACAGCTTACATGCTCTATCGAGTGACCTCACCGTGGGAACTTCAGAGGGACTTGGTTTGGAGGACTGACAACTGGGTCAGTATTAAGGCTTGTCTTGGCCATCTTAGATACACCTAGTAAAACACCGAGATACCTTTTACAGTGGAATCTTGTACAAAGTAATCTTACATTCCACTGTATATTCATATTTGAACCAAACAGTCCTCTACCAAATGTCACATCTGCTTTAGGTGATGTCACTAGCCACCTACCTAGTGTCCAATTCGAACTTGAGTAAGCCACTGTGGTATTGAGGCTGCCAGATGGTTTGGTGAGACACCATTGTCGTGATAGTCTTCTGACGCACAGTATGTGGGAAAAAGGCATGTATTAGAATTTAATGATTATGACGTATGGTGTGCTAACCCATCAGGAATTTAATGCTTGGGACTTAAAGTGTGAGAGGCATGTCTTTCACATTAATGAGGACTGAGACATCTCGGAAAGGGTGTGGGGATATTTATTGGCCTCAACCTCTTTTGAGAGAAGAGAGTTCTTTTTAGAAAGAGTAAACACATGACAGCAAAAGAGTTATTACAAACTAGAGTTTTATCCACCCACCATTGACATTTATTACGAAGATTTTATTAGCTAACCAGGGAGATATTAGATGTTGTTGGTGTGTTGACTGTCTGCCAAGGTGTATCTGAGGTGCTAACTTCTCTCTCCCTTTGAATGAGTAATTTCTTAAGTTCTTTTATTGTTATTTGAGTTATACACGAGAGATTTGTGAGTCCAATCTGAGTGTTTATTATATACAATACCGAATGTTTATTTGTCATTGCTAATAGTATTTGGGTTACTGTGTTATCAACATATCTATAGGAGTTATACCTTTGTTGGTATTACTATACTCCCAGGCTTCAAGGGGACTACCCTCTTATATAAGAAATATAGACATAACCCTAAATAAATGTGTTAAGTTTATATGAAATGGGTCAATGTTGATAAATAAACACCATTAATGTGTTTCATGGGGAAAAAATTACTCAAAATAGATATACTCAACCAAAATATCAAAATATACTAGAGAAGTGATAAAAAAGAATACCTCAAAAGTAAAGCCTTAGAAATCCACACCAACTCTAGGAGATATGGAAAATGGCTATAAAAAGTGGAGGTATTTAAATGGGAGAATATGGAGATGGAGGGTTGGGAATATAGAGAGTGTGGGTGAAATGGAGTTGAGTGTTTGAGACAAATAAGGAAGGGAAATTATTTTTGGAGAAGGGAAAAAGAGGGAAATAAAAAAACGACTATAAATTTTTTTAGCACAACAGACCTG
This sequence comes from Sambucus nigra, assembly GCA_949130495.1. NCBI lineage: Eukaryota > Viridiplantae > Streptophyta > Magnoliopsida > Dipsacales > Adoxaceae > Sambucus > Sambucus nigra. Next base: position 28,525,989 of record OX422223.1, on the reverse strand, counting down.
TCAAAACCCCGATCATTCGAACGAATTCTAGGAATCTCGTTCAAACGACGTTGTTAGAATGACATACAAAAAGAAATCTAATGAGATTACAAGAATTTTTTAGGCCTTGGGTCGATAGAATTTCATTTGAATGATATTTCGAACGAGATCTCAGACTTTTCAACCACAAATGATTCGATTTTTTTTGTAAAAATAGATAACATAAAGGCCTAAAGAGGTTATAAACCCATAAAATTTTAATTTTCAATTGTCCGAGGTAGTGTAGAAATATTCGAACCGTGAAAACAAAATGAATGGGTGTGAACAATGTGAGTGAGAGCATTGCCTAAGACAATGCATAAGTGCAAAATGCCAAACAATATATCTACACAATTTACACTCACATCTACCTTGTGACAAATAAAGGGAATATAATTGAACACTAACCACATAAATGATCTCGTAAAATATTGACGATTCTCTCGCCAATAGCATAACCTTAAGAAAATAACATAATGATTTATTGTGCATCCCATAAAATCAATTATTCTTTTGAATTATGCGCAATATTTTGTATACTATACATTGGACTTGGCAATTTGCAATTTGTAATTTTGTATGCCATGACTTCTTTTAGGCTCTTTTTATTTTTGCAAATGGTGTCTATTCATGCAAAGACAGCCTATCTTTCGCGACCCGATTCCATTGTTAAACAAAACTTTACCGGATAAGTATTTTTCTATTTTTTTATCCAGGTAATGGTTCTTACATGCACAATTGTAATGTTTATTGCTCATAAGTTTAGGTGACAAATTTGATAAGACAACACCTCACTTCTCCTAGCATATGTAAAGCGACGTAGACGTCCTCAAGATTCCGTGAAAGGGGTGGGCATGAAAGGCAATGATATAAGACAATCATAGAAGAGCATATATGTGACAAACCGGATATAAATATGATAAATTATATTTAACTCATGCTTAACTTATGTGATATGAATAATGTGTTATTATTATATCTAATGTTAAGTGATTATGTTTATTCTAATCCTACTTTCAATAATCATGAAATGTCGAATTATTTACAAACACAATATTTTGTTATTTTCGGTAGAAATGTTCCTGTAGGAGACTAGTTTTGACCCTTATAATAACAATTGACTCAAGGTGAAAACTAGATAGTTATAGATATATGAGTTAGGTTTGTGAAACAATAAACGGACCATCAAACGGATGTCCGAGTAAGAAGTTAGCCCAAATTTTTGAACAAGGGTCAAATATGTCCATTCTATTTAAGTGGTAAATTGTCTTTTAGTAAACCAAATGGTTTAATTTGATTGGTTGGCAAGGGATGCAGCCTTGTTCGACTTAAAACTCTTCTTCTAACCCATTTCTTTAGAAAAAATAACCCTAGGTTCGATTTTGGATAGTTCTTGCTTGAGGAAAGAGAAAGTAGGAGTTTAAGGAATAAAGATTACAAGAAAACCTAGGAAAAAATTCCAAACAAATCCTTAAGGTCTTTCCAATATATAATTATGTGTTAATACTTTTTTAATATTGGATTATACTTGTTTCAAAGTATATAATCATGAATTAGTGATTAAAATTTTATTCCCCTTTGTGATAATGATTATTGGTTCATATGTGAGATAAGAGGTGTTTGTAGGTCGTATTGCTTTGTATTGAAACCCCTTGTACTCAAACTTCCATATATTTTTGTGTGCTTATTGGAATTGATAAATTACAAATGTAGATGAAACTAGACTTGTATATTCATATCATATCCAAAAATTAGGATTTAAATCCTTGTGGTTAGACCTTAGTGATGCTTGCAAGTTGGTACATAGTTGGCGTTTGTATATTTCATTTTGATATGTCCCGAGTTTGGTAAAGCTTTTGACATAGAAAATGAACTCTAAAAACTATGAAACTTTAATTCTATACTATCAGTATGTTTACAAAAAATGGGTGGAAAATCACGAAAAGTTATGATGTATAAAAATTATGAAAATTCTTGGAAGTTGAAGGAACAATAGAGGCTTATAAGGCAAATTTATTATGTTGTAAATAAATGGTCATAACTTTCTCTAGGAAGCTTGAAAAATAACATCGTCACTTGTAATAGAAAGTATATTCATATGTGTTTCCATATTCATAAACTTGCACACTTGTATTTGTATGATTTATGAATATAGGATGGTTAAGTGTGGAAGATAATAAATTGAGGGCATGCTGGATACCCCATGAATGAATGTTTGTATCTCCTCCTTACAAAGGGTATTTTGAGTACATGTTTCATGTGTATATACATTAAGAAAATACTTTTATATTTACCTAGTGTTAGTTATAACTCCTTAGGAGGTATTTGATACGGTTGAATGTTCCCAACTTTATCAACGTATATACCATTGTTTCGTCTGTACTCATGTTTCATGGAATGTGACTTAAGTAGAATTATATTGTAGTTGTATAGTCATTGAAAGTCATATAAATATATTAAGATAATACTTATGATTGAGATTCAGTACTAATTTAGTTGGATTGAGAGGTGTAAGGTCAAATCAACCCAGTTCAGCTCCACCCGCAGGAAACGTAAATACATAGTTGACAATCCAAGGTGGGTGTATTTACTGAAAGAGATATTTGTATCATGTTAGTTATAAGATCAGAATATAATGGATATTAAATTTTTCATTTTGTTTTACCGAAATAGGAGGTTACTCCCCGACCCGGAATGGCGGAGATTTGTATGTTAATGACAAGGGGTTACTCCCCGACCAGGATTGGGGGAGAATTGTCTATTACAGACATGATACGTGAATCGTAATTCAAAAACTTAGGTTATTCATTATGAATGAGCCGGATAAGTTAATACATAACTATATGGACATGATTTATTGCATTTAAATTTATGCAGTAGTATAGTAGTGATCCATTCACTGGGTTATTTTGCTCATGGTTCCTATGTTCATGTTTTTCGGGTAAGGTGATGTCACTGCCAAATCTAGGAGGTTGGGTTAGGTTAGCCAGGAATGGTTAAAACAATAATTTTTTTAAATATAAATGATATAATTAAGTAACTTATCTTTCAAGCAAGCTTGTGTAAGCATAAGTACTTTAATATTATAAAGAGTTTTTGGTTGTATGGATTTATGATGATGACTCTATAATTAAGACTCGTGTTTATGGTTTGGTACAATTAATTATGGTTTGACTCACTTTGACTTTCAAACTTAATTATAAGTAATTGGGTTGGGGTGTGTCATCTTTTGGTATCAGAGCCTAGGTTGTAGAGGTTCTGGAGTTAGAAGAGTTTAGATTTGGCAGTGAATGTAAGAAATATATTTTGTTTGGTACTAACAATTATGTTAGAAAAGATATGTATATCTACATGTTGTTACATCTTTAATTCATTTCAGATATTAAAGAATGGAATGAGGGAATGTAAATGTGATCATTGAAGATGAGGCTTCAAATATTCCAATAGTAGCGGAGGTTGAGCAACCTGTTCACATAAATTTGGAACCCGAGCCGAAGCAACTGACATATATGCTAAAAATAGGACGTGGTATGACTTTAATGGCAGAACAACAAGCTAAGTTTATGGATAAGATGGAAGAACAATAGGATAGGAAACTGGAGCCACAAGAAATGGCTAGGGTTGAGGAGGTAATACATCAGGAAGAAAGGCGTAGTTCACATGAGAAATTTATTAAGATGAATCCACCATCGTTTGAAGGACCAGTTGATCCAGCACGGGCAGAATTATGGGTTAAAGAGATTGAATTTATTTTTGGGACAATGAGAATGCCTAAAAATCAACGAGTGACCTCAGTGACATATATGCTCAAAGGAGAAGCTAAGTATTGGTAGGATGCCACAAAACATTTGTTGATTACTCCAGGAGGCGGGAATGTGATCTAATGGGATGCTTTTGTTAAAGCATTGTATGATAAGTATTTTCTCCCAATGTACCAAAAATAGAAAGAGAAATAATATTTTATGTTGAATTAGGGAAGCATGATAGTTAGAGAATACGAAGCTAAACTTACAGCCTTATCTCGGTTTGCTTCAAGGTTTGTACAAAACGAGGAAAACATATGTAGCCGATTCTTGATGGACTATATTTAGTTATTAAATCATGGTTATCGGCTTTAAAGACTGTTAATTATTAAGCGTTAGTGAATAAAGCAATGCTAGTAAAAAAGGATGTGAATGAAGAAAGAGGAAAACGAGAACGAAGCGTAAAAAGAAGTAGATTCGATCCAAACTATCAAAAGGGTAGCGATACCGAATATTCAAGGTTTGGAGGGAAAAATTTCAACATGGTAGAGGTATGGGAAGTAGTTTGCAAAAGGATGAAGCTAGTGGTGGAAGAGATTCACGAATTCCAGCACAAAAGAATCCAAATGCTTGTTTCTTTTGTGGGATAGCACGTCATATAAAGATAAATTGCCTAAAGTTACTGAATATAGATTATTTTAACTGTCACCAGAAAGGTCATTTGAAAAAGAATTGTCCTATGTTATCAAGAGCAGTTTCAGTTAGTAGTGTGGGGCCTAGAAAAAGATCATCTTCAGGCAGTACAACTAGGGGAAGATGTACAGGACAAGAAAGTGGATTGAAAGTAGGAGGAAGAGTGTTTATGATGATGTTGCAACATGACCATGCTACACTAGAAGTGGTTACATGTAAACTTTATATTGCAAATAAAGATTTACATTCACTCATTGATCCTGGATCTATGCATTCATTCATAGAATTACATATTGTTTCATATTTGGGTAGACCATGTTCATTTCTCAATTGTGCCTTATATATTTCTAACCCAATGGAAAGTGTAATTCTGGTTGAGCTTGTTTATAAATATTGTGTCTTACGAATAGGTGAGCGAGATTTCTATGTTGACTTGATACCGTTGGCCATTCGGGATTTTAATATTATAATGGGGATGGATTTGTTATCATCATATCATGCTTCCATTGATTATTTTCGAAAACAAGTTACATTTCATCTGCCTGGTGAACCCGAGTTCCAGTTTATAGGGGAAAGGAATGTTGTTCCTAATTGTCTTATATTAGTAATTAAGAGCAAGATATTATTGAGTAAAGGTTACATAGGGTATTTAGCTTATGTTGTTGATACTAGTAAATATACACTTAAAATTCAAGATATACCAGTGATTAGAGAATTTTCTGATGTCTTCCCAGAGGAATTGCCAGGATTGCCACCCGATAGGGATGTATGGTCTTACATTGAATTAATTCCAGGTATTAGTCCAATTTCCCTTACTCCATACAGAATGGCACCAATAGAGTTGAAAGAATTGAAATTGCAATTATAAGATCAAATAAGTAGAGGTTTTATTCGGCCTAGTGTTTCGCTATGGGGAGCCCAAGTGTTATTTATGAAAAATAAAGATGGGACAATGCGATTATGTGTTGATTATCGATAATTGAATAAGTTGAACATTAGAAACAAGTACCCTCTACCACATATTGATGATTTGTTTGATCAATTACAAGGGGCCACAATATTTTTGAAGATTGATTTGAGATCGGGTTACCACTAATTGAAAGTAAAGGATAGTGATATTTCCAAAATAGCTTTTCGGACTCAATATGGACACCATGAGTTTTTGGTAATGCCATTTAGATTAACTAATGCTCCAGCTTTTTTATGGATATGATGAACCAGGTATTTCACCCTTTCTTTGATTCATTTGTGATTATATTCATAAACGATGTGTTGATTTACTCGCATAGCATGGAGGAGCACGAGAAACATTTGAGACTAATAATGTAGATTTTGAGAGAGAGAAAATTATTTGCTATATTCAACAAGTGTGAGTTTTGGTTGAATGAAATTGTGTTTTTAGGGCATGTTGTCCCCAGAAATGGAATATATGTTTATCCAAAGAAGGTGGAAGCAATCGTTAAATGGGAGAGTCCTAAGAATGTGACATAAATTAGGAGTTTCCTAGGATTGGCAAGTTACTATCGCAGATTCATTAAAGGATTTTCAGCAATAGCGTTACCATTGACAAAGTTGACTCGTAAAGAAGTGAAGTTTGCGTGGGATGAAGAATACGATAGGAGTTTTAAAGAATGAAAGAATTGGTTGGTTTTAGCCCCTATACTTACTATTCCATGTGGGAATGAGTCTTTCGTGATCTATACAGACTCTTCATTTCAGGGGTTAGGATGTGTTCTCATGCAGAACGAGAAGGTAATAGCATATTCTTTCAGACAATTAAAGACACATGAACGAAACTACCCTACGCATGACTTAAAGCTATCAGCCATTATTTTTTCTTTGAAGTTGTGCCAACATTACTTGTATGGAGAAACTTAGAGATATTTACGGATCATCAAAGCTTGAAATACTTATTTACACAAAAAGAACTGAATTTGAGACAGAGGCATTGGATTGAGCTAATTAAAGACTATGACTGTACCATTCATCATCATCCTGGGAAGGCCAATGTAGTAGCAGATGCTTTGGGTCAAAAATCATTTGGGATTCTGGGTTGCATATAGTGTGCATGTGTTGGAAATATTCTCGACTTGGCATCGATGGGGATTGCACATGTAACCGTGAGACCTTTATTGGAAGAACGCATACAAAAATTACAGATCAATGATCCATTCCTCGAGAAGAAAAAATAGGAAGTTCAGGATGGTAAAGAGAATGACTTTGAGATTAAGAATGATGAATCACTGTGTTACAAAAATAAGATTTATGTCATGAATGATCCATCCTTAAAGAAGGATATATTAGAAGAGGAACATAGTTCTATTTATTCTATGCATACTAGAGGTACTAAAATGTATAGAGATTTGAAAGCGTATTACTGGTGGAACAATATGAAACGTGAGATTATAGAATTTGTAGCTAAATGTTTAGTATGCCAGCAAGTGAACGTGGAGCATCAGAAGCCGACAGGATTATTATAGTCATTGCCTATTCCAGAATGGAAGTGGGAGCATATAACGATGGATTTTGTTATAGGATTACCAAGATCACCAAAGGGGCAAGATTCTATTTGGGTGATTGTAGTCCGATTGATGAAGTCGACCCATTTTCTTCTAGTTAATACCACCTACACTGTAGATAAGTATGCACGTATGTACGTTGATGAGACTATATGTTTATATGGGGCACTAGTGTCAGCTGTATCAGATAGAGATCCAATGTTCACTTATAAGCTTTGGCCTCATTTATAGAATGCCATAGGCACAAGTTTGAAGTTCAGTACTGCATTTCATCCATAAATCGATGGGCAATCAGAAAGGATAATTCAAATATTAGAAGACATGTTACGGGCTTGTGTATTTGACTTTAAGGGTAGTTGGGATGATCATCTGTCATTGATGGAATTCTCATATAATAATAGTTACCGATCCAACATTGGTATGGCTCCTTATGAAGCTTTATATGGGAGGAGATGTAGAATGCCCTTGTGTTGGGATGAAGTGGGTGAAAGGAAAATTTTGGGTCCTGAATTGACAGATATAACAACTGAAAAGATAAAAATGATTCGGGAATGGATAAAGATAGCACAAAGTAGGCAGAAATTTTATGCAGATAAGAGGAAGTATCCATTGGAATTTTAAAGGGGGATTTTGTATTCCTACGTATTTCACCATGGAAAGGCGTTATGAGATTTGGGAAAAAGGGGAAACCAAGTCCAAGATACATTGGGCCATATGAAGTGTTAGAAAGAATTGGGACCCTGACATATAGATTAGCATTACCTCTAGAGTTATCTCATTTTAATGATGTGTTTCATGTATTGATGCTTCGTAAGTATTTGGCAGATCCATCTCATCAATTGAAAACTCAATCTGTTGAACTGAAGGAAGACTTTTCATACATTGAGGAACCAGTGGAAATTATTGATCGTAAGGAGCAAGTATTAAGGAATAAAGTTATTCCCTTACTTAAAGTTATGTGGATGGTCCATGGAATTAAATAAGCAACCTGGGAAACGGAGGATAGCGTGAAGAAACAATATCACCATTTCTTTGGTAAGTGACCTTTATATTAAATTTCGGGGATAAAATTTTCTAGGGGGAAGTTGTGACAAACTGGATATAATTATGATAAATTATATTTAAATCATGCTTAACTTTTGTGATATGAATAATTTCTAATTAGTATATCTATTGTTAAGTGATTATGTTTGGTCTAAATCCTACTTTCAATAATCATGAAAAGTCAAATTATTTGCAAACACAAATTTTTGTTGTTTTCCGTAAAAATGTTCCTGTTAGAGACTAGTTTTGACCCTTATAATGTAACAATTGACCTATAAGTGAAAACTAGATAGTTGTAGATATATCATTTAGGTTCGTGACATAAAAAACGGAGCATCAAAAGGATGTCCGAGTAAGAAGTTAGCCCGAATTTACGAACAAGGGGCAAATCTATCCATTCCCTTTAAGTTTTAAATTGTCTTCTAGTAAACCAAATGGTTTAATTTGATTAGTTGGCAAGGGAGGCAGACTTGGACGACTTAAAACTGTTCTTCTAACCTATTTCTTTAGCAAATTTAACCCTAGGCTCAGGTTTGGAGATTTTTTTCTTGAGGAAAGAGAAAACAGAAGTTTAAGGAAGAAAGATTACAAGAAAACCTAGGAAACAATTCCAACAAAATCCTTAAGGTCTTTCCAAGGTATAATTATGTGTTAATATTATTTTAATCTTGGATTATACTTATTTCAACATATATAAATCATTAATTAGTGATTAAAACTCTATCCTCATGTGTGATAATGAGTATTGGTTCATATGTGAGATAAGTGGTGTTTGTAGGCCATATTGCTTTGTATTGAAACCCCTTGTATTCAAACCTCCATATATTTTTGTGTGCTTACTGGAATTGACAAATTCAAATTGAATATGAACCTAGACTCATATATTCATATCATATCCTAAAATTAGAATTTAACTCCATGTGGTTAGGCCATAGTGATGGTTTCAAGTTGGTACATAGTTGTTGTTTGTATATTTCATTTCGATATGCCCCGAGTTTGGTAATGATTTTGACATAGAAAATGAACTATAAAAATTGTGAAACTTTAATTATATACTATTAAGTTTTTTTATTGAAAATGTATGGAAAATCACGAAAAGTTATGATGTATAAAAATAATGAAAATTCTTGGAAGTTGAAGGAACAATAGAGGGGCTTGTGAGGAAAATTTATTATGTTGTAAAGAAATGGTCATAACTTGCTGTAGGAGGCTTAAAAATAACATTGTCACATGTAATGGAAATTATATACATATATGTTTCCATAAATTCCATAAATTCGAGCGTTTCTAAGTGCACAAATGTGGAAGTCCTGCAAAAAGGTTAGCAAATAATACAAATAGAAAGAAAATACTATGAAATACTAAATCAAATAAAGTCTAAAATAAACTCATCCCCGGCAACGGCGCCATTTTGATCAAGCGAGAAAAGTAGCGCGTGTAAAGACGCTAGTCGTTGTTTTCATTTCGCCAACTCAATACAAAAACCTAAGTTACGACTACACTCAATTGGTGAGTATAGCGGTAAGTCGGGTATCAAAAATCCACAGAGACGAGTTGTTAAAATTCAAGTGATTTAATATTCCGAAATAAAAGTGTAAAAGATGATTACAAACTAAAAAGTAAAAAGATGCATAAAGGGAAATGATTAACTAGGCAAGGTATTGAAACTAGATTAAGAAAGCGGATAAAACTATAGGTTGCGTCGAATATCCCTCACCCGAGTTAATTCGTATAAAATGGTTACATGGGTCGACGAGTTATTTAGAAATGCGTCTCGTTTCGATAGTTAATTAAATCAAGGGTATTCACGCCCCTAAATCCGCATAAAAGCCTAATATGATTTTGGCGTCAACAAATATCCCAGAAATTATGCGCGAAAGGTCATAGGCACGGGACATACATGATATTCCCCGTCAAATCTCCTAGGTGTAATAACTAGGACAACGCACCCGAAATAGACCCTTAAACACTATCACCAAGCAAATCAACGCGTTAAACTGAGTGAGTTCCATTCAAACACAACCTAATTTAAATTACCTAGAAAGCATATTAAAACGCGGTAAATAAACGCGATAAAGAAATACGGTAAAGTAATACTAGAAAGCGTATAAAGAAAGGAAGTAAACCTAATTTAGAAAGCTTGTAAATTACACTAGAAAGCAAGAAATGAAGAAATACAACTATATTAATGGAAGGGAAGATGAATAGTACAAATTACAAACCCAATTGTTGTCACACCAAATGAGGAAGAAAGATGAACTCTCCGACAACCCAAACCCTAACCTACAACTCTCTAAAACCTATTCTAACTAAGTATGTCTAAAACAGAAACCAAAATTTGATTCATATAGTAAGTGGGAAAGAAAATAAAGGAAAAAGAAAAGAAAAGAAAAATATCTCAAAATATCTGCAATCACCGGTCGACCGGTCGCAGGGGCGCAGTCGACCGGTCCCTCTTGTATAAGTGCACTGTCTCCTTCCCATGGAAAAAACTCAAACCACGGTCGACCGGGCCCCTGGACGCGGTCGATCGGTACTCTATTTTCTGCACTTGTTTGGTCCATGATGAGGGGGAAAAGGTCCAAAATGGAAACGGGCCTAGCTTCTTCGTCCGAACTCCAAACGACGCACCATTTACGGCCACACGATGCTAACTCAACAAACTACGCATCCGTGGAATTTCCATGTGCCAGGTAAGAAATGTGAATTAACTGAAATGTCCTTGAAGTAGCGTCCTGTGACGGGATTTCTCTAAAATACAACGGATCCTCACTTTTAGCGTTATAATACCTACAAAAGCACAATTAACCCCTGCAAAACATGTATATATCCAAATCCAATGTTGTCTGGTTAATGGGCATAAATATAGGCATTTAGGACCGTAAAAGCACTAGAATGCATAAAGAAATTGGGGAGAAATATGCAATATTTGATACGAATCATTAAGGTAGGTGGATCGAAGGTTTTTTTTGGACTGTAATCACGTTGTTTTATTTAGGACTTTTTTTAGAACTCTCAGATTTACGAACTCTCACTACACCATATTAGGCTAATGGTTACCCCAGAAGGTTCACAACCCTAAGCTGTGACCAGTACCAGTTTGGGGTAATAATATCCATGATCTAGTGTGGTCATGGATGCTCCTAGATGTGGCCACAGACCAAATCCCTAACCAATATGGGTCACAACCATAGGCCGTGACCAGGTCCTGACCATCATAACACTAAATTCGCGCCAAAATTGCCTCCATGTTTGGTCACGGTAGGGTCACTAATGTGGGTCATGACCAAAGCCAGAATCCACAACAAAGGGTCATGACTTTGGGCTGAGACCATCTCAATTTTCTCACGTGCGTGGGTCACGACATAGGTCTGTGACCACATGGTTGCATACACGCTTACATGGAATTTTTTTAAGGGTCATTGTTTTGGGTCACGATTTTAGGCCGTGCTAAGGGTCCTTACACTAAAAACAGACGCCGACTTTTCATTTCTTCCCGCGTCAATCTCTCTTTCTCGTTCTCTGTGTGATTTGGGCTATTTCAATCTCAAACCCTAATCTCAATCTCAATCTCAAATGTACTTATATGTATATACGTGTTTATATGTGTATATCTGTGTTTGTGTGTGTATATGTGTGTGAATGTGTTTGTATATTTGTGTGTGTGTGTGTACGTGTGTATATGTGTGTGCATATGTATGTATATCTGTGTATGTGTGTGTACGTATGTATATGTGTGTGTATAAGTGTGTGAATGTGTACGTAAATCGATGTATGTGTGTCTACGTGTGTATATGTGTGTTTATGCATGTGTATTTAGGGTATGTTATATTTAGGGATTGAAATTTATTGGGTATGTTATATTTAAGGATTGAAATTTATTAGGTATGTTATATTTAGGGATTGAAATTTATTGGGTATTCTTAACATTGATTGGGAATTGTTATCTATAGTTTAAAATTAATTGAGTACTATTGGTATTGACTGAATGTGACCCCGTGAGCGGCGCTAACACCTTATACGGGACCAATGTAGCTCAAAGGAACCAGTCGCGTCCTCACGGGACACCCGATTTGAAAGCACAACCCAAATTTGAGAATATCAACACTTAGGCGTGAAAACATGCTGTTAGGGGGAGAAACTCGAAAGCATCCCCTAAATGGCCCCGTGAGGGTTACCAACACCACGTACAAGACCAATATAGCTCGTAGGAACCAATCACGTGGTCGGGGGACACCCAGTTTGAGAGTAGGACCCAAATATCAACACTTAGGCTTGAAAATATGCTACTAGGGGGTGAAACCTACAAGCACCCGCCGAAACGGCCCCGTGAGTGACACCAACACCTCGCGCGGGACCAATGTAGCTCATAAGAACCGTCCGCGTGGTCACGGGACCCCTGGTTTGAGAGCACAACCCAAATTTGAGAACATCAACACTTAGGCTTGAAAATATGCCGTTAGGGGGAGAAACCTAGAAGCACCCCAAAACAGCCCGCATAAACGCTCCCAACACCTCGTGCGAGACCAATGTAGCTCATAAGAACCAACCGCGTGGTCACGGGACCCCCGGTTTGAGAGAATGACCCAAATTTAATAATATCAATACTTAGACTTGAAAATATGCCATTAGGGGGTGAAACTCGAAAGGACCCCCCAAACGGCCCCGTGAGCAGTGCCAACACCTCGCATGGGACCAATGTAGCTCGTGGGAACCAGTCACGTGGTGGTTTGAGAGCACGGCCCAAATTTGAGAATATCAACACTTAGGATGGAAAATATTCCGTTAGGGGGAAAAACCAAAAAGCACCCCCCAAACAGCCCCGTGAACAGTGCCAATACCTCGCACGGGTCCAATATAGCTCGTAGGAACCGATCGTGTGGTCACGGGACCCCGGTTTGAGAGTACGAACCAAATTTGAGGATATTAACACTTAGTCTTGACAACATGTCTTTAGGGGGCGAAACCCGGAGGAACCCCCCAAACGGCTCGTGATCGGCGCCAACACTTCACACGGGACCAATATAGCTCGTATAAACCGATCATATGGTCATGGTACCCCTAATTTGAGAGCACAAACCAAGTTTGAGAATATCAACACTTAGGCTTAAAAACATGCCGTTAGGGGGCGAAACTCAAAAGCTTCCCCCAAAACAGCCCCGTGAGCAGCAACAACATCTCGCACGGGACCAATATAGCTCGTAAGAACCAACTACGTGATCACGGGACCCCCGATTTGAGAGCTAGGCCCAAATTTGTAAATATCAACACTTAGGCTTGAAAACATGTCATTAGGGGGCAAAACTTGGAAACACCCCCCAAACGACCCAGTGAGCAGCACCAACACCTAGCACGAGACAAATGTATCTCGTTGGAATTGGTTGTGTGGTCGAGCGACCTCCGATTTGAGAGCACGACCCACATATGAGAATATCAACACTTAGGCTTGAAAACATGTCGTTAGGGGGCAAAACCTGGAAACACCCCCCAAACGACCCCATGAGCAGCACCAACACCTAGCACGAGACCAATGTATCTCGTTGGAATCGGTCGTGTGGTCGGGTGACCTCCGATTTGAGAGCACGACCCAAATATGAGAATATCAACACTTAGGCTTGAAAATATGCCGTTAGGGGGCGAAACCCGAAAGCACCCCACAAACGGCCCCGTGAATGATGCCAACACCTCGTACTGGACCAATGTAGCTTATAGGAAAAGTCCGCGTGGTTACGGGACCTCCGGTTTGAGAGCATAACTTAGACTTGAAAATATGCCGTTAGGGGGCGAAATCCGGAACAACCCCCAACGGCGCCGTGAGCGGTGCCAACGCCTCATAAGGGACCAATGTAGCTCGTAGGAATCAGCCGCATGGTCATGGGACCCCCGGTTTGAGAGCATGACCCAAATTTAAGAATATGAACCCTTAGACTTGAAAACATGCTATTAGGGGTTGAAACTCGGAAGCATCCCCCAAACGGACCCGTGAGCGGTGCCAACACCTCACCCGGGACCATTATAGCTCGTGGGAACCGGCTGCGTGATCACGGGACCACCAATTTGAGAGCACAACCTAAATTTAAGAATATCAACACTTAGGCTGGGAAACATGCCGTTGGGGGGCGAAAACCGAAAGCACTCTCCAAATGGCCTCGTGAATAGTGCTAACACCTCGCACAAGTCCAATATAGCTAGTAGGTACTGAGTGCATGGTCACGGTACCCCCCGTGTGAGAGCACAAGCCAAATTTGAGAATATCAATACTTAGGCTTGAAAACATGCTGTTAGGGATGAAATCGAGACCACCAAACGGCCCTGTGAGCGACGTCAACACCTTACACGAGATTGATATAGCTCGTAGGAATCAGTCGCAAGGTCACGGGACCCCCGATTTAAAAGAACGGTCCAAATTTTAGAATATCAACGCTTGGGCTTGAAAACATGCTAGTAGGGGTAAAATCCAAAAATGGTTGCGTGAGCGGCGCCAACACCTCGTACGGGACCAATGTAGCTCGTAGGAACCAATCGCGTGGTCATGGGCCCCCATTTTGAGAGCACGACCCAAATTTAAGAATATCAACACTTAGGCTTGAAAACATGCGGTTAGGGGGTGAAACTCGGAACCCAAATGACCCCGTGAGCTGTGACAACACCTCGCACGGGTCTAATGTAGCTCGTAGGAACCGATCACGTGGTCACGGAACCCTAAGTTTGAGAGAATGGCCCAAATTTGAGAATATCAACACTTAGGCTTGAAAACATGCCGTTAGGGGGTGAAACCTGGAAGCACCCCCCAAACAGCCCCGTGAACAGTGCCAACACCTCGTATGGGTCCAATGTAGCTCATAAGAACCGACCACGTGGTCACGGGACCCTCGGTTTGAGAGCACGAACCAAATTTGAGAATTTCAACACTTAGGCTTGACAACATATCTTTAGGGGCAAAACCCAGAAGAACCCCCCAAACGGCTCGTGAGCAGAGCCAACACCTAACACTGGACCAATGTAGATCATATAAACTGATCGTATGGTCATGGGACCCCCGATTTGAGAGCACAAACCGAATTTGAGAATATCAACTCTTAGGCTTGAAAACACGCCATTAGGGATAAAACCCGAAAGCTCCCCCCAAAACAGCCCTGTGAGCGGCACCAATATCTCGCACGGGACCAATGTAGCTCGTAAGAATCAATACGTGGTCACGGGACCCCGATTTGAGAGCAGGGCCCAAATTTGTGAATATCAACACTTAGGCTTGAAAACATGCCGTAAGGGGGCAAAACCTAGAAGCACCCCCCAAACGGCTCCGTGAGCAGCACCGACACCTAGCACGAGACCAATATATCTCGTTGGAATCGGTCGCGTGGTCGGGTGACCCCCGTTTGACAGCACGACCCAAATTTGAGAATATCAACACTTAGGCTTGAAAATATGCCGTTAGGGGCGAAACCCAAAAGCACCCCCCAAATGGCCCCGTAAACGATGCCAACACCTCGTACCAGACCAATGTAGCTTATATGAACAGTCCACGTGGTCACGGGAGGCGGTGCCAACACCTCGTAAGGGACCAATGTAGCTCGTAGGAACCAGCCGCATGGTCATGGGACCCCCGATTTGAGAGCATGACCCAAATTTAAGAATATGAACACTTAGACTTGAAAAAATGCTATTAGGGATTGAAACCCGGAAGCATCCCCTAAACGGTTCCGTGAGCGGTGCCAACACCTCACCCGGGATCATTGTAGTTCGTGGGAACTGGCTGCGTGGTCACGGCACCCCACGGGACCCCAGTTTGAGAGCACGACCCAAATTTAAGAATATCAACACTTAGGCTGGAAAATATGCCATTAGGAGGCAAAACTCGGAATCACCCCCCAAACGGTCTCGTGAAAAGTGCTAACACCTCGCAAGAGTCCAATGTAGCTAGTAGTAATTGACCGCATGGTCACGGTACCCCCCGTATGAGAGCACAAACCAAATTTGAGAATATCAACACTCAGGCTTGAAAACATGCCGTTAAGGATGAAATCGAGACCACCAAATGGCCTTGTGAGCGACGTTAACACCTTACACGGGATTGATGTAGCTCGTAGGAACCAGTCGCATGGTCACGGGACCCCCGGTTTGAAAGAAAGGTCCAAATTTTAGAATATCAACACTTGGGCTTAAAAACGTGCTTGTAGGGGCGAAATCCAAAAATGGCTGCGTGAGCGGCGCCAATACCTCGCACGGGACCAATGTAGCTCGTAGGAACCAATCGCGTGGTCATGGGATCCCTAGTTTGAGAGCACGACCCAAATTTAAGAATATCAACACTTAGGCTTGAAAACATGTCGTTAGGGGGCGAAACCTAGAAGCACCCCCCAAACGGCCCCGTGAGCTGTGACAACACCTCGCACGGGTCTAATGTAGCTCGTAGGAACCGATCACGTGGTCACGGGGCCCTAAGTTTGAGAGCACGACCCAAATTTAAGAATAACAACACTTAGGCTTGAAAATATGCCGTTAGGGGACGAAACTCGAAAGCACCCCCCAAACAGCCCCGTGAGCGGTGCCAATACCTCGCATGGGACCAATGTTGCTTGTAGGAACTGTTCGCGTGGTCACGAGACCCCTAGTTTGAGAGCACGACCCAAATTTGAGATTATCAAATCGGGGGTCTCGTGACCACGCTGGATTTTATGATTTATTATTTAGCATTATGGCTATGCGTAGGCCTGTCAACGGGTCGGAGCCGGGCTGGGTTTAGGGAGATCCAGATCCGTGTAATTGGGTCTTCATCAGGTTCGGGTCCGGGTCTTCATCGGGTCTATAGTATGGGATCCAGACCCGGATCCTTTTGGGTCTGGCCAAATATATACATTTATTTTATATTATCCCCCTTCTTTATTTTTTATTCTTAAATTAAAATTTCTTGTAATGTATTATAGAATATTATTAGTATAAATAAAACATATATTATTTATATTTATTATATACATAAATATATATTTTTATATATATTACTTACATGATATATTGATAATATATATTTATAAATATATATAAATTTAGAGTATATGTATATATATTTAAAAAACAATAATGTACAATCCGGGTCGAGTTTTTGGATCCGGGTCTTGTATAATATCAAGACCCTACCCGTTTAATAAACAGGTATTCGGGTATTTGGGTCTTTGGGTAAAAAAAAATATTCTCAGACCTTATTATACGGATCGAGTACGAATCGGATTGGGTCCGGGTCCAGACCCGATCGATTGACAGGCCTAGCCATGAGGGGTTTATATTATGCAGGTTTTAGAATGTCTAGAAAACATAGAAAATTCTGCCCCTTTATTTTTTGTATAGTTAAAAATGGTCACGGTTAAAGTCCATGACCACCTTTATATTTTTTTGTCGTGCATAAGCAGGGCCACGACCATAGGCTATGACTAGTTTAGAAAGGTCAAAATATTGGTCAAGACTTTGGACCATGACGGGAGCAGTGATCATTTCATATTGTGAAGGTGTGGTCATGCCTGAAGATCGAGTCACAGCCAAAGGCCGTAACCAGATCCGTGACCATAGGGATAAAGGAAATGATGGGTCACGACCTGGGACCGTGATGAGCTGTGTGTATGGGTCACGACTCTAGTCCACAACCAAATGTCGTGACCCCAAAAGGCCGTGACCCTTCGCTTGGTCAGGACTTTGGGCCGTGATCCACCAAAATGGTCACAGCCCTTGGCTGTGACCCACAGTCCTGGTCAGGGTCTTTGACTGTGACCATTCGCCTAATATGGTGTAGTGTCTCTCTCTAACACTACTTGAGGTACTTTATTTACTTTTTGTTATTTTTTTTGTTTTGAGATCCCTTACTCCCTACTATTTGAGATCTCATATTTGTTTAAATAACCCATAAAACCATGTTTTTTTTTGGTAATAAACATGATTTTTGAATTCTCAGACCTGTAAGAAACATGATTGTTGAAGCTAGATTTTAGTAGCTTGAAAAAGTGAAAGGGTGTTGACTTTTTTAGTAGCTTATGTTTGTAATGTTTTTTTCTAGTAATGTGAGGAGGAGATCGATCCGTGAAGAAGGTGTCACATGGGCTTTAAGCACCCATCCTACATTTAGACACATACAATTTTATGCAGTGTGTTTATTTTTTATTTTTAGGTTATTTTACAAGGTCGACTTTTACATTTTTTTTATTTCATGACATATGTGTTTGATAAAATGTCCAAGACTCATGTTTTGATGTTTGTGTTCATTTTACAAAGTAGGTTTGTTGTTTGAGTGGATATTTTTTTTCCTGGTGGCTCAAGTGTTTTGTGTCTCTACTACGCTGTTTTGTTTTTTCAGACGTCCACAGTTTAGTTGAAGAAGAAAATCGGCTCACAACAAACCATCTCCTTTCATTTTGTTACTCTTCCTTTTTGTTTATTTTAATTTTTTTATCTTGAATTTTTTTGGAAAGTTATGGCTGTGTATCTTTGATTGACTGTGAAAAATAATTTATACGAACAAGTGTTAGAACTTTATCTTTAATCCTTAGCTATATTTAGAGCAACAACTATAGGGTGGTAAAAAATTTCATTTGTATGAACAAGTGATAGCTTCTGTCAAATATAGTTTTTTTTATAAAAACACTAACAAAAACGGATTACGTATAGTTTTTTTCAACTTTAATTTAATTATTGTTGTTTCACAGGTGACTAAGTGATTGATAATCAGAAAGTCTTCACAATTTTGTACTCCGAAAGACTTTTTATCTTTCTTAACGTATGTTCGCATGAATACACTTTTCACTTTCATAGTTGTATGGTATGCGTTTGAAAAAAGGCTTTTAAAATTTCATAGTTGGGGTACTGTTTTGGTGTAAGAGAGAAAGGGATATGGAGTGTTGTGGGAGTGGGTAGGTTTGCATCTACCCGTGTGGCTCAGTAGTGGGTTATGTGGTACATGGTGTCGGGCAGTGGCTGCTGAGCAGGGTAGTGGGTTAGGTGGTCCATGGTGTTTGTTTGTTCTCCCATTAAAGTGTTTAATTGATCAACTATGTGAATGAGACTCCCATTAAAGTTCTTTAAAGTTCAGGTTTACTTGATCAACTATGTGAATGAGGAAGAATTAGAGGAGTTTTTGCATGGAGCCATAACAAACTATACAGGTTGTATTTTATGAATTGTGATATGGGTTATCTTTTATAAATTTGATTGAAAAGGAGCCTTCAAAATTTGGTGGTTTTTAATTTTTCAGTTACCCACTATTGTCACTGGTTTTCTTTCATTGCATAATATTGATTAAAATTCAATTTTCAGTTACCCACTTCATGTTTTTAATTAAAATTTGGTGGTTTTTAAGTATTTTATGGTGGCATTTAAGAAATGTCACTTGTCCTTTGTAATTCAGTATTAATCATTTTCGTTTAGAGCTTGATATATCTTTTTGTTAGGTATTGAAACCGAATACGAATATGTGGGGCGATTTAAAAATTCTATGCCATGAATTTTAACTAAAATTTAAGTACTATGTTAACGTAAAAATTCTCCATCTACGAGGACCAATCAGAAAAGGACACATGTTATCCTACGTGGCAATATTCGACACCCAGGAGAGTTGGTCGGCATCCGAGGAGTGTTAGTCGGCACCCGAGGAGAGTTGGTCAGTACTCGAGGAGAATTAGTCGGCACCCGAGGAGAGTTGGTCGACATCCGAGGAGAGTTGGTCGGCACCTGAGGAGTGTTAGTCGGCACCCGAGGAGAGTTGGTAAGTACCCGAGGAGAATTAGTCGGCACCCGAGGAGAGTTGGTCGGCCCCCGAGGAGAGTTAGTCGACACCCGAGGAGAGTTGGTCGGCATACCAACCAGGAAGATCAAGGGATAACTATGCATTTAATGTGCATTAATGAAGATGACTATGCATTTAATGAGCATTAATGTACATTTATACTGTAGATGACAACACATAGCATACCAAGAAATTTAACAATTAGATTCGTTGAATGTAGACATAATGTATAAATGTCTACATACAATGAATCTCTTTATCTCCCATCACTATAAATACATGTATTCCCTTAGCCAAAAAGGGGGAGGAGATCCGACAAGGATGAGAGACACCATACACAAGATCCACACCTTTTTCTCTCTCTACACCACATTGTGCTATTGTAAACCCTTGGGAATAAAATAACAGTGGATGTAGGCTTTTCCTTATAGCCGAACCACTTTAAAAATCTTTGTCTCTCATGTGCTTGATTGGATTGCTTTTATCTATTTATCTGTGATCATAAAAATGGGATTCGGTCCAGTTTTTTGCATCAACAGAATGGCGCCGTCTGTGGGAACGTGTTACAAGCATTGTTCTCCATCAAAAGCTAAGTTTTTATTTTCTATATTTATAATAAATTATATATTATACATACATCTGTTGATTCAATCATGATTTTTATGTTTATATACATAAATTAATTGTCCAATTTTTATTTGCAAAATATTGCATATCATGATTTTAAAATCATAACTGTTAGATTAATTCTTATTTAGAAATCTGAAAAATAGTGGATTTCATAAATCATAACTTTTTGCTTGATTCTCAAGTTTCAATTTTATATCATGGAATAAATATTTTAAATGATTAAATATACCAATATATACGATGATGATAAGATTTGATAATTTTCTTTGTTGATTTTGAAATAATTTGTGAAAGATCTTTGATGACTATTCAAATTCCCATTATATTTTTGTTCAAATCATGATTCTCATATGTTTATATCCATAAACTTAGAGATCAAATCGATTATATATTGTGCATACATCTTTTAATTCAATCATGATTTTATATTCACAAATTGTTGAATCTAATTTTACAAATCTCGATAAATGTACATTTCATAATCACAAAGTTTGAGAAATTTGTGTACATATTATATTATTTCTTCTTTAAGGAGATAAAATAATTTCTCTATATTCATAAATCTCTTTTATATGAGTATATACAAATTTGATTCATTTGGAAATCTTTTAATTTAGTTATAATTTTTATATGCACTAACTGTGTGATCGATTTCAATTTGGGGATCTGGTGAATTTTAGACTCATAAATATTATACAAATCCTTACATCTATGGATCCACTTGAAGATTTTCTGAACAAATATGTTAGGATTGGGATAAGCATTAAGAATGATTATGTATTTTCCATTCCGATATTAATATGAATTGAATCAGACCCATTTTCTCGCTCTTCAAGAAAACTATGTTCTCTGCACAAACAATCATATTGTGTAATTGTGTTGATACGATCAATTTTATCAATATATGAATAATCAATTATATGTTGTACATACATACATACATCTTTTGATTCAGTCATGCTTTTTATGATTATAAACATAAATTAGTTGTACAATTTTTCATTTATCAAATATGTAAAATATTGCAAATCATGATTTTATTAAATTAGTGGATCGGTTTTTATTTCAAATATGAATAAACGAAAATTTCATAATCACAAGTCCGTTAAATATTTTTATGGAGACACGTTTATGTACATCATATTTTTATGAGAACACGAGATAGTTTGATTGTTATCTCTCATATTATTATCTGGAAATTTAAATTGTCCAATATTGAAGCCAATGCACACTATATATTGGTCGGCTGAATAATTATTCTAATAGTAATTTTTATATGATTCAGCCTCAACAGGTGCTCAGGAAAAATTATCTGCCCAGTAAAATTCTTGGATGCTCATCAACAGCACATAAAGACCTTAAAAGGTCAATACCGAACAAAAACAACGCAGCTAGACTGCACACAACACAGCAGCAAAACTGCAAACAACAATTCAATTGGCACCATCAGATTCATTTCATACATGCCCCAATCCTGGGCATAGAGATTCATACTTGACTTAATCGAGTTAAGAGTAGGATTGAAGAAGTTCGAGGCAGTGCCATCTACAGTACATCAGTGCCTAAAATTTTCAATAAATTTTGGAGTAGGAGTTGTGAAAGGTGATCAAAAAGTAGCTCGGGAATGTTATTATTCATCTGCCGAGCAAGAGGAGCTGGAGGAGTCGAGGAAAAAGACTACTACTTATCAAGTGGATGAAGGTGCATAAATTGAAACATTGGATCCTAGAGATGAGTCATAACTCGTGAAGGGTCAAGTGGTGGAAGCTACTAAAAATATCATTCTGGACGACTAGCACCATGAACGAACTACTCAAATAGGTTTGTCGTTGGATACCTCATTAAAACATGAATTGATAACTTTCCTAAGAAGCAGAAAGAAAACTTTCACATGGAGTCATGAAGATATGCCCAGAATAGACCCAAATTTCTTATATCACGAGCTCAACATTAATAAGGAGATCAAACCAGCGAAGCAGAGAAGAAGAGTATTCAGTCCCGAGAAGAATCAAGCTATACAAGAGGAGGTCGAGAAGCTCCAGAAAGCTTGCTTTATCGAACACGTTAAATATCCAGACTGGTTAGAAAATGTGGTGATGGTAAAAAAGAAGAATAACAAGTGGAGGATGTGTGTAGACTTCACCGACCTTAACAAAGCATGCCAAAAGGATCACTTTCCGCTGCCCCGAATTGATCAACTAGTCGATGCAACCTCGGGACACGAGCTGCTGAGCTTCATGGATGCTTATTCTGGTTACAACCAGATTAAAATGAAACCTGAAGACAGGGAGAGTACTTCTTTCATTACCCCTAGGGAACTTATTGTTATAATGTTATGCCTTTTGGTTTGAAAAATGCAGGTGCGACATATCAGCGGATGATGAACAAGGTTTTTGCTGAACAAATCAGTTGCAATATGGAAGTCTATGTTGACGATATGCTAACAAAGAGCAAGAAAGCTGCCGATCATCTAGTTGACTTAGGCCAGACCTTTGATCAATTGGATAAATATCAAATGAAGCTGAACCCGACAAAGTGCATATTTGGAGTTCGAGAAGGCATGTTTCTCGGGTACATTGTCAATCAACGAGGCATTGAGGCAAATCCTGAAAAGATCAAAGCCCTATTAGGGCTGCGATCTCCAACGACGAAGAAAGAAGTACAGAGTCTCACAGGACAAGTAGCAGCACTCAACAGATTTTTATCGCGAGCAACTGATAGATATCTCCCATTCTTCACAACGCTCCAAAAGACTTTTGAGTGGAATGATGAATGTGAGAAGGCCTTTCAAGACTTGAAGAAATACCTGGGAGCACCTCCACTGTTGTCCAGGCCGGTGATGGGAAAAAATTGTACTTGTATCTAGCAGTATCGGAGAATGCAGTTAGCTCGGCGTTGATCAGAGTGGATAATGGAGTGCAAAAACCAATTTATTACACGAGTAAGGCCTTCCGAGGAGCAGAAATCAGATATCCGAGGCTGGAAAAATTAGCACTGGCGTTGATTGAGGTAAGTAGGAGAATGAGGCCATACGTCCAGGCTCATACCATAGTAGTATATACTGATATGCCGTTGAGGCAAGCCCTTCATAAACCAGAAAAATCCGGGAGATTGATGTATTGGGCAATAGAGCTCGGTGAATATGATATAGTTTATGAACCCAGATCATCGCTAAAAGGGCAGGCTGTAGCAGATTTTATAACAGAGTTCACCTATCCTGATACCCCCGAGGAGAAAAAGTTGCTCGCTGATCAACCTGTGGATGTTACAGAATCAACAGACACAAGCTCAGACCAACTCCGGTTGGTAAAAGGGTGAGTGGATGTTACAGGATCATCAATTTCGAGCTCAGACCAACTCCGGTTGGTAAAAGGGCAAGAAAAGATGATCGACGAGGAGCAAGAAATATCAGGGGAGGATGAAAGGAAGCAATAAATATTTCATCGAGGAACTCTGTCAAATCAGAGATTTGAAGACGAGTTACCTATATGGAGGCTATATGTAGATGACTCATCTTTCACAACAGGCTGTGGGGCAGGGATCATTTTGAACAGCCCGAACGAGGTCGATATGGAATACGCCCTATGATTCCAATTCAATGCTTCCAATAATGAGGTTAAGTATGAGGCCATGATTGCAGGTCTTAATTTGGCAAAAATTATGGAGGCGCAGCAGGTTATTGTCTTCAGTGATTCTCAATTGATCGTAAATCAAATGTTGGGAATATATGTAGCCAAAGGAGAATCAATGATTAGGTATCATGAAAAGGTGATGGAGTTGGTATCAAAATTTGTTGCTATTCATCTGGTCAGAATACAAGAATGGAGAATGCGAGAGTAGACGCCTTAGCTCGATTAGCATCAGCTACTCGTACCGAGCTACGATGAACAATCCCAATTGAAGTTTTAGTTAGTCGGAGTATAGATGAATATCTGACGATGAATTTCATTACCCTTGATTTAGGACCATCTTGGATGGATCCCATCAGGGCATATATTGAGGAGGGAGAATTACCAATTGACAAGCTCGCAGCCAAAAAATTGAAGTTTAAAGCTGCTCGGTATGCATTAATTAACGGTATTCTATATAGACAAGGAATTATGGCAGGTTTGCAACGATGTGTGCATCCCACCGAGGTGAAAGATTTGATTGAAGAGGTCCATGAAGGGTCTTGTGGAGCCCATGTAGCAGGTCGGACGCTTTTGCAAAGGATGATGACGCAGGGATACTACTGGCCAACGATGAGAACTGATTGTATAGCCTATGCCAAGAAATGTGACAAGTTCCAGCACTTTTCCTCCATCCAAAGAACTCCACAAGCATTATTGACACCCATCACTTCCCCTTGGCCATTTGCCATGTGGGGAGTAGATCTGGTCGGGCCACTGCCAACGACCAGGGGAAGGTTCAAATACCTCGTCGTCGCAGTAGATTATTTTACTAAGTGGGTAGAAGCGGAGCCTCTCATTGATATGACGTACGATAAGGTGTACCAATTTATCTGGAAGAATATCATCTGTCGATATGGTCTTCCTTATGCCTTCATCACAGACCATGGAACACAATTTGACAACGAGGAGTTCGCTGCCTATTGCCATCAGTCCAATATCTTAAAGATCCTCTCGGCACCAGGACATCCTCAAAGCAACGGACAGACTAAAGTGATGAACAAAACACTGCTAAATGGATTGAAGAAAAGACTAAGTGATGAAAAAGCAAACTGGATCAACGAGTTACAGTCAATACTGTGGGCTTATCGTATTACTCCCCGAGCAGCAACTGGAGAATCACCATATATGCTGGCGTTTGGAAGTGAAGCTGTTATACCTGCTCCTTTTATTGAAAATTTTTCGGGGAATACTAGTGCTACACACTACTCGGCAAAACTCGACAAAGCTCAGACTACTCAGCAAAAATATTCCTAAAAATGTCGACCTCGGTTGGTTAGGAAATAAAATATTCCTAAAAATGCCAACCTCGGTTGGTTAGGAAACAAATATTCCTAAAAATGCCAACCTGTTTGGCTAGGAAACAAAATATTCCTAAAAATGCCAACCTGTTTGGCTAGGAAACAAAATATTCCTAACTATGCCAACCTGTTTGGTTAGGAAACAAATTATTCCTAAAAATGCCAACTTATGTTGGTTAGGAAGTGCATGTATTCTCGAAAATGCCAACTTATGTTGGTCGAGAGGTAAGATTATTCCAGAAAGCGCAAAAGTTGTTCGTAGAGGAAAAATCCACTAACTATGGCTGGTCGGGGATAAAAACCCACTAACTGTAGTTGGTCGAAAAGGAAAATTTACCGACCTTGGTTGGTCGGAAACATTTTATGAAAACGAGAAAGTGATCGAGCAACAGTTTTGATACTCGTAACTTTTTTACTAAGTTGATCGACAAACAACACAATATTGTTATCTTTTTAACAGATACATATGCACAGATGTAAAGTATTTTACAAGACAATAGCAATTAAGATTGCGAACAAAAATGAAAGTCTTTCATTAAAATAAAAAACAAAATACATCAGGAATGAAATACAAATTTATTACATCAATATTCCCATTCTATTGGTTTCTTCCCCTCTGCTTTTGAAACAGGTTCCTCGCCAGCAGGTGGATCACTTAAAGCAAGAGGAGAATTTATGAAGTTAAGATCTTTGAGCATCCTGATATTCGTCACGGATAGTCGATCTACGAGGTGCTCGATAAAGTATTTGTTCATTTGGGGGCTTCTATTACAGATATATTTGTTTATTTGGTGGCACATTCTTATAACATCATGCAGTCGAGCACCAAATTCAACTTCACAAACTCACATGGAGGCGTATTCAGAAGTTCAGGAGGTGCATTCAGAAGTTCAGGAGGCATATTCAGGAGTTATTATGCACATACTATTGAAGTTCAGAAATCAAATTTAGCATCTACAGCACTGAGATCTTTACTACTACTATCCCGACCAATATTGAAGAAGAAGTTGTATGAAAATGTTTCAAAGTCCACCAGTAGCTTGGTACTAATCAGATTGAAGAGTTGGGTTCAAAAGCTAGTATGTTACTCAACAAAGTATTCAGAGGATCATAAATCATAAGAATCAAGCACGTGAAGTTAGCACTCAGTTGCTCGGCACAGGAGGCAGTTGGTCGGCTAGCAAACCAATCAACACACTTGAAGATTATGATAAGCTACAAGCTACATACTATGGCATGGCTGCATCCAAATTCCCAAGGGTGATACATAGCACACGGAGTTCCTCAAAAGAAAGATTAGCAACCGTCGATCAACCTGCATCATATGTCGTCCAGGAGATAATGCACTTTATGTTGAACAAATCAAGAAGGTAGATCAAGAATTTCACGAGCACCGAGCAACACTGCAGAATAAATACTCCATCATTTCAAGTAAACCATCAAACATGGAGCATTGGGGGCTTCTGTTAACGTAAAAATTCTCCATCTACGAGGACTAATCAGAAAAGGACACATGTCATCATACGTGGCAATATTCGACACCCAGGAGAGTTGGTCGGCATCCGAGGAGTGTTAGTCGACACCCGATGAGAGTTGGTCAGTACCCGAGGAGAATTAGTCGGCAGCCGAGTAGAGTTGGTCGACATCCGAGGAGAGTTGGTCGGCACCCGAGGAGTGTTAGTCGGCACCTGAGGAGAGTTGGTAAGTACCCGAGGAGAATTAATCGGCACCCGAGGAGAGTTGGTCGGCCCCCGAGGAGAGTTAGTCGACACCCGAGGAGAGTTGGTCGGCATACCAACCAGGAAGATCAAGGGATAACTATGCATTTAATGTTCATTAATGAAGATGACTATGCATTTAATGAGCATTAATGTACATTTATACTGTAGATGACAACATATAGCATACCAAGCAATTCAACAATTAGATTCGTTGAACGTAGACATAATGTATAAATACCTACATACAATGAATCTCTTTATCTCACATCACTATAAATACATGTATTCCCTTAGCCAAAAAGGGGGAGGAGATCCGACAAGGATGAGAGACACCATACACAAGATCCACACCTTTTTCTCTCTCTACACCACATTGTGCTATTGTAAACCCCTAGGAATAAAATAACAGTGGACGTAGGCTTTTCCTTATAGCCGAACCACTTTAAAAATCTTTGTCTCTCATGTGCTTGATTGGATTGCTTTCATCTATTTATCTGTGATCATAAAAATTGGATTTGGTCTAGTTTTTTGCATCAACATACTATGTTCCGTAAGACAAAGGTATATAAGTAACAATGATCGGGAAAAATTATAATCGAGCTATCAACATGGGCATTATTTCTCTGAATTTTTTTACGAAAATTTATTAATGCACACAGAATTTTAATGCACCGTGCCATCGGCACTGGTACACCCTAATCTATATAATAAAGGAGGATAGACTTTTGATCTTTCCCAACGGATGGTTCAGATTGAAAGTTGGGGAGTTTGGTCTTTATCAACCGACGGTTGAGATTTATCACGAGAGTTTGTATGTAAGGGTACAAGATGGTGCATGGTGGAGAAAATAATGCTCTGTATACCTCAAACATTGAGCGCAAGGCTCGAGAAAAAAGGACGATTCTCTGTATAGTGCCTAAAGCCCATTTCGCATTTAGGTGTTTGGGTTTAGTCCCATGCCCAATGTTTTTTTAGACTCCCCTCCCATGTATTTTTTAAGTTGTATTAAGTCCCATAACTACCCAATACCTCCTTCAATCACCTTGTAACCGCCTCTCTTTCTCTCCGCAGAGAATGACACGTATCCTACAATTGTTACAACGGAACCAACGACTAAAAAAAATAAAAATATGAGAGCGGATACAAATGATTTTTTAAAAGTGGGACTACATACATGTGATCCCTTTCCCATTTCCCATCTCCGACTCTCTGTTCAAATTTATGATAATAACACTCCACCTCCTCAACCACAAAACAATCACTCATCTTCGATGATGGGTTACAAATCATGGGTTTCTTACTGGTTTTCAGGCGACGTTTTTCAACTCGGATATGGATTTCAACCTCATATGTGCGTGGTTTTTTTTAGCGATGGGTTTCTCCGACGATTGTGGTGGGTTTCTCTTTTTGCTGTTATGGTGTTTTTTGTGGTGGTTGTGGTTTGGGAACGGCGGCATGGTGCGTGGTGGCTGTGGTGTGGGCGAGGTGGTGTTAGTCAACAATGTGTGTGGGTGGCCTCTGATCCAAAAACAGGGGTAGAATGTGGGAGATAGTGATGGTCTGTGTGTGGTGTTGCGTTGATCAGTTTGTATCATGTTTTGCTTTCCTCTATGAGAGTTGACCATTGATTCCATGGTTCATAACTCTCACATTTGCAGATCAGAAGAGGTGCCGGTTCAGATCGGGTACCTGGTCTGGTAGCGATATTTTTTTTTTAAATCTATTTCTTTTTGATGGGTTTTTTGATGATTCAGGTAGTGAAATTTGTAATGACTTTTTTTAAGTCTCCCTCAAGAAATATATGCGTAGAACTTAATGCGTTTCTCTCTCCCTCAGCATGGATTTTACTGTTTTGTAGTTCTTTTTTAATTTTCAATATTGGAGTTTTTATTGTTCAGTTAACTCATACGGTAGCAGATCTATACCTTTGCTAATTATTCAGGTTGCTATCATTTTTTTCTTGTACAGAGATGGAGCTTTTTTATCCTCTACAGGGATTTTCGTCCCTTTTTCTCTCTAATCGAAATCGCAACCAAACAATAACCCAAAAGAGCTAAGCAACCAGCAGATTTGATTAACAGAGATGGAGATCGGCCCGAGCAAGCCTTTTTTTTTGCAATCGTTGGCTTCTTTTTTACTTTTTTCTATTTTATTTATTTGATTGATAAATTATTAATTTTATTCTCTAAACGCAATAAATTTCTCAGTTTGATTATTTTTTCACTTTTGTTAAATTTATTTGATTGAGAAAAAAGGTTCATGGAACGGAGTTCTCTTTATTGCTACCTGATGTTCAAAAAACATATATTATGATGTGTTAGTATTTATTAAGAGATGATGTTCAATAACCATAAGTTTAAACTAATTGTGACGGAAAAGAATATTATGCCCCAAAGTTTGTGTTCAACTAAGTTTTTCATTCAACTAAGTTTTCTGGCATTGCCTTTTTCTCTGCGGATGATACTAAAAAGATATGGATGTTAACAATTCTAACTTTCTATAGTTATGTTTGAAACCATTTTATTTTGTATTATTTTTATATTTAAAGATATATACACATGTTCCAATACTGTTATGCCCTATTATTATGCATATTCTGTTATTGTGAATAGTTTATTATTTGTGAATATATCTATTATGCATAACATTTGACTTAAACCTGCTTTTACTACATGTGGATTTATCTGGTGATATTTATTTATTATTAGTTATGGAAGTTTGGTAATTAAGAAAAAATAGAAAAACAACCACCCATGGTGGTCCAACAAAAAGTTTGTGGTTTTAGGTATTAATTGTGGGTGTGAGGTGCATGCATTAAAAATATTGCACAATCTAATTAGAGTTAGTGATACTGGACAATAATTTTTTAACCGTGTCAAATTAACGGGGTTTGAATTAATATGTCATTATGAATCACATATATTTTATTGTTGGTATGTAATTATTTCAAAACTAACAAACAAGTCGTGCGATGAACGGACGATGTACAATAAACAAATATCCTCATTCTGCCATGTTTAGTTTTCTTGAAATACTTGTTTGAGAAATGTGACGGGGTGTTGTAATTCGCTCTTTTCTCAACTAACATAATGTTGCATACTACTATGTAATTTTAAGGTGGCTTATTTATTTTTTATGGAATTTATTTAATGAAACGTGACTTTAATGATACTAGTTATATAGATTTTTTTTATTATTGGATTTTGATCTACGCATATACCTAAGTGGTGCTTGCATTACTCTCATTCTCGATTTTTTTTGGTTTTACAAATATTTGCTTTTTTAGTTTTGCATATATTTATACTTTCATGAAATTTAGTTAGTATTTTTAATTTTTTTTCTTAAAGTGACATATACATGGGAGTGCGAGTGTTCTATAACCATAAATACTCGAGAGCAAATTTATTACTGTGCCATCGGCACGGGTATGAGTGTGTGATAACCACAAATATTCGGGAGCAAATTTATTACCGTGCCATCGGCACGGGTACACTCTAGTATATATATATGTATAAAGATACATAGAACCACTTTCGTACCCTTTTCCCGTACCCGGTGCATAAAAATGTTATACCTTGTTGTTGTGGGTCCCGCCAGGGAACAAGGTACAACCCCTTACCAGCCTTGTCTTATTAGGCGGTCACCAAACTGGGTATGTGTAGTGGTACTATATATATATATATATATATATATATATATATATATATATATATATATAGAGAGAGAGAGAGAGAGAGAGAGAGAGAGAGCTATTCTCTAAAGCGGACTTCTTAAAGAACGGATTAACAGACTTTTATGGTCCCCACGTGATCCCAAAGACAGTTTTGTTATTTTCCTTTAATCCACTCTTGTATTTTAGTAAAATCGTTTTTAAAACCATACATTTAATAGATTTATATTTTAAGCCCAAAAATTAGTGTAAAAGCTTTAGAAAAAGAAAACCCGGCCGAATTTCGATAAAACCGAATTTTGGTATCAGAGCTAAGATGCTCCATTTAGGACTCACATTAGTAAAAGACTTTAATGCCATTGGGATTTATAACACGCATTTACAAATATATTTTTGGAACCCATCCATATTATCAACCCACACCCACAACTGGTTTAGACCATGAAGGTTGTTTAACTTCACACATAGACGGTTGTTCACATGTTGGACACATCCCAACCAAACATGCAGATAGTTGACAAGTCACTACTAGTGCTATCAATAACATATTAGACCAAACTAAGTGTATCCTGCTTATTTTAAGATAATTATTAAAAAATATCTAAATCCTAGAAACAGAAATTAAAAAATATCTCTAAACAAATACAAGAAAAAGACAGCTAAATCCCAAGAGACCTTGTACAAGCATTACAAGATATAAATACTAAGACAAATCATATAGAAGTCCTTAATAAAGGCATTTCAGAGATTAAAAACCTGAAAAAGAATCAAGAAAGCAAGTTAGTTAAACTCACCAAAGAATAAGATAAACTTATTCCTAGATTAGACAATTATCTTCATAATGGAAATATTTAGATCAGACTGGAATGAGTTACCTGGAAACCTCTCCAGATTTTAGCAGATTTCTATCAAAGAATTCTAGAAAAGATAAATGATAAAAGATTTTATTATCAGATAAATGAAAATGAGATTGTTAATGCTGCTAAATCATCAAGACTTATACTTGAAAGATTAAATTTAGCCTCAACCTCAATAGCAACCACACAAGACTATATATTAGCTTTGTTAAAGACTCACAATTAGATTTAAAGGCTAAGACAGAAGGATTAACCACCTTCTATACAGACTTTGTTAAATTCCAACAAAATTTAGCCAATTATGTTTAGAGTATGGAAAGCTATAACCTATCCAGAATGGACAATATTGTTAATGAACTTAGATTGAATATAGCTCAAGCTAAAGAAAAATATGAAAAAATTATTAAGCGAATTAAGTTTATATATAATAAACCTTCCCAAGAAGAATTAAACTCTTCATTTATTCTAACACGTTTAGATAAAATAGAAAAAACTCTAGAATCTATAGAAGCTACAATGATACAAGAATTTGTGCAACAATAAGAAAAAGATGATGAGGTAAAAGACTATATTACAAAAGTTTACAATTGTCTTGCCAAGCATAATGAAGAAATTACTGAAAATGCAAGAAAATAGAATAAGATCCTTAAAGAAGAAATCCTTAGTCAGAAAAAAAGACAAAAAGATTATTTAGACTCTTGAGAAAGAATTGAAAAAAGACTTGAACAAAAACAGGTAACTACCTATAAATTTAAAGAATCTCCTCCTATAATAACTATGGATGGAAACACCATAGCTATAAGAATCATAAATGATGGACTAGATAAGACTAGGAAGATAGCTATCCCTATCCCAAATGTTGGACATAATAATTTTATGGTCCAAATACTTAAAGATTAATCATTCAATGTTAAAACATGGTAGAAAGAAATAAATTTCAGCAATCCTCTTCAGTGGAAATAATGGGGTGAAGTTGACTAAAAAATTGTTGAAGATTTCATACATAATGGACAACTTCCTGCAGTTAGATACATAGACTTGTTTAAAGAAGGAGCCACTCCTAAGAGTCCTAATTTTAACATGACTTATTATTGTTGAAATCATGTGTTAGACAAGTCCTGTACTTAGCTTCAAGTTTTTAACTCAGAATGTCTAAGATAAAGAGGAACTGATAGAAAGTTCCAGATCCTAACCTTTGAACTTTGTCAAGAAAGAATTTAAGGATTACATAGACCTCAAAATAATTTTAATATACTATGTTGCCTAGTAGACAAAAGATGGAAAGATTTTGAGAAAAGCCTCATTAGAATAGACCAATTAGAAATGTCACATAATATATGATACTTTAACGTTGTTCCAGAATTTACAGTAACCATAGACACAATAAATTTTTTTAAGCTAATCCAATATGCTAGTGGCCATGAAGACTATAGTATTCCAGATGCTAATATAAATATAAAATTTCAAATCTATGTGAATTTTTGCCAATTCCCCTATGAAGGAATGCAATCGGGAATACCTAGCGGTAGACTTAATGAAGAAATCTTTGTTAGAACTAATAATTTAGACTTGAATCATACTTACAGTATTAAAAATACTGGACCTACGAAGAAAAAACTAAGACTCTTTGTCAATTGCCAAAATTCCAAGAAACTAAGATTATACAAAATAAACCTTTGTTTATTAATCAAGGTCAAGACGATGTCACTGGAAATGTTACTATCCCGTTTGGTCCCCCTTAAGACTACTAGTAAAAATCTCCATACTGAAGAAATTAGATTTAGAAATATGGGAGAAGCCATAATCAATGATCCTTCAGAAAGAGAATGTAGTAGTAAAGCTAGTTCTAGCTTATTAGGACAAGCTCCAGTAAAAAGACCTAGAAGATCATTTGAACAAAAAAGACTTAGTTGGAGAAAAAGCTAAAATCCAAAACTTTGGGCATAAATTGGCCATGAAGAAATTTAAAGAACATCTTAATAGAAGTTCAGTTAGGTTTGAAGACAAAGATAGATTTAATATAATATCCCAAGACCATATATTAAAAGTAAAGGAATCTAAGAATACTAAAGAACTTCTTAGAAGTTTAAGATTAGTGGAAGAAGGAGTAAAAAGATTAATGCTAGCTACACAAGTAGGTCCTAATTAGGGGTGTTCACGAACCCGAATAGAGCGAATGGACCGAAAAAACCGAACCGAACCGAACCGAACACGCTTTTGCGGTTTTTTTTTATTCGGTCCTAATTCGGTCTAAAAATATATAGGACCGCATAATTCGGGTCGGTCTCGGTCTTGAATTATAAAAACTGGTTTTGGACCGGACCGGACCGGACCGCTTATATGTATATATATATATAATTTTTTTTTATTTCCTTAACCCACGCACGCTGCACGCACACATGACTCCCACACCACAAACACATTTTTCAAACCCAGCCCAATCTCAAAATATAACCCTAATTTCCTATTTTCTTCTCTTTCTCTCTCTACGAACACCACGACGGCTAGGGGTGCACATGGTTCGATTCAGTTCGGTTCCACTACGGAACCAGAACCAGAACCGAAATTGATCGGTTCCATGATTTTGGAACCAGAACCAGAACCAAAATTGGTCGGTTCGGTTCGGAACCGAACCATCGGTTCTCGGTTTGGTTCGGGTTGGTTCATGGTTCTGGTTCTTGGTTCTGGTTTACGGTTCTGGTTCGCGGTTTGGGTCGTGGTTCTGGTTTGCGGTTCTAGTTCGTGGTTCTGGTTCGCGGTTTTCATTAATGGTTCTGGTTCGTGGGTTGGTTCTCGGGTTGGTTAATGGTTCTGGTTAATGGTTAATGGTTAATGGTTAATGGTTAATGGTTAATGGTTATGGTTAATGGTTCTGGTTAATGGTTCAGGTTCATGGGTCGGTTCTCGAGTAGGTTCTTTGGTTCGGTTTTTTGGTTCGGTTCCATGGGTTCGGTTCTCGATTCGGTTCGGTTTGGTTCAGGTATAAAACCGAGAACCGAACCGAACACTTCGGTTCTCAATTTTTTGGAACCAGAACCAACCCGTGGAGAAAAATACCCGAACCAACCCAACCCACGAAGGTCGGTTTGGTTCGGTTCTTCGGGTTAACGGTTTTTTTGCACACCCCTAACGACGGCTGCTTCCCTCACTCCGCTCTGGCTTCTCTACGCCGGTCGCTCCTTCAATCACTCTATTTTCATCTATTCAAGGTGAGATCGTATGAGTGCGTATGTGTATATATACAATATATGTAATCCTTCATCTTCGCATGCTTCACCAACTCATTCTAAACAAAAACCCAAACTCAAATGGGTTGATTTGAAATAAAACGAAATTTAATTTCAACACCCAATAAAACCAATCAAAATGTTGATATTTGAGACCAACCCAGATGATAAAAAGTGGTAATCTCTTCTGGGTGTTTGATATTTAAGCCTATCTCCATAAGTATCTGATGTGGGTTTTTTTATTTTGATATTAGTTGTGACTGACTTCTGATTTTGATATTTAAGCCTGTCTCCATAAGTATCTGATTGTTTGTATTCTATTGTTGTTTTTAATGGTTAAGAATGTTGGGAGTGTAGAGAAAATTTGTGAGAACATGAAGGATGATGAGGAGTTTGAAATATTGTTGGGTGCTATTTTTTTAACTGTGATTTTTAAGCTCTGTTTATCTCGATTTTTAAGCTCTGTTTAACTGTGATTTTTAAGCTCTGTTTAGCTTGGGTGCTATTTTTCTTGTGTTATTGTTTTAAGCTCTCTTTTTAAGGATATTGGGTGCTATTTTTTTAAGCTATGATTTTTAACTGTGATTTTTAACTCTGTTCTTAACTGTGATTTTGGTTTTATCTCTCTGTGATGCTAAATTATAGTTTGGATGCTATTCATCTCTATGTGATGTTTCATGCTATTCATCACAGGTATTAGTAGTGTGCTGTTTTTTTATAAGTGCTTTTTTTTAAAGAGATACAATTTTTTTTAAATTGTGCTTTTTTAATTTAAAAAAATGTGTTGTTTTATATGTGTATGAAAACCGAATAGGACCGAGACCGAACACGGACCGCTTGAAAACCGAATAGGACCGAAATCGATTATTCCGGTCCGGTCTCGGTCCATAATTTATTAGGACCGATTAATGCGGTCCGGTCCTAAAAATACCCCAAAACCGGACCGGACCGGACCGCGAACACCCCTAGTCCTAATAAGTAAGAGATAGAAACCAGTAGTAGGCTAAATAATGCTCCTAGACTGTTTAGTAAACCAATAGGAATAAATATTCCTATATATTCAAACACATTAGTAAAATCCAAACCGGATTATATAAAAGAATTTCCAACTAGTGACAAGATTTTTACTCCTGTTAAGACTATGGCAAGTCAAGCCATAAATCCAATTGGGATATACCTCAATTTGGAAAATGTACAAAATAAGGAGAAAGCCTTAGATGAATGGCGTAATCAAATGAATATATGTTTTTCATCTAATGAATAATGGGATGCAAGTTACGTAAACAATATGCTGAGCAATCCATTAGAGGTATTGCAAAAGATTATTTAGACAGTCTAGGACAAGATATAGATGCAGAATCCCTAGCTAATATTGAGAAAAAGAAAGAAAACCTAGAAGAAAGATCAATTGGAGAATATATTCAGTTATTCACTTCAAAATTCATTGGAACTGGACATTTAGCTAAAATCAATGAACAAGACTTAGCAAAAACTAAGTTAGCTCTTTTTAGCATTTGAAAACTAGATAAGATCAATGGATATAACTACAATTATTAACAACTATATTACCAAATAAAAGAATTTGGCGAGACCTTAAAAAATGAATATTTTAGAAAAATACCATCTATTGGACAAATCCTAATTAATGAGTATAGAAATTGTCCAGGACTTGCTAGAGTTAAGAATAACTCCCTTGGTGAAAGAATCGATTTTTTCAAAGACTATATCATCTCTAAAAGACAAGATATAACTCAAGGAAAGTTAATTGAAGAAACTTACAAATAGATTCCTCCAGTTAAAGACAAAAGAGACATTGCTCCAATCCAACGGGATGTGGAGTGAATCTAAGAAATTCAAAAAGAAACTAGATTGGAAACAAAATAAGTTCAAAGCTAGGCCTTGAGGTTTTATAAAAAAATATAGATTTAGACCATCTACGACGTTTAGAGAAAGGAATCTCAGAGCTAAGAAAAATAGATTTAACCAAAGACGGTATTTTAAAAATAATACCAACAAACATAAGAAAGTTTTGAATTATAGAAAGAAAAAGGTAGTAGCTCAATCTAAGACTGCTACCAAAGAATGTAGGACTTATGGAAAAGAAGGAAGCTTTGCTAAGGATTGTCCTAACAAGAAAGATAAATAAGGTATTAAGATTATTAATACAATATTAGACTTTACAGATCAAGAAGAATTAGATATACTATATGTCATAGAAATATCAGACATAAAAAATGATGACAATGCCAGTATCTATAGTGCATATACAAATAGTGATTTAGAAGACTCTGACAGTGACACTGATGGGTATGATGACTCCCAAGAGACTCTAGAATTATATATGATGCAAACTGATCAAGAAGATGATTATATAGATTTTAAAGAAACTTGGTATAAATGTATATTAAGCCCTGTTTTAAAGAAAAGATGGACAATTAGTAATCCCGAGTTACTAACATATATACCTAGATGTTATTATGATGAAGAACATTATTGCACATTCCAAATGAAATGTAGAAAGAAATACTTTAGATGGGTAGAATGTTTTGAGACTATACAAACAAAATTATTTATAGTTTCTCTTATTTGTCAATTATACTACCATGAAAACTGTTGGTGAACTAGATTTAGAGCAATTTATACTCCCCAGTATGATGCTCAAATAGACCAAGATGTTAAAACATATTATCAAGACATTGATAGAAATATAGCCAAGAGATTATAATAAAATGAAGACTTAAAAGGAAAGGGAATTTCCTATGATTTAGAAGACAACTGCTTCGATTGTAGTACACAAGACTTAACATCATTAAATTTTGTAGATAAACCCTAGAAAGGAATATCTATTTTAGAAAAGAATAATTTAGGACTTTCTACTAAACCACATGCTTGTTTTGTAGAATTATTCATACAACATAAAGATTATCCTAAAATACTTTAAGATTTTATAGATACAAGATGCTCTCATAGTATTTGCAAGGCAAATGCCTTCCCTGAAGAATATTTCATAGACAGTAATAAAGAGATCCATGGCAAGGTAGCTAATGGAGAACCATTTATCTTATATTTTCAGAATATTACTATTTATTTCAAATTAGGAAACTAGACTAACAAAACTATACATCATCGATTTTGTATAATTGATCCTCGTCCTAGTTTCACAGGAAACATCATTTTAGGACAAGAATTTATTACTAAATACCATCCTTATACTCAGTATAACGATAAGATATTACTTAGTGATAAAGATGAATTTAATATCAAAGATCGTCTAATTGAACACAAGACTGCTTTTGACCTTATGCAGGTCAAACCTAATTATAAACAAATATCCCATCAGAGTTCTTCAACTGAGCATGGTGAACCTAGTAAAAACCAACAGGGCCCTTGAAATAACTAAACCGTTATAGAAAGATTGTAAGCGTCCAGACCAAAAGTGTTATATACAAATAGTTCTTATATTATAAAACATTTTAGATAAAACCCAACAAACCTTAGGGTTCTTCACCCTAGACGAATGGTGGAGTGTAGGCTCACACAGAATGAAGCGTTCATAAGTTATCGGATCAAATATTACAAAGGCATTCTCGTTGCCCATGGCAAGGGACACCCTAGACTGCCACTCCAGGCCAACCTAGTCGTCAACGCCCAATCACTCAACATTGGATACCTAGTTAAAAGAGCCTGCCATTTGAAGTCTTGAAAGGGAAAGGACTTAGGAACAGTTTTTAGAGAGAAAAAGCATAAGATTTAATCACTTAAATGTGTGAAAAATGAGGGATCCCCCTATTTTTATTGGGGATTAAGAGACATGCCGATCGTCTAACCCCAGTCCACACCAATAGGGGCCCGTGTGTTCCTCTTCCTAAGGAAGCCTAGGAATCCTTGCCATTACCGAACGAAAACCCCTCCAGCCTGCCTATCGAGACCCCTTGAAAATTTTGTACAAAATAGCCAGAAAATCCAAAACGTTGCCTGGAAAATTCCTAAAAATACCAGAAAAATATTGGAACATTTTTCATCAAGAAAATCATTTTTTCGAGCACTAACCCCATTACAAGACCATCAGATTCGCAACACGATTAATATTTCATCCCAATATTTCCATCTGCATCCAAGTCTAATATTCTTCCCCAACAGAACTCTAAAATAATATACTCCCTAGTGGAATCTCAAGTCAATACTTCCCCCAACGGATTTTCAAGTCAACACGTCCCTAGTGCAATTTCAAGATAAAACCTTCTCAGTTACCAAGTGGAACTCCAAAAAAATACACTGCCCAGCATAATTCCAATCTCAAGTCAATCCATTCCCCAATGGAATCCAAATCTCAAGTCAATACTGTCCCCAACGAATTTTCAAGTCAACACTTCCCCATAGGAATTTAAAGATAAAACCATCTCAACAAAACTAACATACTTATTTTATTCCCCAGCGAAAATTCCAAACGATCCGTTTTCTGGAAGAACCTTAAATAAAATAATTCCTCGTTGGAATCTCAAGTCAATACCACACAACCAGAGCCAAAGGTGCACCTGCATTAAAATCCTTCAAGTCATCCCTATAAGAATTATCCCTACAAAACACAACTGCGCTCGCACCCCAAGCTTAAATTAAAAATCCCCCTAAGAGAGCAATTCCTCGTACTATAACTTTAGGTCCTTAGAATTGACCTTGACCCGTAGAATCGTTCCTCATAACTTTAGGTCCTTAGAATTGACCTTGACCCTCAGAATCGGTCCTCAGGTCCTAAGAATTAACCTCGACCCTCAGAATCGGTCCCAATGACTTTAGGTCCTCAAAATTAACCTCGATCCGTAAAATTGGTCCTCTTAACTTTAGGTCCTCATAATTGACCTCGACCCACTGAATCGGTCCTCACAACTTTGGGTCCTCAGAATTGACCTCGACCCTCACAATTGATCCCTATAACTTTAGGTCCTTAGAATTAACCTCGACTAGGAGAATAAATCCTCTCATCTTTAGGTCCTCAGAATTGACCTCGACTTTTAGAATCGGTCCTCGTAACTTTTGGTCCTCAGAATTGACCTCGACCCAGAAAATCGTTCCTCACAACTTCAGGTCCTCAGAATTGATCTCGACCCTCAGAATTAGTCCCTAAAACTTTAGGTCATTAGAATTGACCTCGAACCGCAGAATCAGTCCTCTCAACTTTAGGTCCTCGAAATCGAACTCGTCCCTTAGAATCAGTAACCCCAATTAGTCCTCAGAATTTATTTTGAACAGCAAAATCAGTCCTCAGAACCTTAGGTCCTCATAATTGACTTCAACTCTTTAAATTTTTCCTTACAAATTTAAGTCCTATGAATTGACCTCGACCCACTGAATCAATCCTCTTAACATTAGGTCCTTATAATTGACTTCAACACCCAAAATTGGTTCTCAAAACCTTAGGTCTTCAGAATTGAACTCAACCCATAGAATCAATCCTCATAACCATTGGTCCTCATAATTGACCTCATCCCGTAGAATCGGTCCTCACAATCGTAGGTCCTCAAAATTGACCTCGGCCCACGTAATCGGTCCTCATAATTGACCTTGACCCAAAGAATTGGTCCTCACAACCTTAGGTCATCTCAATTGACCTCCACCCACAGAATCGGTCCTCACTACTTTTGGTCCTTAAAATTGACCTCGACCATCAGAATCGGTTCCTAAAACTTTAGGTCCTCATAATTAACCTTGACCTGTAGAATTGGTCCTCTCAATATTAGGTCCTCAAAATTGACCTCGACCCTCAGAATCGGTCCTAAGAATTAACCTCGACCCCAAGAATTGGTCCTCTCAACCATAGGTCCTAAGAAATTACCTCGACCCTCAGAATCGGTCCTTACAAGTTTAGGTCCTTAGAATTAACCTCGAGTAGCAGAATCGGACCTCATAAACTTAGGTCCTCATAATTGAGCTCGACCCTCAGAATGGGTCCTCTCAACTTTTGATCCTCAAAACTGACCTCGATCCTCAGAATCGATCCCCTCAACTTTAGGTCATAAGAATTTATCATTATTACGTACTTAACTTTCTTGTGGGGAGATTTACTTATTTTCCCTACTTGGCATGGACCAGATAAAGGATTAAAATAATTTTTAATTTTAGGTAAACCTCTAACTATTTCTTGGGAGCTTATCCCTATAAGATTATCAAAATTCGTATGTCCCAAATGATTGTGCCATAGATTAGCATCATCTAATCTGGCAACATTGCAGGTTTCAGACTTAGGAATCACTGTGTAACAGTTATCCTGAGTTCTGTTTGCTGTTAAGATGCAATTTCCTTTTTCATCAATGATTTTGCAATTATTTTTTGAAAAAGTAACCGTATGGTTAGAATCACAGAATTGAGATATACTTAAAAGATTAGCTTTAAGGCCTTAAGCTAGTAGAACATAATTTAGACCAGGAAGCCCATCCTCGCTCAATGTTCCTTTACCTATGATATGTGATGAAACACCATCTCCAAATATGACACTACCTCCTAGGAAGTCTGTCTTGTTTTTAAATTTGGGTTTATACCTAGTCATATGTTTAGAACATCCGGAGTCCAGATACCGTCCAAATGAAGTGTGTTGTGCCTTTAAAGAAGTAATGACAATGTTGCACTTGAGCTGGGGTAACATATCATCTTTTCTAATCCAAATAGGCCGAGTTTTAATCTTTTTATGGCCTTTTGATTTAGAAAAGGTTTGTTGGGTCTTTCGAAATGGTTTCTTTTTAGTATTGGACCATCCCTTCTTCTTTTTATAGTTAGAGTTATGTGAGGTCTACTTTGGGATAACATAAGTATTCCTTCCTTTAATAGAATAGCTAAATTCTCATAGGTGGGTGTATACATCCTTTTTTGAAAACACCCTGCAATATTATGACTAAAGACATCACAGTAAGAACAATACTGGTGGGTTGAGGATTTGACTTTATCATTAAAGTCTTTAAAAATGGGTTTATCTTTATTAGGTATGGTCGTACAATTGTCATTAGTCTTGGGTTTCTGACGTTGATCTATAATGGGTGGACACACATATTTAGCAGAACCAATATAATAACACTGTTGATTAGACTGTTCTGGTATTGCCTTAAAGTCATTTGAACTATAATTCCCTTTTTGAACATTTTGACATGATTGGCCTTGTTTGACAAAATTTACATTTTTAGGAGAAACAATATTTTTGCTAGTATAAACCTTTTCTCCAAAACCTAGGCTAGACTTGTCTTCAGAATCAGACTTACTTCCTACCACTATGTTTTCGTAGGACTTGGCTTGTGTTTCAAAGTGTAGACGTTTTTAAACACATTTGAAACCTTTTGCTTTGATTCTTCAAGTTCAACAAGGGTTACCTTATATCATTCTTCAAAAACATGATTTTTTTCCAAACAAATATTTTATTTTTAAGTCAAACTCTTTTATCTCAGACTCATGGGCAACACATTGAGCAGTGTAATCCTCAACATTCTTTCTAATGTTCTGGTTAAGTAATTCGATATGCTTAGTTAATGATTTCATCATTTTTTTTAAGACGGACACTTTTCTCAGACTTTTTGTGTGTAGCTCATGGAGATCAGGATGATCGTCATCGGACTCACTAAGTGTGTCGTGTCAGTGTGCAGTGTCCCCTAAAGCGTTACTTGGTTCAATGTGACTCACGCACACCTTTAATTCACCGATAATGTTATCGCTTTGACTCACACTTATTTTATCAGTATCTATATTACTTTCAACAATAATAGGAGCAGTATTATCACAAACCGTGTTAACATCAATATCAACAGCCAATAGTGATTCACGAGTAGACAAGCATGTAATATCGTCAT
Source organism: Sambucus nigra (assembly GCA_949130495.1). Classification (NCBI taxonomy): domain Eukaryota; kingdom Viridiplantae; phylum Streptophyta; class Magnoliopsida; order Dipsacales; family Adoxaceae; genus Sambucus; species Sambucus nigra. The sequence continues at coordinate 28,483,305 of OX422223.1, read as the reverse complement.
TATACACAATCTTAGCAAAGAAGGACATGTAGGACTCATTATACTGGGTTAACTTAGTTTCATCTTCGTCATAATCCCTAGAGTCATCCCATGTCTTACACATATTAGCCTTGTTATTGGTGTTAGGTCTAGTTTGACATTTATTGGCATAATGCCCCATTTTTCCACATCTATGGCATTTCACATCCTTCATGTCTATCTTAGGTCGATTACTGTCATAGGTACTTTTGTTGTCATGTCTTTAATGAGGTCTGGAATTTTGATGGCCTTAATAACTTGGTCTGCCATGTTTGGCTGCCACTGAGTTCTTTAATTTGATTATTTTCTTAAATTGTTTGCAAATTAAGGCAACTTGGTTATCAAGATATCCAAGTTATAGTCCTAACTCAGGTTAATGTCAAAGCCTAAGGGACTTATTTTGGGAGCAGACATTTGTGATGAAAACACAACATTAGAGCTAGTAGGTCTTTTATTTTGGGAAGTTAATTTCTTCTTAAACTCTAACTCCATCTATGCAATTCTTAATTTGCTACTTAGCAATTCAGGAGTCACGTTTGGGTCGTACATTTCTTCTATGGTATATCTCTTATTGTGAAATTTGTCATGTAATGACCACAGAATATTTTGGAAAATTTCTTTTCTACTGTAGGTTATACCATTAGCATCTAATTTTGTGAAAATATCAGTTAACCTTATGTGGAAATCATCAAAGAATTTATTGTCATCCATTATCAGTGTATTGTACTGTTGTACAAGCATTTGAGTTTTTCCAACCGTAACACGTTCATCACCCTCATGTACGGTGACTAGAGTGTCCCAGGCCTCCTTAGAAGTAGAGTATATAGATATTGTTTTAAACTCATGATCATTAATGGACATAAAGATAGCATTCTTTCCCTTATTATTATCCAGAGACATATTTTTTTCTTCTTTTGTGAATTCACTAAGGGGTTTCTTAACTCTTGTAGGATTATTTTTAGATAAAGGCTTAGTTGGATGATTATAACCTTTTTCAAACATTTGCCATACGTCATTACCAAGATTTCCTTGTATGAAAGCAACCATCCTAACTTTCCAGTAGGAGAATTTGTTTCCATCAAAGAGAGGTGGACATGAGAGGTTACCTAACTTCTCAAATCTTGGTGATGACGTATGGGAAATGTTTGAAAAAGGTTATGAACCTTTTTTAAACATTTCCCATACGTCATCACCAAGATTTCCTTGTATAAAAGCAACCATCCTAACCTTCCAGTAGGAGAAGTTGTTTCCATCAAAGAGAGGTGGACGTGAGAGGTTACCTAACTTCCCAAATCTTTCATCCATTTCAGTAAAGATTTTGAAAACAATTTATAGAGTGACAGGATCAAGAAAACTTGATAAACACGCTCTGATACCACTTGAAAAACTTGTTTGCTAAGCTGTTAACGAATACTTAAGTTTTAAGTAAATTCCAAAACAACTCGTTGATTGAAACTCTTTTCAAAAGAAATCACACAAGGTGTGTGTAAGCAATTTAATTATGGATGTTAAATCTGGTAGTTGGTTACATCAGGTTTTAAAATTAAAAAAATCTAAAACTATGTCCTTTGTATGAAATCAAGCATATAAGAAATAAGAACATTCAAGAAAATTAACACCAGATTTTAACGTGGTAAAACCCTAAATCAGGGGAAACATCCGCAGTGCCCACTACGACACAAAATGAAAAATCCACTAAAACAACCACAGTACAAGTTACATCACTAAGCATGCAATACAAGATCCTAAATCTAAGTTTAGATATTTATGCCTACACAAGTTAATCCACTCTCAAAGGTCTATGACTTGACTTTAATCTTCCTCTAGCAACTTCCTTGCTTTGTTGTTGTCTACTTATTGTAGCAGCTCTTACCAACACCAGTTCTCTAAAAAATAACCACTACAACTAAGTGTTCGTGTGAGATTGTAGGTGTATGTGATGTGAACTAAATGCAGAAAGGCAACTCATACCTCTCAGAATCGTTATACAGGCAGAATCCTATGAATCATAAACGTCTATATGACATGCAAGAACTATTTCTGAAACTTAGACTTCTTTTTCAAATCGGATCAGAAAATAATCTTGCTATAAAAAAGAGCCAAGATCATATATGTCTCAACTTTTATTTATTTGCAACTTTATTTCACAAAATGTGAAATACAATCTGGGAGACATAAACGTCTTTAAGATCTGAAATACTTTAAAAAATCAGAAGTCTATTTTTTAAGAAACAGTTGAAAATAGAGAAGGATCTTTTAGAAAATAACAAGAAGTTTAAAGATCCAAGAGAGGTAAAAACCTAGAAATGATAGTGAGATTTTCTCTTTGGAAAACCTTAAGATTTCTACTGAGAAATTCAAGTTTTTCTTAGAGATAGGTTCAAAGAGAGACAACTGGTTTGAAGAGGTCTTCAAATGTCAAATACCCCAACACCCTTACTCACAGAAACCCTAGATCTCACACTCAAGATTAGGTTAACTGGTATTTTGAAAATGAAGGGCTTAGTGTTTGGTATTTGGAGAAAACATTGAAGATTTGATCATATACGATTTAAGGTTTTCTCTTTCTCTCTTTTTTTCTCTCTTCTCTCTTCTTTGGTTTCTCTCTCAAATTAAACGAATGAACAAAAGTCTCTAGTGGCCAACTCTTTGCCGCTTTTTATAGAGGCGAGGGAAGGATCTAGAAGCTCAAATCAAAACAATGGTTAAGATCAAGGCTGACCATTTAACTCTCCATATAAGGGCTGTGAAAGGGAGGTGGTTAAACATGATCTCATTGGTTGGTTTGGGTAACACAGGGATTGAGTTCAAGCACGCTCAGACCTTTGATAAACATGAACCAAGGGTTGTGCTTACATCTCAGGTTTAAGACACAAAGAAAACATAAATCGCACCAGTATACTGCTGATAGAGTAAAAAAATTGTTTCTCTAATGTGTGTTTGTCGTTGTTGCAACTTCTTTTTCCATAAAAAATCCCTTGAACCTACAAATAAACTCAAAATATGTATAGGGTAATTAAGGGAGTATCAATCCAACTCTAAGGATGAAACACAAAACAAGTGAAGACATGTGTAATTCATTTTCACATTGTTATTTTTTATTATTTTTCTATTTTTGCTTTTTTTAATGGATTTTTCAAGGGATTATTAATTAACTACCTATATACTAATTTTTAAAGTACTAACTAAGATGTAAAAGCTAATTTAAGAAAAGTGAGATAAAAAAATTGTGTTAACAAGTAAACTAACTAAATTGGATTCACGAGGGCTTCAAAATTCATCCCATAAATGGGAGATTTGCCCTCATTAATCATCATCCAAAAATAAAAGTAAAGAATTAAAATGTAAAAGCTAAGACGTAAAAGAAAACTAACTAATTTTTTTAAAGTAATAACTAAGATGTAAAAGCTAATAAAAAATGAGGTAAACAAAATTGTGCTAAAAATCAAACTAACTAAATTGGACTCACGAGGGCTTCAAAATTTCATCCTATGAATGGGAGATTAGACCTCAATAATCATCATCCAAAAATAAAAATAAAACTAAACAAATGAAAGCATGTGAGGATTAGAGTAATTAAAGAGGAATACATCAAACCCATTTAAGACTTGAATTGGAATGGAATCTTCAATTACATCAACACTCTCTCAATTAAAATCACTCACTAATATATTTATTGAATCTAAAATAAAAACTACAAAAATAAAAATAAAATTAAACTAATTACAAGATAATGGATGAATTCATAATGGATAATTAAATAATAAAAGAGATTTGCTAAAAATGCAAATCCTAATATTATAAAATTGTACATTAGAACTCATCCAAGGAAATAAATTCTACATCATCACTTTATGTTGAGATATTTGCTAAAAATGCAAATACTCAACATAAAGGAACGGATTAGAATTTACCTCTCATAAGGGATGAATTCAACCACATCAATTTATTTTGAAATAGTTGCTAAAAATGCAAAAACTCACTATAGAGGGGTGGAGTGGAATTCGTCATAGAGATAAATTTCTTTACACACCTATATATTGAGATATTTGCTAAAAATGCACAAACTCTCTATAGAGGAGTGGAGAGAATTTTATCACACAAAGTTTAAAAATAAATTTGGAAATCCTTTTGAAAATGGCCCCAAGTTTTCAATTTATACATGACAAATATGGAGCTAAGGACAAATTGGGTTAGGTAATTGTGCTTGAGGGGTGAAAAGTGTGAGGGGGTTATTTTTAGGAATTTCACAAGTGTGCATGTGTGTTGGGTGAGGTGAAAATCTGTTTTGATATGGGATGATGGGATTGTGGGGGATTTGAGGGTAAAATAGAAAAATGGTTTAATAAGGTGTTGGGGGTATTTTTGGAATAAGGGTTAAGTGGTTTTAAAAGACTTGTGGGTTATATTTTTGGTTTTATTTGAAGTTTGGCTTTGGTTTTAACAGGTATGGAAAATCGATTTGGCATAGAAATAGGTCATGGTGGAGTTTGGATTTATTCAGGTGGAATTTGGGTAAAATGGTTTGAATGGGAGATGGGTCTAAGGTGGTCAAGATGGAATGCGGTTTGGGGGTTACGCGGTGACAGGTTTAGGACGCCGGGTTATGCGATTTCGAGTTTTGCCTCGGGTTAGAGGCTAATTCCGGATGTAGGTCAAGATGAGTTGATGGGTCGCGAGTTCAGTCGGGTAAGGTTCCAAGTTTGATTTCGGGTTGTGTTGTGGCATCCGGGTTGAGGGGCAGAAGGTTGTTGGTGGGTGCTGGTTATGGTGGAAAGTGGAGTGATGGAAGGTGTTGGTTAATGGAGGTAGAGGAGAGAGACATAGTGGGAGGTTGAAGATGGTGAGGGGGTATTTGCTGTGGTAAGGTGTAGGAAAAGGGTGTGAATGAGTGTATTATTTGGGTGTAGGTGAGTGTAGGGTGTTGTAACACCCCATATTTTTGTGCATTTAAGATTTAATTAATTCGAGAATTTTAAATTACTTGTGTGTTGTAATTTTAATTGAATTAATTATGGCAATATAGATTTAAATATTAATCGGGGAGTGAAAGGTTAATATTTAGGAAAATTTATTTACTAAATGAATAGTAATAATTTAATTACGTCATTTCGGGTATTAATGACGGGGTATGCACTTATCTCAGCCGGGAGTCGGTATAGACTAATTTGGGTGTGAGATAAGATTTTTTATAAATTAATTCGGATTCGAATTCTGAGTGCGCGGTTGAGTTCGGATGGGTCGAGATAGTAAAAAAAGAGTACCCGGGGGTAGTAATTGGGTCTCGAGGTATTTTTGGGCATAGCCGGGCCCACACGGAGTGATTTGGGCTATTTTAATTAAGCCCATTAGGCTAAAAACGGGATTGAGAGTTTTAACCTAATTGAGGGATTAGGAAATCGGCAGCCAACACAATTCTAAGCCTAGGGCTTGAGAGAGAAATTGGGGGAAAGCTTAGCAAAAGCCAATTTGGGAATTTTGGAGCCAAATTAAGGGACTTCAACAATGGATCAAACCCTACGAACAATTTCAGGCAAGTAGTTAACTGTTGTGACTTCTAAATTGATGATAATCAATTCATATCATAGTGATGTGTAAACCAAAATTCGTTTTGGGGATAAATGGGTACAAAAATGGGATTTTTTTTCATGGAACTATTGAATGAGATTCATAGTAAAAATTGTTGTGTTGAACATATCTAAGTATAGATGTTGAATTGGAATAAGAATTCGGAATATAAACTAGGGAAAATCTGGATTTGGAATTTGGTTTGTAGAACAAGATTGATGAATTTTAATGGAAAACCCATTTCGGAATTTTGAGATAAATTGAGAAATTTATATACTAGAGGGTGTATATGATGTATAGGATCAAAGTTCATATGTTTATGTAATGAGATGACTTGATCAAGGGTTGAAATTAAGGTTTACAAACCTTGAATTTTCGTTAATGGTGTAATGCAGTGGGGAAGAAGAGCTGCCTAGGGATGATCGATCGATCGATCGGGGGCCATCGATCGATTGACGGTCCCAGGAATTTGATAGTTCGGCCAGTTTGTTTATAAAGAGGATTTTATTTAAAATTTAATCCCTTGATTTTATTTAGTGATAAATTCATATGGACACATATTTCCTTACCAATTATAGGGTGATGTAATTGGGTTTAGGAGGGTGTGAACGGTATGTCATGAGATGAACGAATTTGGAGAAATAATTCATAATTATTGATATTGGGCCGAGGAATAATATTCGGGTATTGTAGTTGGGTGGCACTACATTATTAATGGAATTTAGGTGAAATATTTAATTATGGACCAAGTGGGCGAATTCGGGTACGCTAATAATTATAAGTAAATATAATTGGGGAAATTATGGAGATGAATGTGTGGCACATTGTGGGCGAAAATGTGAGAATGAAATTATGAGATGTAAAATGGACCAAGTGAGTGAGTCCGGGTATGTTGGTTAAGTGACACCAAAATATTAAATTAATTATTGAGAGAGAGTAATTAAATTGGAGCCGGAATATAGACTCGAGAAATATTAAGGTATGGGCCAAGTGAGCGAGTCCGGGGATAATGGTTGGATGACACCAAGTTATTAAATTAATAAGTGTGATAATTAATTTTATTAGAGTCGGACCACAGACTCGGATTTGTGTTGATTAATTAATGTGTAAATTAATTTAATAAGAGTCGGATTGTAGACTCGGGTAATTATTAAATTAATGGGTGTAATAATTAATTTAATAAGAGTCGGATTGTAGACTCAGGTAAGATTAAATTAATAGGTGTGTTAATTAATTTAATTAAAGTCGACTTGTAGACTCGGGTAATTATTAAATTAATGGATGTAATAATTAATTTAATGAGAGTCGGATTGTAGACTCTGGTAATTATTAAATTAATGGGTGTAATAATTAATTTAATAAGAGTCGGATTGTCGACGCGGGTATGATTAAATTAATAGGTGTGTTAATTAATTTAATTAGAGTCGGATTGTAGACTCGGGAAGGGTATTTATTAATTAATGTGGAAATTAATTAACTGGGAGTCGGACCACAGACTCAGTTTAGTATGAATTAATTAATGTGATAATTAATTAAATTAGAGTCGGACCAAAGACTCGGGGGAAGTATTATATTAATTGAGGCGTGAATTAATTATATTAGAGTCGTACCATAGACTCAGGATGTTGATAAATTATTAAGTGAGAAAATTAATTATGTTGAGTCGGACCACAGACTCAGGAGATTACAGGCAGTGTACGGGATTTTGAGTACACGGTAAAGCCGGGGTTTATATTATATATATACGGTGTAATGATAGTATATATATACGTGTATATATTGTGTGTGATATTAAATATCGGTGACTAGATATTTATTCAATTTATATACTCTAATGCTATCAAGGGAGGTTGCGCGATGTGGGTGAATCCCCTAGCTTTAGGAGTAGGACGAGTATATCCCCAGGTCATAGCGTCCGGTATATATGGGTGAGGGATTTATCTCACTTTCAGGGAAGGAATATGACCGCCTCCACTACGTTAATATTTTGGACCAAGTTGGTGAGCGATTCCAACTTGGGGAACTAGGTTTTGTGAGCACACCTAGTGAGATGGCATTTTAAAGGGAATCATCCGGCGAGGGTATACTCAAAGGGATGGATATACATATGTTATATGTGTGGCTGTGTGGTAAAGGTACATATATAATGGTAGTAAATATTATATACGGGTAATATTGCAGTGTGTGATGCATTTACTTTATATAATTTGTGACACGGTTATATGCTACTATTTAAGAGGAATTAATTAAGTTAATTGTGAGATAACTTATAATTCAAGAAATTATTATACTCGAGTTAGAGTAGTTTGGCAAGGGAGGGTTATACCAGGACTAGTTGGACGGGGTAGTACAACTAGGTGGGGTTATGGTAACCGGTAGGTGTGCACAATAGTGGAGGGGTGAGAATGTCCTCAAGGGAGTGCGACACTAACTTAAATATGAAGCGCATTCATGCATTTTAAATTACTGCAGTTAATTCACTTGCTAAATATTTTCAAAATGTTTTTGGATTCTAACCCTTGCTATAAAAATATTTTCAAAACCTTTTAGGTGTCCATCCACAGGGACGCTAGGATTGATATTCTATTCCAGGGGCACGGAGCTGCGACACATGTGGATGCTAGCAGGAGTTTGGATTAGACGCATCATTCATTCATTTCTAGAGTAGGAATCTTGTATCAGTTTCAGTTTATTTAGGGCTTGTCGCCCAGACTTCTCGGTACAATTTTCAGGTGTAATTTATTCAGGTGTTGAATATTTGTATTGGATTATTTCTTTGGTGACCGGTGATTTATTCGGCAAGTTGTGTAATTATGATTTAGTTTATTCATTCAGTTGTGTGAATGGTTTATATTTTAATTCCGCATGTACTGTTTTGTTTAATCAAAAAGTTAAAATTGGCACCAGCTTTTGGAATACTAGGTGGTTAGTAAGATTTAAAAAGTTTTCGACAGTGATGCTAAGGATGATCCAACTGGGATTCCTGTTTTAATTTGGTATAGGACTGATCATCCGGTATTTTATTAGACGGGGTGTCACAGATAGGATATGTGTGTGTGGGGGATTAGTTTAGGTGTATGTGAGTGTAAGGGATAATGTGTGTGTTTAATTTGTACCCTTAATAAAATAAAAATAAACCTAATAATATAAAAATAAGTAAAATAAAATTAAAAACGAAACTAAACTAAAAATAAAACTCACTAAAAAACAAAAAAAAATGAAAAAAATAAAAATAACACGACACACAATACAAACTATAAAAACTAAACACGACTCAAATAAAAGCTAATAAAATAAAGCAAAACAAAAAAAATTAATAATAAACCAACTAAAACAAAAAAAAATAAAAATAAAGGAAAGCAAATACTCGACGCATTAAAATAAAACATAAAAAAATAAATCCTCTAAAATAAATAAAATCTATTAAAAATAAAACTCAAATAATAAAAATAAAAATAAAACTACAACTTAAGTTAAAATAAAACCTAAAGTCCTAAAAATATAAAATCTCGCAAACTAAAAATAAAGACTAAAATTAAAAACTATTAAAAATAAAAAAATAAAAAGAAATAAAAAATAAATTCTAAAAAATTCTAAATAAATTCTAAAAATAAAAACCACTCAAACTAAAAATCTAAAAAAAAAAATTTAAAAAGCGCAAACTAAACACACATGGGGTTCGGGGAAGGTTTAGGCTTAGTTAAGGTACGAGACTAGGGAATTAGCTCCATAAATCGCACATTTTTCCTTGAAATAAGCGTGAACTTCTGCAAATGGCGATCAAGCCTGCACATTAAATATTTACTCATATAAGATCCAAATTGCAGAGAATTAGCAACTAAAATACGTCTATTCGGGGTATAAAATGTACACTTTTGGGTTCTTTCAACTGCCAACATGTGTAAGGCCTGGATGGCTTCTAAAACGCGTGTTTATGATCTGTTTAAAATTTAATTTTGAACCCCAATATTTTCTTCCAGTTTGAGATTCTACCCAATCAAGGTTTTAATGATAAAAACTATTTCTATTTTAACCCCACACATTTTAAAACCAAATTTTAATTAGTTTCAAGAATCATTTTAAATTATTCAAAAATGTTTTTAAAAATTATATTAAAAAGTTCCTAACACTCATATAAACTATGTGCACACATAATAACACATATATGCAGTCTTTGTGTCCTAATGTGGGTGTATTAGATATAGGATACTTCCGTTTCTTGATAGATCTTGAAGTTCTTTGACTGAAGTCTTCTTGAAGCTTGATTCTTTGAGAGAGAGAGAGAGAGAGTAACTCATGAAAATCTAATCCTATTTTGTCTCAATATCCAAATTAGTTGGAACTCCTATATGGTACAGACTCAAGTAAGTCAACCATATAGTGTGTTCTCAGTTGTGGCTATTTTATTAAATTTTGGCACTGCCTCACATTGGTGGGGTGAAATTATTTTGACTACGTGTCACGTTCTTAAGGGAATTCCTATTAAGTCCAACGTGTCATACTTTAGAATGTGGGGGTGTTTAGCCTATGTATGTATACCCAATTCTAAAAAGTCTAAATTGAATAGTAGAGCAGATGAGTGCGTTTTTATAGGCTATGCTATTAATAGCAAAGCAGAGTGATTTTATGAGTTGAACAATGAATTAATTATTGAATTAAATGACACCGATATTTATGAAGAAAAATTTCCTTTTAAATTGAGAAATAGCAGGGGCCCGACATCCACTAATGTTTATTTAACAAAGAATTCAGAATCTAATGAAACTATTTTAGAACAAAGGAAAAGTAAAAGAGCTCATGTTGAAAAGGATTTTGGTCCTCATTTTTACGCATATACTATAGAGGAGGACGCCAAAAATATTGAAGTAGCTTTATCTTCTTTACATGTTGGTTTATGGGAAGAGGCTATGAATGATGAAATGGAATCTTTGGAAACAAATAAAACTTGGCATTTAGTGGACCTCCCTCCTGGGTGTAAAATAATTGGGTTTAAATTGATTCTTAAAAAGAAATTAAAACCTGATGGCATTGTTGAAAAATATAAAGCACGTCTTGTTGCCAAAGGTTTTAGACAACGAGAAAACTTAGATTTTTTATACATTTTCACCCTTGACTAGAATAGCTTCTAGATGTGTACTATTTGCCTTAGCTGCCTGTAACACCCCGTATTTTTGTTCATTTAATAGTTAATTAATTGGAGAATTCTAAATTACTGGTGTGTTGTAATTTTAATTGAATTAATTGTGGCAATATATATATTTAAATATTAATCGGGGAGTGAATGGTTAATATTTAGGGAAACCTATTTACTAAGTGAATAGTAATAATTTAAGTACGCCATTTCGGGTATTAAGGCGGGGTATGCACTTATCTCAGCCGGGAGCCGGTATAGACTAAATTTGGTGTGATATAAGTATTTTTATAAATTAATTCGGATGCCAATTTTGAGTGCGCAGTTGAGTCCGGATGGGTCAAGATAGTCAGAAAAGAGTACCTGGGGGTAGTAATTGGGTCTCACGGCATTTTTGGGCATAGTCGGGCCTACACTAGGTGATTTGGGCTATTTTAATTAAGCCCATTAGGCAAAAAACGAGATTTGTGTTTTTAGACCTAAACCTAAGAAAAGGAAAGTCAGCAGCCAACACAATTCTAAGCTAGGGTTTGAGAGGGAAATTGGGGGAAAGCAATCAAGAGCCAAATTGGGAATTTGGAACCAAATTAAGGGACATCAACAACGGATCAGACCCTACGAGTAATTCCAAGCAAGTGGTTAACTGTTTTTACTCCTAAATTGTGATATCCAATTCATATTTTAGTGATGTGTATACTAAAATTCGTTTTGGGGATAAATGGGTACAAAAAAATGGGGTTTTTGTTTATGGAGCACTTGAATGAGTTTTAAAGTAAGAATTAAATGAGTGATTGATCTCTGAGTATGTATATATGATTTGAATGAGAAATCCAGAATGAAAAGGGTGGAAATTGAATCTGGAATGTGAAATTGTAAAATAGATAATTGAATTTTTATGGAGAAAAACCCATTTCGAAAAGTATGATATAAGTGGAGAAATTGATTATCTTAAGGTCCCTATGATGTGTTGGATGTGGAATATCCGTGTTTATGTGGTGGGATGATGTAATTAGAGGTTTAGATTATGGGTCAAAAATCTTGAAGTTCGTTAATGGTGGAAATCAGTGGGGAAGAAGAACTGGACAGTTCGGCCAGTTGTTATATAAAGGGGCAAATTAATTAAAAATTTAATTTCCATACATTAATTAGTGATAAATAATTATGAAACACATATTCCTAGTAATTATGGGGAAAAGTAATTGGGATTAGGGGCAGTTTATGTGGGGAACTTTATGGAGGAATTTGAGGGATGTTATTCCAAAATAGGGAGATACGGATCAAGTAAGTGAGTCCGGGTATATTGGATAAGTGACGTCAAGGTAGTGAATTAAGTTTGGTGATAAACTAATTAATTTAGAGTCGGGATATAGACTCGGAAAATGTTAAGTTTATGGGACAAGTGAGCGAGTCCGGTTATATGGTCGGGAGACACCAAATATTAAACTAATTTGGATGTAAATTAATTAAAGTATAGTGGGGGCACAAACTCGGATAAGTAGAGTCACATTGTAGACTCGGGAAGGTATTAAATTATCCGGTGAGTCAATTAATTTAATTAGAGTCGGATGGTAGACTCGGGGAGGTAATAAGTTAATTTAGGTGCTATTAAATTAACTAGAGTCGAATTATAGACTCGGGCTAGCATTATGTAAATTAAATGGGTAAAATATTTATATTAGAGTCGGACCACAGACTCGGATTGGTATTAATTAATTAGTGTGTAAATTAATTAAATGAGAGTCAGACCACAGACTCGAATTGGTATTTATTTAATTAGTGTGTAAATTAATTAGATGAGTGTCGGATCATGGTCACGGGCAATTATTATATAAATTAATGTGCAAGTATTTATATTAGAGTTGGACCATAGACTCGGGGAAAAATTATATTAATTTAATGTGTGTATTAAATAAATTAGAGTCGGACCACAGACTCAGGAAGAGGATAACTTACTAAGTGAAAAAATTTATTTAGTTGAGTCAGGCGAGAGTCTCAGGAAATTACAGGCTAGTGTTACGGGTTGTGAGTACACGGTAAAGTCGGGATATATATATATATATATATATATATATATATATATATATATATATATATATATATATATATATATGCGTGTGTGTGTGTGCTATTAAATATCAGTGATTAGATATTTATTTAATTATATACTCTAAGGCTATCAAGGGAGGTTGCGCGATGTGGGTGAATCCCCTAGCTTGAGGAGTAGGGTGAGTATATCCCCAGGTCATAGCGTCCGGTATACGGGTGAGGGGCTTATCTCACTTTCAGGGAAGGAATATGACCGCCTCCACTTCGTTTACGTTTTGGGCCAGGTTGGTGAGAGATTCCTACTTGGATAACTAGGTTATGTGAGCACACCTAGTGAGATGGCACTTTAGAGGAAATCATCCGGTGAGGGTATACTCGGAAGGATGGATATACGTATGATATATGCGTGGATGTTTTAGTAAAGGTACATATAATATGGTAGTAAATATTATATGTAGGTAATAATACAGTGTGTGATGTATTTACATTATATAACTCGTGTCACAATTATATGCTGTTAATTAATAAGAAATTAATTAAGTTTGTTAGTTGTGGGAATAATACAGTGTGGGATGTATTTAAATTATATAACTTGTGTTACGGTTATATGTTGTTAATTAAGAAGGAATTAAATAAGTTAATTGGTAAGATAACTTATAATTCATGAATAATTATACTCGGGTTAGAGTAGTATGGCAAGGGAAGGTTATACCAGGACTAGTTGGACGGGGTAGTACAACTAGGTGGGGTTATGGTAACCGTTAGGTATGAACATTAGTGGAGGGGTGAGAATGTCCACAAGAGAGTGCGACACTAACTTTTGTATGAAGCGCGTTCATGAATTTTTAAATTAGTCCAGTTAATTCACTTGCTAAATATTTTCAAAATGTTTTCGGTTCTAACCCTTGCTATAAAACTATTTTCCAAAACCTTTTAGGTGTCCAGCCACAGGGACGCCAGGATTGATATTCTATTCCAGGGACATGGAGCTGCAGCATATGTGGATGCTAGCAGGAGTTTGGATTAGACGCATCGCTCATTCATTCCTAGAGTAGGAATCATTTCTCAGTTCTGTTTTATTTAGGGCTTGTCGCCCAGACTTCTCAGTACAGTTTTAAGATGTAATTATTCAGGTGTTGGATGTTTGTTTTGGATTATTTTACTTTGGTGGCCGATGGTTTATTCGGCAAGTTGTTTATTTAATTATTCAGTTGATTTTATTCAGTTGTGTGAATGGTTTATTTTATTCCGCATGTATTTGGTTATTTAATTAAGAAGTTAAAATTTGGCACCAACTTTTTGGAATACTAGGTTGTTAGTAAGTTTTAAAAAGTTTTCGATAGAGATGCTAAGGATAAACCAACTGGGATTCCTGTTTTAATTTGGTATAGGACTGATCACCCAGTATTTTATTAGGCGGGGTGTCACAGATGGTATCAGAGCATCAGGTTCTATTGTCCTTAGGATCTATGCGTTTTTTTACGTTTCGGCTTAGCAATCTTTGATATAGAGCCCTATTATAGGATTGTTGTATTCTCATACGTATGCGCATATACGTTCTTCTGCCAAATTTATATTTGAGATTGAACTCATACGATTCGATTCTCATTCCAGATGCCACCCAGGAGTGAGAGAGAGAGAAGCTAGGGCAGCAGGGGGAGATGAGACTAAGGAGGCTCGTCAGGAGTAAGAGCTACCGCAGCAACTGCCAGAGATGATTTTGGCAGCACAGATAACTGAACTAGTGGCACAGGCAGTTGAAGCGACACTATTCGCAATGACAGGGTACTTTTCAAGGGATCATCCAAAAGTGTAAATGGCACCATATGTTTAGGCCACCCGGGGGCCATCGGGGTGATAGCAAGTACAAGGAGTTTTTTAAGAGTGGACACCCACCAGAGTTGAGAGGGGGTTCAGATGTAGTGCTAGCGTGTCAAGGAAGAGAGATATCAAACGTCACCTACGCATGGGAGATTGCGATGAGGTGCGGAAGCACATGCTAACCATTTTTAGTTTAGTGGGAGCAGCGTTACAGTGGTGGGAGTCAATCACCGTAATTTAGGAAAGGGATACACTAGCTATTGCAGAGTTTTGGGTGCGGTTCGACCGCAAATATTTTCCTCTAGCGGTTGAGACCGAAATGAGGGAAAAAAATTAAAGAGGTGACCCAAAGAGACAGTTCAGTGGCCGATTACGAGGAAGAATTTACTCGTTTGGCAAATTTTTACCGGATGAGGTAAGAAATGAAGAGAGAAAGAAAGTAAAGTTTGTGGATGGGTTAGTCTGGAGAATCAGACAACATTTAATTGGTAATTATGCATTAGTAGCTTATATTGATGTCGTTAACGCAGCACTCCGGCACTGTCAGGAATATCGCTTCCACGTGAAAGGAAACGGGAGGGGAGTGGAAACTAACCATTCGGATAAAGCTGGAGGGAACAGTACCAGTGGGGTATCCGAGCAGCAGACAAGGGGAAAACAGGAGCAGGATTTCCGACAGGGAAATCATGCCAAACGACTTAAAGGTGGAGGCTATCTGCAGAATAGCCAGAAATTCCGATAGGGCCAGCAAGGAAGGGATCAGTGGCGGGGTGAAATTATTAAAAGGTGTTTCGTTGTGGGGAAGCGGGACACATGAATATAGATTGTACTAAGCGTGGCATGGGTCAACTACAGGACGAGGTCCTAGATGTACAACCACTGCAGCAAGTCATGGGTGAATTCGGGCAGGGAGAAGATTGCTCAGGAACCTGAGGATCAGCCGTTGCAACTGGAGTATGGAGGTAATTATTTTTACCCTATGGACATGGGGTATATTTTGAGTGACAAGGAGGATGTCACAATATAAGACTTATTTTCACTAGAGTTCGCGGGTGAGTCGAATTTAGTGGGTGCGTTGACTGTAGCAGTCATAGAGCGTGGTTAAACTTTCCGTGGGGTAGCGGCGTCCCTTGGTGTTCTTCACAGGAGAGTGGAGGTGTACACTGAGAAAAGGTTTTAATTGTACGAGGGGTTACTACTCTTGAGAATTATGGGAGTAGGGTTTATTATTCATCCCAATTATCTACTGAATAGCAATGAATTTGAACTATTGTGGATAGTGGGCTTAATTTTTGGTGTTCGCGACACCAGGGTATGGTTGGTACTAGGTACCACCTGAGAGGGCGTTTAGCCTGTATATATGTGTGTATATATGTTGTATTGCATGGTGAGATAGGCACATAGTGAGGTCTCATGTCTCACATTTTATCCCGAAAAGTAGGGATGTTTACTGAAGTGAATCAGTGTGGTTAAATTTGTTTACGAGCAGGGAGAGATAGCTCGGGGTTTAATTAGCGCAAGAACTAGTGATAGTAAGGAAACGGTATTTTATGTGGTCTTTGGTAACCCATCGGTAGACGTATATACTATTGTGTTTGAGAGACAACTATTTGAGGGCGTCACAGGGGTGTAAGGAAGTTATAGTTAAGCGCACTAATGAGTGATAACTCGGGGGTACAGAAACTTTATTGTTAAGTGTACTAATGTGTGATAACCCGGGGGTACAAGAATATTATTAATAGGCGCACTAATGGGTGATAACCCGGGGGTGCTGGATTTTGATTGATAGGGACATTGATGGGTGCTAACCCAGGGATACAGGATTCTTAATAGGTGCACTAATGGGTCTTAGACTGGGGGTGCAGGATTAGTATATATGTATAGGGATGATGTGAATATATATATATATATATATATATATATATATATATATATATATATATATATATATATATATATATATATATGAACATATATGAACTTGTGAATATTCCTACCCTGTGAGATTAGTAGACATGGTAATAACGATATTAATCATTACATTGTACCCTCTGGTCTAATCCTCAGGGTGGGAAATGTTTGATCGTTAGTACATGGGTTGGGTACCCCGACCAGTATATATATATATATATATATATATATATATATATATATATATATATATATATATATCTATATCTATACATATATATATATATATATGTGTGTGTGTTTATTGTGTGTGCTATTAAATATCAGTGATTAGATATTTATTTAATTATATACTCTAGTGTTATCAAGAGAGGTTGCGCGAAGTGGGTGAATCACCTAGCTTGAGGAGTAGGGTGAGTATATCCCCACGTCATAGCGTCCGGTATATGGGTGAGGTGCTTATCTCACTTTCAGGGAAGGAATATGACCGCCTCCACTTCGTTTACGTTTTGGGCCAGGTTGGTGAGCGATTCCAACTTGGATAACTAGGTTATGTGAGCACACCTAGTGAGATGGCACTTTAGAGGAAATCATCCGGTGCTCGGAAGAATGGATATACGTATGATATATGCGTGGATGTTTTAGTAAAGATAGATATAATATGGTAGTAAATATTATATGTAGGTAATAATACAGTGTGTGATGTATTTATTTTATATAACTCGTGTCACAGTTATATGTTGTTAATTAATAAGAAATTAATTAAGTTTCTTAGTTGTGGGAATAATACAGTGTGGGATGTATTTAAATTATAAAACTTGTGTTACGGTTATATGTCATTAATTAAGAAGGAATTAAATAAGTTAATTGGTAAGATAACTTATAATTCATGAGTAATTATACTCGGGTTAGAGTAGTATGGCAAGGGAAGGTTATACCAGGACTAGTTGGACGGGGTAGTACAACTAGGTGGGGTTAAGGTAACCGTTAGGTATGCAGATTAGTGGAGGGGTGAGAATGTCCACAAGAGAGTACGACACTAACTTTTATATGAAGCGCGTTCATGCATTTTTAAATTAATCCAGTTAATTCACTTGCTAAATATTTTCAAAATGTTTTGGGTTCTAACACTTGCTATAAAACTATTTTCCAAAACCTTTTAGGTGTCCAGCCACAGGGACGCCAGGATTGATATTCTATTCCAGGAACATGGAGCTGCAGCATATGTGGATGCTAGCAGGAGTTTGGATTAGACGCATCGTTCATTCATTCCTAGAGTAGGAATCATTTCTCAGTTCAGTTTTATTTAGGGCTTTTCGCCCATAATTCTCACAGTTTTCTGATGTAATTATTCTGGTGTTGGATGTTTGTTTTGGACTATTTTACTTTGGTGGCCGATGGTTTATTCGGCAAGTTGTTTATTTAATTATTCAGTTGATTTTATTCAGTTGTGTGAATGGTTTATTTTATTTCGCATGTATTTGGTTGTTTAATTAAGAAGTTACAAATTGGCACCAACTTTTTGGAATACTAGATGGTTAGTGAGTTTTAAAAAGTTTTCGACAGTGATTCTAAGGATGTACCAACTGAGATTCCTGTTTTAATTTGGTATAGGACTGATCACCCGGTATTTTATCAGGCGGGGTGTCACACTGCCTTAAAAGATTCAATCACACCAAATGGATGTTAAAACTTCTTTTCTAAATGGTGATTTAGATAAAGAGATTTATATGGATCAACTAGAAGGTTTTATTGTAGATGATCAAGAAAACAAAGTATGTAAATTAGATAAATCTCTTTATGGACTCAAACAACACCTAAACAGTGGCATTATAAATTTGAAAGGCTAGTCATCTCTAATGGGTTTAAAATAAATGAAAGTGACAAATGCATTTATTATAAATCTGTAGAGAACATTTTCACCATCACACGTCTTTAGGTTGATGACTTGCTTATAATTGGTTCTAATATTCTTGTCGTAGATAATGTTAAATCCTTATTGTGTGCCAAATTTGATATTAAGGATTTGGGTGAAGCTAGTGTAATATTGGGAATTAATATTACTAGGTCAGAAAAGAACTTTCTTTTGATCAATCTCATTACATTGAGAAAGTTCTAAAGAAATACAATTACTTATATTATAAACCTGATAGAACTCCATTTAATCCTAGTATAAAGTTATTTAAGAACACTGGCGACAGTGTAAACCAAAATGCTTGTGCTAGCATCATTAGTAGCTTAGGTTATGCTACATATTGAACTAGACCTGACATAACTTATGTTGTGGGAGTACTATGTAGATTTACCAGTAGACCTAGTATGGAGAATTCGAATGCTTTTGAGAGGGTCACGCGGTACCGTAAAAGGACGATGAACCTCAGATTACACTATAACATGCATCCCGTTGTCCTTGAAAGATTTAGTGATGCTTATTTGAACACCCTATCTGATGATCCTAAGGCCACTATTTGATATATATTTAGCATAGCTTGGGATGCAATTTCATTCAAATATAAGAAGAAAACTATGTTGGCTTAATCCACTATGGAGTCTGATATGATAACATTAACTGATGCTAGTGAAGAGACAGGTTGGTTAAGAAACTCCTATCAGATATCTCGGTATAAGGAAAGACCGATACTAACCATTTTCATTCACTGTAATAGTACCGAAGCTATTAAAAAAGTAGAGAACCATTATTATAACTGTAAAAGACGACAAATATGTCGTAAACATAGTACCGTAAGAGTGCTTATCTCTATGGTTGCTATAAGAGTTGATCATATATGGTTTGAACAAAACTTAGCAGTTCGTTTGACAAAATGACTAGCTAGGGAGAAGGTGTGGAACAACTCGAAAGGGATGGGACTAAAGCCCTTGGATACGTGAGTCATTTGTGACGATAACCCAACAAATAAACTGGATATCCCAAGAAATTAGTTCAAAGGGTAATAATAAGTCATAAGAGATATGTGTTGAATCATGTTATTATTAATTAATAGTGAATGGAGTTTTACTCTGAGTCATTCCTTATGGAGCACGATATCCTAAAGCGAGTAAAGGATGAGTTGTTATAACTCTTAATGAGATATATAGCTCTATTTTGAGTGGGTTACCTAGACATTGGAGCATCCCTGAAAGACTCACCTATGTGAATGTGGAAGTGTGACCGATTTCTATGGATATTCGGGCAAATTCCTTGAGCGTTCACTATACTGGGATAGAAGCACATGGTCGTAATGTGATGGATATTATAACTACATCCAAGTAGGATTGTGTGTAGGATGTTTTCAGAGATATAGTTCAAAACTACGGTTACTCTAGTATATTTTGAATCATCTTCACTAGGTAAAGGTTCAAGTCGAAAGACAGCTTTGCTTATGCACAATTCTATAGATTATTGTTCGATAAAATGTTTTCAAAATTTGCATTTGGGGGATTGTTATAAACAGATGTCACAGCTGTCAGAAGGTGGGTGCAAATTTTTTGAATAAAACTAGTTGTGGTCTTTGTCCCACATCGGTGGGATGAGGAGTTGTGGTAGGGTTAATATATTGTTTTTATGGGTCTTAAGGGAAAGCCCATTGGACATTATATGTTTTGCGTATATGGGTGAGAGACTTATTGGGCCAAGTGACACGTGCGCGCGCTGCCAAAGACGACCATTCGGCCCGACCCGTATCCGTAAGAAATATTTTTTTAGACAAAAAAATTATTCTTTTTTGGGCTTTAAAATTATTATTAACATTAATTAATTTCGAAAAAATGTGGCTTTTTATAACTTAAATTTCTTCACCCACTTGCTCACGCTTTTCCTTTCTTTTCACGTTGTGCACCACCAACGTCATTGATTTTTGCTCAACAAAAGAGGCCTTAGACTCTGTTTTTGAATACACATGAACATCATTTTTTCTAACACAAAAAAGAAAAAAAATTGCTCTGTCTCTGAAATATTTTCTCTCTGCACTGCAATAATAAATCCTCCCCAGATTTATTATTAGCCTCGAGCAATTAATATGAATGGATCTAGATAGACCAGATTGATTCTTGTGCTTTATCAATTCATAATTTATGATTATTAGAGGGTGTATTTATCCTCGGAGTGACGAGGGCATTGAGACTATCAGCACACTTTGGGCCGAGATGTGAAACACCTCAAAGAGAGCGACATTGTTCGCAATTGAGCCTAATCATTGCATGTTTTGTAATTCTTATATTTTTTGCCTCGAGTTTATTTGCTCCTCTGTGACACCCCAGTCCTTTATTAAATTAAAATCAAGGTGAACGGTTGGTTTATTCTTAGCATCACTGTTGCAAAATAAAATTTCCAATTTAAACACCCTAAATAATTAAGCTAAGTGTCAAAACAATTTAAACCTTATTTTTATTTTTTTAAATTCCATTAAGAAAACCTTTTCAATAATTTACAGTTTATGTATCGTATAAATGTTAAAGATGGAAATGAACACATAAGAATTTAACCATTCAGATAAACCAATACCAAGTCTAAAAACTACAATTGAAATCATCCTTACACGAATTACATCCCAAAGTGTACCAAATACTGAAAATAAATGAATAAAAATCTCTGAAAAATCCAAATGAATAGGGAAAGGGGCAACACATGCCCTAACTAATCAGAACTATAATAAGAGTAGAGTCAATCAACGAGGTCATTTAAGCAATGGACTGCAACTCCCACCTAAGCTGCAGCGCGTCCGTTCCAAGGAATCTAAGCATGACTCCCCTGTGGTTGGGCACCTGTAATATATACATATATATATAAGAGAAAAGATATAACAGGAAACGGGTCAGAGCCAGAGTGTAAAACAGTTTAAAAAAATAGTTTAGCAAGTATTTCAAATGCTTACCGGCTAATGAAACAACCATGTTAGTGTGCGATACTCTCTTGAGAAATTCTCACCTCTCATCTAATGCGCACGACAACCGTACTATTAATCTCAAAAGTTTATATTTAACTTAACTTTCCCATAAGGTTTTATTCCGATAAATACCATGGCAAAGATAATTAAGTTCTGAAAATTAAGCTCTCTCATATATCTTATGTTATTTAAAATAACCCAGTGATGTCACATAATTCCGAACCACTTATAATAAAGTTGGAGTATTTATTCCTTACTTAACTACTTTTATGCACAATAGAAAGTTCAAAATACTTAAGTATATATATATATTATTCACTCATATAATATATATATTATCGACACCCCACATAAAATCTATGGTAATGGCATACTCTGCTATCAAGTCCCCGTATCACTCGTACTAAGGGATATACTAGTTCGGAATCACTTTGGAACTGTATTAACATAAAACACATACAATTGGAGGCGAAGTGTAGTTCCAAGTCTCTAAGAGGTCAGCACATACCCTCACGTCTCCTAGGACCATCTGACTATCACTCAAATAGCCTGTATCAAGGATACTATCTTCTAGGGTACAAGTCGTTATCCCCCATAAAGGCCCAATCGAGATAAGACTGTCCCAGCGCGTAAGCACCCATGATAGCAAGTAGCCCGAGTATGATTTTTACACACGCATACAATATATGCACAATCATGCAATCATATATATATATATATATATATATTCACATTTCTAAATTAGGTATGCCCACGACGCATAATTATTGTTATCCGTTATTAAGACATTTTACTCGGTGATCTCCCATACGGATTCATCACTTTTACTCTCATATATAAGTTACTCCATACCTACTTTTGATCTCTCGAAGTATTCTATCTCCCTAAGTATAATTTCAGTAGGCATACTCTCACTTACCTTCTGGCCTAACTCCCTTACGAGTCTCGACCTTTTATTAAACGTACGCATGATTTCTCTTTGTGTGAATAACTCCCCGTTAACCCATAATTTTATCCTACATTAAACTCCACTCAACGAGGTCCACCTATACCCTACTGGTCATCGCTATATCCCATTATGATCTAAATTTAATAATGAAGGGTTCCTACGCATTTTAATCAGATTAAACAAAAAGAAAAAAAATACGTAGTTTTTCCAGGAAGGATCGATCGATCGAGTAAATGGGGTCGATCGATCGATACCATCGATCGATCGATTGATGAAGCAGTTATGACGAAACCTGCCATTTTTCAGTTACGGGTTTTCCTTTCCAACATCAACCAAATCTCCATTAATGAATACCAAACTCCCAAACAACATTACTACAATTACTATATACCTAACTACATGATTTTCTACGTAAAATATGTCCGAATTCATCAAGTATAATGATTTAATGGAGTAAAATTGACATAAACTTCAAGAACCCTAATTTTTCTTTTAATTTCCATTCTTCCAATTCTTTTCCAGATTACTTGCTTCTAAATCCATACAAGTTCGTGGCTTATCCTCTACATGTGATTCAAGTGTCCAGAATATAAATACTTCCTCTACAAGATAAGATTTTAAGTCTCAAAATAGTAATTTCTTCCATAAAGCATGTTCTAAACAACCCTAGACTAACATGATTTAAACATTAACTAAAAATAAAGTAAGATAAATACTTGCCTGGAATTTGAGTTTCTGATTTGTGGACGAAAGAGGTATGGTTGTGTTCCTTGTCATGCGATCTATGTTTTGGTGGTGGTGGCGGTGCGAACGGGTGAGTCTTTGTCCTTGAGTTGCTTGGAAAGCTCTCCAATTTCTTCTCTAATGGCCATTATTTGATTTTATGTTTGTTAACCCTAGAAGGCAGATTTATCCTTAGGAAATTCGTGGGTTTAGTTACCCAAAAATGTCAAATGTCTATAATACCCTCCCAGGATGCCAATTAAGCCTAAAAATGCCCCGAGACCCAAACTAAACCCCCCGGGTACATTATTTTGACCATCTCAACCCTTTCGAACACATTGGAGCACTCTAAATGACCATACGAGTGACTAATAATTTATTCACTTTTAATAATAATAATTTAGTCCTGACACGACATAGGCGCGTCCCGACTTAAATTTTCATAATTGCTATTTTATTCACTTGTGACAATTTTTATAAAATCAGTCTTTTATATTACTTTACTCTTTTAGTAATATTTGATAAATTCCCAATAATTACTACCTCTCGTCATGCTAGTATCTATTTAAATAAATTTTCGAATTAATATTAAATTAATATCTCAATTTAAATTTAATAAATCCTCAAATTTTAAAAGCCATAAAAATATGGGGTATTACATACTTCCCCCCTAATAACGGAATTTTGTCCCAAAATTCGGAAAAATATAAGGCATACCTGGTAAGAATAAATCGGGGTATCTCTCGCGTATATCTGCCTCGCGCTCCCAAGTGGATTCCTCCACATTATGATGCTCCCACTGGACCCGTACAAGTGGGACTACCTTCGACCTCAATTTCCTCTTGCTATGGTCTAGGATAGCCACTGGTCTCTTCTTGTAAGAGCTGTCGGGCTGTAAATCAAGCTCCTCTATCGTGATGTGAGTATGGGCCATGTCATCCCGAAGATATTATCTCAAAGACGAGATGTGGAACACATCATGAATGCAGTGTAAATGCTCTAACAACCTCAATCTGTATGCCACCGGCCAAATCCTCACGATAATGGGAAATGGTCCTTGTACCTCGGAGCCAACTTACCTTTCTTCCTAAATCTCATCACTCCTCTCATAGGAGACACGAGCAGTAATACTTGGTCCCCCACGTTAAACTCTCGAACAAATCATTTTGCATCGATGTAGGTTTTCTGCCTGTCTTGGGATACCCGAATACGACTCCTGATAAGCATAATCCTAGCTGAAGTTTCTTGAATCACCTCTGGTCTTAGTAATTTGTTATCCCCCACCTTTAGCCAATAAGAAGTAGAACAACAAGGCCTGCCATATAATGCCTCAAATGGAGCCATGTCGATCGTGAACTGGTAGGAGTTATTACAAGCAAACTCCACCAGTGGAAGATACGACTCCCATCCTCCCTCAAAATCAAGGACACACATGCGTAACATATCCTCCAACATCTGATTGGTACGATCTGTCTGTCAATCCGTTTACGGGTGATAAGCTGAACTCAATCTCAACTCTGTACCCATGGCCTCCTGAAAGCTCTCTTAGAAGTGCGACATAAAGATCTTATCTCTCTCAGACACGATTTACAGGGGCACCCCATGTAGCCTAACGACCTCGACAATGAACAACTGTGCATACTGACCCGTGGTATAGTCTGTTCGTACTGGTAGGAAATGAGCTACTTTGGTCAGCCGGTTCACTATAACCCATATGGAGTTGTGACCCCGCTGTGATGTAGGCAACCCTATAATGAAGTCCATGGAAATAATCTACCACTTCCACGTAGGTATCTCCAATGGCTGAAGTAATCCCGATGATTTCTGGTGGTCTACCTTTACCATTTGGCAAGTAGAACACTTGGACACGAACTCGACAGTGTCCTTCTTCATCCCACTCCACCAGTACTGCCGCCTCATATCCTGGTACTTCTTATCCCCTTCGGGATGTACCGCAAATCTGGACCCGTGGGACTATGTCATCCCTGCATGATGTAAGTCTTCTCCTTCTGGGACCATAAATCTCCCATTAAACCTCAAACCTCTATCAGAACTTACTGAATAGGACTCAGCACCCTCAGCTAAAATCCGTACAATCTGTTCCTGACAAAATGAATCCGCTGACTGTGCCTGTATCACACTCGTAACAATCTCTGGTGTGACTGTCATAACTGATACAAAGGAATGGGCTACCGCGTCCTAGTGGCCCAACTCTTTCCACTTCGCTTTCCATACATTCGCTACATCGCCCATCGGTCTACGGCTTAACGCATCAACAATAATGTTAGCTTTTCCTGGGTGGTTCTGTATCTCGAACTGATAGTTTTTCACAAACTCCAACCATCTGCGCTATTCATATTCAGCTCTCGCTGAGTGAACAAGTACTGCAGTGACTTGTGGTTTGTGAACAAAAGAAACTTCTCCCCAACATGTAATGTCTCCAAATCCTCAATGCAAAAACGATCGCTGCTAGCTCTAGGTCGTGGGTAGGGTAATTCCTTTTATGAGGCTTTAGCTTGCGGGAGCCAAAAGCTATAGCCTTCTCCTCCTGCTGAAGTACTCCTCCGAGTCCCCGTAAAGAGGCGTCTGTGTACACCAGATACTCTACTCCCGGCTTGGGCAAAGCAAGAACTTGCGCCGAAGTCAACTTATCTTTTAGCTCATCAAAAGCCAATTGACAAGAATTATCCCAAACATACGGAATTCCCTTACGAGTCAGATTCGTCAACGGACCCGCTACTTTTTAAAAGTCTTGGATGAATCTCATGTAGTACCCGACTAACCCCAAGAAACTATGAACTTTCATCGATGTCGTGGGCTTTCCCCACTCTCTCATTGCCAACACTTTGCTCGGGTCAATCGATATTCCTAATTCTGACACAACATGCCCCAAAAAATATACCTCCCGTAACTAGAATCCGTACTTAGCATACAACTGATGCTCTTGTAGAGCCTCAATAACCCGCCTCAAGTGCTCGGCATGCTCCTCCTCAGTGTGTGAATATATCAGGATGTCATCTTTGAAAACGATGACAAATTAATCCAAGAACTCACCGAACACTCGATTTATCTAGTCCATGAATACGACTGGATCACTTTTTAGCCCAAACGGCATGACTCTGAACTCATAGGACCCATATCTCGTCAAGAAAGTAGTCTTCGAGACATCCTTATCCCTAATCCATAGCTGATGGTATTCCGATCTCAAATCTATCTTTAAAAAGAAGGTTGCTCCCCTCAGCTGGTCGAACAGGTCATCGATTCGGGGCAACGGATATTTGTTCCGTATCGTGACCTTGTTCAGCTCCCGGTAATCCACGCACAACCTCAGTGAACCATCTCTCTTCTTTACAAACAACATTGGAGTGCCCAAAGGTGAGGTGCTCCTATGTATGAAGCCCTGACCTGATAACTGTTATATCTGATCCTGTAACTCCCTCATCTCTGCTGGAGCCCTACGGTACGGTGGACGTGCTATCGAACGAGTGCCCGACATCAAGTCTATGACAAAATCTATCTCTTAAATGGGGGGGTAGGCCCAGTATCTCCTGAAATACATCAGAATACTCAAGAATGATCGGAATCGAATCTAAAGGAATCACAATCTCCATTGAGGTATCGTCCTCTATATAGTACAAATTCGTGGAAGATCCTCCCTCTGGGCGAGTCATCGCCACTAAAAACATCTCTTGCCCCGGAATGGCAAAGATAATACTCCCACCGAAACAATCTATCATGTCTCTATACGCAGCGAGACAATCCATGCCAATAATAACATCATGCTCATGCATCATTAAGACTAGCATGTCTGTCGATAAAATTAAGCTATCAATCTTTACTCCTATACCCCGACATATAAAGAAAATCAAAGACCCATTCCCAGTGGTGAGTCTACGCATGTCACAGTGCTCTCTTACATGTGTAATAACCCTAAGGCCCATGCAAAATGAGTAGCTATAAAATAATGCGACTCCCCAGTATCAAATAAAACCCGACCCATAGTGCCATGGATAGGAAACGTACCCTCAATCGTGGGTGGTGCCTAAGGTGCTGCTGCCTGGTGGACGTTATAGACACGTCTTTACTATAATTGTCCCTGCTGAACTGGAGTTGTTGGGATAGAGGGTAAGTCTGGCACCTGAGCTGGCGCTAGGAGGGCGGTTGGAAAGAGAGACCTTTACTGCTCATTACGGGCACCCTGCTGTTGTGGGACCCCATCTCCTTCTGGGCAATCCTGACACCTATGGACATTCTTGA
Source organism: Sambucus nigra (assembly GCA_949130495.1). NCBI lineage: Eukaryota > Viridiplantae > Streptophyta > Magnoliopsida > Dipsacales > Adoxaceae > Sambucus > Sambucus nigra. The sequence goes on along the minus strand of OX422223.1, from coordinate 28,455,998 downwards.
CACATCCGAAACATCTTCCCCTAAAGTTACCTCCCCTCTGCCCCTGCTGACCACGGCCCTGTTCGTCGTTACCACCCCACCACTAGCCCTACTAAAAACGTTGTTGACCCTGATGGTCCTGCTGCTGTCCCTGCTGCTGACGGTGTTGGCCCTATTGGCCGTGCTGATTTGTCTGGCCCTACCTAAATCCCCCAAATCCCTGTCTGGAATCACCTAATCAGAATCGCTTGGCAGGGTCCCCTGATGAGAACTCTGCTCACTATAACGGGTCTGTCCTTGGGCTGTCCCACCAGTACTATTGCCCCCTGTCTTGTCCTGCTGGTTGGAATCCCCTGCTCATTTTCTCCCCTGCAGATGGAAACGGTGATCCTAACAGTGTAACAAAGTAGCATTGAGCACATCAATGTAGTTACTCAATGATAGATTGCCTATGAGGTGCTGACGGATCCTCCAGGCTAATCCATCTACAAAAAGCAGTATCTTCTTATCCTCAGTGGGTGCCTCATCTGGCACTATAGTGAGACGTCTGGTAAACTCCTCGTACTCAGCAACAGTCATACTCTCCTTCTTTAGATTCAGTAACTTCCGCCTCATCTCAGTCTGCACGACGAATGGGAAGTACTTGGGAACAAATCGCACCCAGAACGACTGAATCGTGATACTGTCCCTCTCTTCCAAGGTGGTAGTGAACTCCCACCACTACAAAGCGTCCCCCACTAGCTTGAAGGAAGCCAAAAGTTATCTCTATACGTAAGTGAAGTCATACATGCGCAGATGCCTCTGGATTTCTTTCTTCCATTGGCTGAAGACTACTATGTCCGAACTACCCGAGAACTCCGTGGGATGCGCCTTCTGAAAGACATCTCTAACCCACTCCCATGCAGATGGAAGCTGTGCTGGTACTGGCGCCACTGCCTGAATCTAGGGTGGAGCCTGCCTAACTATCGCTAATGCGGTATTCACTATCTGAGCAACAATAACGGTAACCTCAATCGCGCTCATCATCCCCTGAGCCGAAGTTACTGGCTGCTCGGCCTGGGCATTCCTGTCTCGGGGTGCGCGTCTCGGAGGCATTTGAAATGAGAAGGAAGTTTATTAGTCTACGATTATTATCAAATCTCGAATAGCTGAAAACATAAGCGTAAATACAAGAATACAACAGTCCAAAAAATAGGGCTCTATATCATGGACGCTATGCTGAAAGCGAAATAAGCCGTATAGATCCTAAAGGACACTAGAACCTGATGCTCTGATACCACCTGTGACACCCCGCGTAATTAAATACCGGGTGATCAGTCCTTTATTAAATTAAAATCAAGGTGAACGGTTGGTTTATTCTTAACATCGCTGTCGCAAAATAAAATTTCCAATTTAAACACCATAAATAATTAAGCTGAGTGTCAAAACAATTTAAACCTTATTTCTATTTTATTAAATTCCATTAAGAAAACCTTTTCAATAATTAACAGTTTATGAATCGTATAAATGTTAAAGATGGCAATGAACACCCAAGAATTTAACCATTCAGATAAACCAATACCAAGTCTAAGAACTACAATTGAAATCATCCTGACACGAATTACATCCCAAAGAGTACAAAATACTGAAAATAAATTAATAAAAATCTCTGACAAATCCAACTGAATAGGGAAACGGGCGACACATGCCCTAACTAATCAGAACTATAATAAGAGTAGAGTCAATGAACGAGGTCGTCTAAGCAATGGCCTGAAACTCCCACCTAAGTTGCAGTGCGTCCGTTCCAAGAAATCTAAGCATGACTCCCCTCTGGCTGGGCACCTATAATATATACATATATATACAAGAGAAGAAATAACAGGAAATGGGTCAGAGCCCGAGTGTAAAACAGTTTAAAAAAATAGTTTAGCAAGTATGTAAAATGCTTACCGACTAATGAAACAACCATGTTAGTGTGCGACACTCTCTTGAGAAATTCTCACCTCTCATGTAATGCGCACGCCTACCGTACTATTAATCTCAAAAGTTTATTTTTAACTTAACTTTCCCATAAGGTTTTATTCCGATAAATACCGTGGCTAAGATAATTAATTTCTGAAAATCAAGCCCTCTCATATATCTTATGCTATTTAAAATAACCCAGTGATGTCACAAAATTCCCAACCACTTATAATAAAGTTGGAGTATTTATTCCCTAACTACTTTTATGCACAGTATAAAGTTCCCATACTAAAGTGTGTGTGTATATATATATATATATATATATATATATTAGTCACTCATATAATATATATACTATCGGCACCCCACATAAAATCTATGGTATTGGCATACTCTTCTATCAAGTCCCCGTATCACTCGTACTAATGGAAATACTAGTTCGAAATCACTCTCGAACTGTATTAACATAAAACACATACAATTGGAGGTGAAGTATAGTTCCAAGTCACTAAGAGGTCAACACATACCATCACGTCTCTTAGGACCATTCGACTATCACTCAGATAGCCTGTATCAATGATACTATATTCTAGGGTACAAGTCGTTATCCCCCATAAAGGCCCAATCGAGATTAGACAGTCCCGACGCGTAAACCCCCGTGATAGCAAGTAGCTCGGGTATTATTTTTACACAGACATATAATATATGCACAATCATGCAATCATATATATATATATATATATATATATATATATATATATATATATTCACATTTCTAAATTAGGTGCGCCCATGACCCATAATTATAGTTATCCGTTATTAGCACATTTTACTCGGTGATCTCGCATACGGACTCGTCACTTTTATTCTCACATATAAGTTACTCCATCCATACTTCTCATCTCTTGAGTATTCTATCTCCCTAAATATAATTTCAGTAGGCATACTCTCACTTACCTTTTGGCCTAACTCCCTTACTAGTCTCGATCTTTTATTAAACGTACACATGATTTCTCATTGTGTGAATAACTCCCCGTTAACCCATAATTTTATCCTACATTAAAGTCCACTCAACGGGGTCCACCTGGACCCTACTGGTCTTCGCTATATCCCATTATGATCTAAATTTAATTATCAAGGTTTCCTACGCATTTTAACCAGATTAAACAAAAAGAAGAAAATTACGCAGTTTTTCTAGGAGGGATCGATCGAACGATACCATCGATCGATCGATGTTCTTGATCGATCGATTGATAAAGCAGTTATGACGAAACCTGCCATTTTCCAGTTACGGGTTTTCCTTTCCAACATCAACCAAATCTCCATTAATGAATACCAAACTCCCAAACAACATTAATACAATTACTATATACCTAACTACATGATTTTCTGCGTAAAATATGTCCGAATTCATCAAGTATAATGATTTAATGGAGTAAAATTGACATAAACTTCAAGAACCCTAATTTTTCTTTTAATTTCCATTTTTCCAATTCTTTTCCAGATTACTTGCTTCTAAATCCATACAAGTTCGTGGCTTATCCTCTACATGTGATTCAAGTGTCCAGAATATAAATACTTCCTCTACAACATAAGATTTTAAGTCTCAAAATAGTAATTTCTTCCATAAAGCATGTTCTAAACAACCCTAGACTAACATGATTTAAACATTAACTAAAAATAAAGTAAGATAAATACTTGCCTGGAATTTGAGTTTCTGATTTGTGGACGAAAGAGGTATGGTTGTGTTCCTTGTCATGCGATCTATGTTTTGGTGGTGGTGGTGGTGCGAACGGGTGAGTCTTTGGCCTTGAGTTGCTTGGAAAGCTCTCCAACTTCTTTCCTAATGGACGTTATTTGATTTTGTGTTTGTTAACCCTAGAAGGAAACTCCTAAAGGCTGATTTATGCTTAAGAAATTCGTGGGTTTAGTTACCCAAAAATGTCAAATGTCTATAATACCCTCCTGGGATGCCAATTAAGCCTAAAAATGCCCCGAGACCCAAATTAAATTCTCGGGTACATTATTTTGACTATATCAATCCTTTCAGACACATTGGCACACTCTAAATGACCATATGTGTGACTTATAATTTATTCACTATTAATAATTATAATTTAGTCCTGACACGAAACAGGCGCGTCCCGGCTTAAATTTCCAAAATTTCCATTTCATTCACTTGTGGCAATTTTTTTAAAATCAGTCTTATATATTACTTTACTCTTTTAGTAATATTCGACAAATTTCCAATTATTACTACCTCTCGTCACGCTAGTAACTATTTAAATAAATTTTCGAATTAAAATTAAATTAATATCTTAATTTAAATTTAATAAATCCCAAATTTAAAAGCCATAAAAATACGGGGTATGACATACTTTCCCCCTAATAATGGGATTTCGTTCTGAAATTCGGAAAAATATAAGGCATACATGGTAAGAATAAATCTGGGTATCTTTCGCGCATATCTGCCTCGCGCTCCCAAGTGGATTCCTCCACATTATGATGCTCCCACTGGACCCGTACAAGGGGGACTATCTTCGACCTCAATTTTCTCTCGCTATGGTCTAGGATAGCCACTGGTCTCTCCTCTTAAGAGCTGTCTGGCTGTAAATCAATCTCCTCTATCGTGATGTGAGTATGGGCCATATCATCCCGAAGATATCGTCTCAACGACGAGATGTGGAACACATCGTGAATGCGATGCAAATGCTCTGGAAACCCCAATCTGTATGCCACCGTCTCAATCCTCACGATAATGGGAAATGGCCCCACGTACCTCGGAGCCAACTTCCTTTTCTTCCCGAACCTCATCACTCCTCTCATAGGATACACGCGCAGTAATACTTGGTCCCCCACATTAAACTCTCAGAAAAACCATTTTGCATTGGCGTAGCTTTTCTGCCTATCCTTGGCTACCCGAGTGCGACTCCTGATAAGCTCAATCCTAGCTGAAGTTTCCTGAATCACCTCTGGTCCGTGTAATTTGTTGTCCCCCACCTCTAGCCAACAAGTAGGAGAATGACAAGGCCTGCCATACAATGACTCAAATGGCGCCATGCCGATCGTGAACTGATAGGAGTTATTATAAGCAAACTCCACCAGTGGAAGATACGGCTCCCATCCTACTCAAAAATTAAGGACACACATACGTAGCATATATCCTCCAACATCTAATTGGTACGCTCTGTCTGTCCATCCGTCTACGGGTGATAATCTAAACTCAATCTCAACTCTGTACCCATGGCCTCCTGAAAGATCTCCCAGAAGCGCGACACAAAGATCTTGTCTCTATCAGACACGATATCCTGGGGATCACCATGTAGACAAATAACCTCGGCAATGAACAACTGTGCATACTGGCCCGTGGTACAGTCTGTTCGTACTGGTAGGAAATGAGCTACTTGGTCAGCCGGTCCACTATAACCCATATGGAGTTGTGACCCCGTTGTGATGTAGGCAACCCTATAATGAAGTCCATGGAAATACTCTACCACTTCCACGTAGGTATCTCCAATGGATGAAGTAATCCCGACGGTTTTTGGTGGTCTACCTTTACCATTTGGCAAGTAGAACACTTGGACATGAACTCCACAATGTCCTTCTTCATTCCACTCCACCAGTACTGCCGCCTCATATCTTGGTACTTCTTATCCCCTTCGGGATGTATCGCAAATCTGGACCCATGGGACTATGTCATCCCTGCATGACGTAAGTCTTCTCCTTCTGGGACCACTAATCTCCCATTAAACCTCAAACCTCCATCATAACTTACTGAATAGGACTCAGCACCCTCAGCTAAAATCCATACAATCTGTTCCTGACAAAATGAATCCGCTGACTGTGCCTGTATCACACTCTTAACAATCTCTGGTGTGACTATCAAAACTGATACAAAGGAATGGGCTACTGCGTCCTGGTGGCCCAACTCTTTCCACTTCGCTTTCTAGACATTCGCTACATCGCCCATCGGTCTACGGCTTAACGCATCAACAACAACGTTAGCCTTTCCTGGGTGGTTCTGTATCTCAAACTGATAGTCTTTCACAAACTCCAACTATCTGCGCTGATGCATATTCAGCTCTCGCTGAGTGAACAAGTACTGCAGTGACTTGTGGTCTGTGAACAAGTGAAACTTCTCCCCCAACATGTAATGTCTCCAAATCCTCAATGCAAAAACGATCGCTGCTAGCTTTAGGTCATGGGTGGGGTAATTCCTTTTGTGAGGCTTTAGCTTCAGGAGGCAAAAGTTATAGCCTTCTCCTCCAACTGAAGTACTCCTCCGAGTCCCCGTAAAGAGGCATCTGTGTACACCAGATACTCTACTCCCAGCTTGGGCAATGCAAGAACTGGCGCCGAAGTTAACCTATCTTTCAGCTCATCAAAAGGCAATTCACAAGCATCATCCCAAACATACGGAATTCCCTTCCGATTCAGATTCGTCAATGTATCCACTATTTTTGAAAAGTCTCGAATGAAACTCCTTTAGTACCCAGCTAACCCCAAGAAACTATGGACTTCCGTCGGTGTCGTGGGCTGTCCCCACTCCCTCACCGCCGACACTTTTCTTGGGTCAACTGATATTCCCAATTTCGAGACAAGATGCCCCAAAAACTGTACCTCCCGTAACTAGAAGCCACACTTCTCATACTTAGCATACAGCTGATGCTCTCGTAGAGCCTGAAGAACACGCCTCAAGTGCTCGGCATGCTCCTCCTCAGTGTGTGAATATATCAGGATATCATCTATGAAAATAATGACAAGATGATCCAAGAACTCACTGAACACTCGGTTCCTCAAGTCCATAAATACGGCTGGAGCACTTATCAGCCGAAACGGCATGACCCTGAACTCATATGACCCATATCTCATCAAGAAAGCAGTCTTCGACACATCCTTCTCCCTAATCAATAGATGATGGTATCCCAATCTCAAATCTATCTTCGAAAAGAAGGTTGCTCCCCTCAGCTGGTCGAACATGTCATCGATTCGGGGTAACGGATATTTGTTCCGTATCGTGACCTTGTTCAGCTCCCTGTAATCCACGCATAACCTCAGTGAACCATCTCTCTTCTTCACAAACAACACTGGAGTGCCCCAAGTTGAGGTGCTCCTACGAATGAAGCCCTGACCTAATAGCTGCTCTATCTCATCTCGTAACTCCCTCATCTCTGGTCGAGCCATATGGTATGGTGCACGTGCTATCGGTCGAGTGCCTGACATCAAGTCTATGATGAAATCTATCTTTCGACTGGGGGGTAGGCCCAACATATCCTGAAATACATCAGAATACTCACGAACGACTGGAATCGAATCTAAAGGAATCACAATCTCCATAAAGGTATCCTCCTCTATATTGTACAAATGGGTGGAAGATCCTCCCTTTGGGCGAGGCATCACCACCAAAAACAACTTCTGCCCCAGAATGGCAAAGATAATACTCCCACCGAAACAATCTATCATGGCTATGTGCGCAGCGAGCCAATCAAATCCAATAATAACATCATGCTCTTGCATCTCTAAGACTAGCATGTCTTCCGGTAAAAGTAAGCTACTAGTCTCTACTCCTACAACCCGACATATAAATAAAATCAAAGACCCATTCCCTAGTGGTGAGTTTACGCACGTCAGAGTTCTCTCTGCCGTGTCTAATAACCCTAAGGCCCATGCAAAATGAGTAGCTATAAAATAATGTGATTCCCTAGTATCAAATAAAACCTGACCCATAGTGCCATGAATAGGAAACGTACCCTCAGTCATTGGTGGTGCTTGAGGTGCTGCTGCCTGGTGGACGTTACAGACACATCCGTACTGTAACTGCCCCTGCTGAATTGGAGCTGCTGGGATGGCGGGTAAGGCTGGCACCTGAGCTAGCGCTGGGTGGGCGAATGGAAAGAGCGGCCTCTGCGGCTCATTATGGGCACCCTGCTGTTGTGGGACCCCATCTCCCTCTGGGAAAACCTGGCACCTATGGCCATTCTTGCCACATCCGAAACATCTTCCCCTGAAGTTACCTCCCCTCTGCCCCTGAAGTTACCTCTCAACTAGAGTGCACACTTAACGTTTCCTATTAACTTCCTAGTTAATGGTTCCTCTTTTTTAGTCTCCATATTATAATTCCATTCCCATATCATAATACCCGTATGTCCCATACCATACGTCACATTATTATTCATTTACATTTCTCATTTATATGATTATTTTCTCATTAACATGAATCATTTCTCATTAATATGAGTTAAGCTTTTCAATTCTTTAAGAATAAACATTCATTAACTTAATTCCATTATCTTTCTCTATTCACCGTTATCTACAATTATCACCGTAGATAGATTTAACCATAATAAATCCAATCATTCATTTAATCCATTATATATATATTCATTTACTCTGCTATCATGTCCCAATATCGCTTGTCGCCGAATAAGGGACTAAAGGTTCGTTAAGATTCCTTGAACGACAAACAACAACACAATCATTGGAGGCGAACATAGTTCTCATACCCATGGGTCACGCACATAACTACGTACCCATAGTCAGCGGACTTATCAACTCCCCGATAAGTCTTTCATAGACCTATGTTCTCGAGCGACAAATCAAAGATCCCATGGATTCATCAGGATATGACTGCCCTCACGTGCAAACCACCCACCGATAGCAAGTAAGCTAGGTATGTCATACACATAAATCATCAATCAATCAAATTGGTATTATCATACCTATAATATAATATCAATAAGGTAATATCACTACCCTAAGATAATTCCCATACGTAGCATTATATCTCTTTCAAATTCCACGTATTAAAATATCATATCTTCACTTCATAATTTAATTATCCTCGCATCCTATAACATCTCTCCACTCCCGACGTCGTTAAGGTTCATGCGCGGAGCATCTCGCAAAGCGAAATCCAAACAAGAAACCCCTCCAATACACTACTACTTAACTTTGTCGACCGAGGAGGTCCGACAACTTCAACTATGCGATCGGGATAACCTCATACCTTCTTTCAACCAAATGTGTTCTAAACTCCCATCTCTATCCAGGAGCCATACCACTACACTCTTGTACTACACTCAGCCCTTGTGAAATCAATAATGAGCTTAAACTCAGTCCTTCATGTTCATATTGTAATCCTAAGGCTACCAAGGTGTTACATTCAATCACCACTACTGGACCTATCCTTAATCCTCAAGCAAACCAATTATAATCCAACAAATGAATCTAGCAACCGAAATTTTTTCCAATTTAACTAACATAATTCCAATCAATTAAATCCCAATCAAATCAATTCAAATCTTATCTAGGTCTTACTGATCTCCTCTAAGTCCCATAATATCCCATTAACAATCACCAAAAATCTACCAAAGTTTTGGGATAAGAACCAACATTAAAAAAAACAACATCATGAATTCTCATATTTTAAATACTCAGAAAAATCAGATCCAAAAATTATTCAAATCATCAATCCGACTTCAGATTTGGGTTCTACACGAAAAATTGAGTTAGGTATGTGTTTTGAGTTTTTCTTAAATCTCATCCAAATGCACTCAAAAAGAAGATCTAAACTTTCCAAATTGGCTCTTCTCATTCCACTCGTTTTTTGCCTCTTTTTCCAGAAATTATCAACATATTATCTTCAAGAATACTAAATTATTTTCAGAATTTCTTCCATAGATATATGATTATTTCATGGATTACTAACTACCTACAACATGAGTTTAATTCCTATATATTTTTATATTCCAAAAATCCATTAACAACTATATCCTTTCATCTTCTAAGCATGAAAATCATCTCTTTTTATAACTATCCTAACATGGACAATATACGAACTTAAATTGCAAATATCAAACACTTGCCTCTAATGAAGATCTGATCCTTTGGAGTTGAATAACACAGGTGGTGATGGTGGTGGTGACCTTTGACCTTTGGTTCTCCTCCTTTCCAAGCAAGCTTTTCCCTTCCCAAGCAACCTTTCACTCTCTCTAGGAAGATGACTTTTCAATTTTGTGTAGAAGAGATGAATGAACCCATATTCAACTAATCTCCAAATACTTATAATAAGACCAAACCCGAAATCACTATTCATCCCCCTTGTAAAAATAACCAAAATGCCCTTTTGGGTTGTCTTTTCATTTCCAAATGACCCGAGACTCAAAATTAACATTCAATTAGACTTTTCTGACTATTTCGAACCTTCCGGACGCAACGACGCAGTCGAAATGACTATAAGGTCGATAGAAAATAGATTTCCTTTTTAATTTAACAAATTAGTCCCGACACATCCCATACCGCGTCTGACTAAAAATTCAAATTGCCGAATTTATATCATACCGTCATATCAATGACATCACATTCATAAATTACCTAAATATCTTTAAGTAATATTCAGAATCATCCATTTTAATATCCATAATTCGGATAAAACCCAAAGTGAATTAATTTATAATAAGATCCAATTAATCCATTAATTTAAAATATAACCCATTTTAAAAGTCATTAAAATTACGGGGTATTACATACTCCCCCCCTTATAACAGAATTTCGTCCCGAAATTCAGGAATACAAGTCATACCGGTAAGGTCAACTCCGAGTATAAATCTCTCATCGCAAGAAATCCAAGATGTACCGCCCATACAGTACATTAACGAAAATCCCTATTGATGTTATACGCCCAAACTCACCATGTAGTTTCAAGTGGATCGAATATAAACTTTACCCAATCTTCCCTATACCGTCCTCGTGACAAACTTCGGGAAAAATAAATGATCCTCTCGTATTGAACAAATAAATCCTGAAGTCTCAACTACTTACGTTTTCACAATTATGAAAACTACTACCATTCAACCATCCAGGGCGCCCATACACCCTATCGTACCACTTTCAATATTTACATTTTCGCAAAGGTTATAAACTCATATCCCAAAGACCTAACTTATTTCGACTCCCAATGGTTATTAGTTTCATGCGTGGGGTGTCTCGCAAGCGAAATCCAAACAAGGAACCACCCCGATACACTACTTCCTAAAGTAGTCGGTCATCGAAACTCCTAAGGTCCTTAGTCAATTATATTAAAATTTGGTTTATCGAAAAAAAAACATCAGTTTTATCGATTTAAAAAAAAATATATATATATCAGGTTTATCGATTTAAACAAATTTTTTTAGGTTTTATTGATTTCAAATAGAGTCTACTCATCTACTCTTCTCTAGAAGACAAGATGCTGGTTAATAGTAGTACATACGCTCTCGTATACCACAAGTCAATGCATGCCGATAGTCACATCATGCTCGGACATGCCCAAAGTAAGTAATCCCATGATAAAAATCAAACCCACGTGATAAAATGTAATATATAGGTGTCCCACACCCCTCAGTGAGTCTACGTAAATAACGATGCTATAGGCTAAGTTTAGCAACCCATTTTCCCATATAATATTAATCGCTACAAAAATCAATATACGCCTTATAATTCCTTACATAGAGAACATACCCTCATTCGTGGGTGGTGGTTGTTGAATCCCACAATTATAACTTTTCTCCAATAAGTCAAGAAAAATTTTACCCCCAAATTTTCAGTTCTAGTTCACCACACTCCACTATATGCCCAAGCCTTTGAATATATTGCCTTCGTTAGGTAACACACATAATTCTCGCATTTCAAGAACTTCTACTAATGACTCTCCTCAATTTTTCCATAATAGCGGTGACCTCGACTACGGTCATCATACTTGAACATAGTTCATAACCTCCTAAGTACGATCTCCGCTATCCATTCAATGGCCCTAATCTGCCATACTTCTTTGTTTGATCACTCCCGAACGTAAATAAGATTCACTGATATATACGGAATCTTACCAAAGAGATCAACAATCCTAAACATAGGGCTCTACATCAATGAACGCAAAGCTGAAAACACAGTAAGCCGTACAGATCCTAAAGGACACTAGAACCTGATGCTCTGATACCACCTGTAACACCCCGCCTAATTAAATACCGGGTGGCCAGTCCCATACCAAATTAAAATAGAATATACAGTTGGCTCATTCTTAACATCACTGTCGAAAACATTTACAACTCACCCAATACTCAATTAAGCTGGTGTTAAAAACTTTCCAAATTTTAACTTAACAAAATCCATTTCCAGTTTAAGAATAACACAACACATTTTATTCTACAACAATGATAACCAATTAGATAACACAAAATAATTTGAATGCAATTGGAATAAACATTCCCAAATAATATTAATCCATTACAAAAATCCCAACAATATCAAATGTATTAAAATGACACGAATACCATAGTATTTGACCCCGATAGAAGAAAATAACTGAATCCTTTGGGCGACATGCCCTACTAAGAGAATACTGTGAATCAAATGATGATAGGCGTCTAAGCAAAACTCCATAAATCCATAGCCTGTCATAATCCGCTAAGGTTGGCGTCCCTGTTGATGGACACCTGATATAGAAGATACAATAGAAAAGAAAATATGCAAGGAAACGGGTCAGAGCCCGAATGTGTAAATGATTTTTAAAACAACAAGTATTTAACAAGTGCAATAAATATTTTATTACGTACATGTTAGACCCAACTCTCACTTGCCATTCTCACCTCTCAACTAGAGTGCACACTTAACGTTTCCTATTAACTTCCTAGTTAATGGTTCCTCTTTTCTAGTCTCCATATTATAATTCCATTCCCATATCATAATCCTCGTATGTCCCATACCATACGTCACATTATTATTCATTTACATTTCTCATTTATATGATTAGTTTCTCATTAACATGAATCATTTCTCATTAATATGAGTTAAGCTTTTCAATTCTTTAAGAATAAACATTCATTAACTTAATTCCATTATCTTTCTCTATTCATCGTTATCTACAATTATCACCGTAGATAGATTTAACCATAATAAATCCAATCATTCATTTAATCCATTATATATATATATTCATATATAATATGGCACCCCGAGTCACAGCTGCGGTGCAATACATTACTCTGCTATCATGCCCTAATATCGCTTGTCGCCGAATAAGGGACTAAAGGTTCGTTAAGATTCCTCGAACCACAAATAACAACACAATCATTGGAGGCGAACATAGTTCTCATACCAATGGGTCACGCACATACCTATGTACCCATAGTCAGCGGACTTATCAACTCCCCGATAAGTCTTTCATAGACCTATGTTCTCGAGCAACAAATCAAAGATCCCATGGATTCATCAGGATATGACTGCCCTCACGCGCAAACCTCCCACCGATAGCAAGTAAGCTAGGTATGTCATGCACATAAATCATCAATCAATCAAATAGGTATTATCATACCTATAATATAATATCAATAAGGTAATATCACTACCCTAAGATAATTCCCATACGTAGCATTATATCTCTTTCAAATTCCACGTATTAAAATATCATATCTTTACTTCATAATTTAATTATCCTCGCATCCTATAACATCTCTCCACTCCCGACGTCGTTAAGGTTCATGCGCGGAGCGTCTCGCAAAGCGAAATCCAAACAAGGAACCCCTTCAATACACTACTACTTAACTTTGTCGATCGAGGAGGCCCGACAACTTCAACTATGCGATCGGGATAACCTCATACCTTCTTTCAACCAAATGTGTTCTAAACTCCCATGTCTATCCAGGAGCCATACCACTACGCTCTTGTACTACACTCATCCCTTGCGAAATCAATAATGAGCTTAAACTCAGTCCTTGATGTTCATATTGTAATCCTAAGGCTACCCAGGTGTTACATTCAATCACCACTACTGGACCTATCCCTAATCCTCAAGCAAACCAATTATAATCCAACAAATGAATCTAGCAACTGAAATTTCTTCCAATTTTACTAACATAATCCCAATCAAATCAATTCAAATCTTATCTAGGTCTTACTGATCTCCTCTAAGTCCCATAATATCCCATTAACAATCACCAAAAATCTACCAAAGTTTTGGGATAAGAACCAACATTAAAAAAAACAACATCATGAATTCTCATATTTTAAATACTCAGAAAAATCAGATCCAAAATTATTCAAATCATCAATCCGACTTCAGATTTGGATTCTACACGAAAAATTGAGTCAGGTATGTGTTTTGAGTTTTTCTTAAATCTCATCCAAATGCACTCAAAAAGAAGATCTAAACTTTCCAAATTGGCTCTTCTCATTCCACTCGTTTTTTGCCTCTTTTTCCAGAAAATTATCAACATATTATCTTCAAGAACACTAAATTATTTTCAGAATTTCTTCCATAGATATATGATTATTTCATGGATTACTAACTACCTACAACATGAGTTTAATTCCTATATATTTTTAGGTTCCAAAAATCCATTAACAACTATATCCTTTCATCTTCCAAGCATGAAAATCATCTCTTTTTATAACTATCCTAACATGGACAATATACGAACTTAAATTGCAAATATCAAACACTTGCCTCTAATGAAGATCTGATCCTTTGGAGTTGAATAACATAGGTGGTGATGGAGGTGGTGACCTTTGACCTTTGGTTCTCCTCCTTTCCAAGCAAGCTTTTCCCTTCCCAAGCAACCTTTCACTCTCTCTAGGAAGATGACTTTTCAATTTTGTGTAGAAGAGATGAATGAACCCATATTCAACTAATCTCCAAATACTTATAATAAGACAAAACCCGAAACCACTATTCACCCCCTTGTAAAAATAACCAAAATGCCCTTTTGGGTTGTCTTTTCATTTCCAAATGACCCGAGACTCAAAATTAACATTCAATTAGACTTTTCTGACTATTTCGAACCTTCCGGACGCAACGACGCAGTCGAAATGACTATAAGGTCAATAAAAAATAAATTTCTTTTTTAATTTAACAAATTAGTCCCGACACGTCCCATACCGCGTCTGACTAAAAATTCAAATTGCCGAATTTATATCATACCGTCATATCATTGACATCACATTCATATATTACCTAAATATCTTTAAGTAATATTCAGAATCATCCATTTTAATATCCACAATTCGGATAAAACCTAAATGAATTAATTTATAATAAGATCCAATTAATCCATTAATTTAAAATATAACCCATTTTAAAAGTCATTAAAATTACGGGGTATTACACCCTGCTGACCATGGCCCTGTTCACCGTTACCACCCCGCCACTGGCCCTACTCGAAACGCTGTGGACCCAGACGGCCTTGCTGCTGTCCCTGCTACTGACGGTGTTGGCCCCGTTGGCCATGCTGATTAGTCTAGCCCTGCTGGACGTGCCTAAATCCCCTAAATCCCTGTCTGGAGTCACCTGATCGAAACCGCTTGGTAGGTCCCCCTGATGAGAACTCTGCTGACTATAACGGGTCTATCCCTGGCCTGCTGGTGCCCACCTGTACTACTGCCCCCTGTCCTTCCCTTCTGGATGGACTCCCCTACTCATTTTCTCCCCTGTAGATGGAAGCGGTGATCCGGACAGTGTAACAAAGCAGCGTTGAGCACATCAGTGTAGGTACTCAATGATAGATTGCTTATGAGGTGCTGACGGATCCTGCAGGCTAATCCATCTACAAACAACAGTATCTTCTACTCCTCAGGAGGTGCCTCATATGCCACTATGGCGATAAGTACGGTAAACTCCTCCTCATACTCAACAACAGTCATACTCTCCTGCTTCAGATTCAGTAACTTCTGCCTCATCTCATTCTGCACGGTGGATGGGAAGTACTTGCGATCAAATCGCGCCCAGAACGAATAAATCGTGATACTGTCCCTCTCCACCAAGGTGGTAGTGGACTCCCACCACTGCAAAGCGGCCTCCTCGATCTTGAAGGAAGTCAAAAGCTGTCTCTATTTATGAGTTCACTCATTCATGCGTAGATGCCTCTGGATATCTTTCTTCCATTGGCTGGCGACTACTATGTCTGAACTACCAGAGAACTCCGGGGGATGTGCCTTTTGAAAGGTATCCCTAACCCTCTCCCATGCAGATGGAAGTTGTGCTGGTACTGACGCCACTGCCTGAATCTTGGGTGGATCCTGTTGCACTATCGCTAAGGCGATATTCACCGCCTAAGCAATAATTGCGGCTACCTCAGTTGCATTCATCATCCCCTGAGCCGGAGCTGCTGGCTGCTCAGCCTGGGCATTCCTACCTCGGGGTACGCATATCGGAAGCATCTAAAATGAGAAGGAAGTTTATTAGTATACAATTATTATCAAATATCGAATAGCTGAAGGCAAAAGCGTAAATACAAGAATACAACAGTCCTAAAAATAGGGCTCTATATCAAGGATGCTAAGCTGGAAGTGAAATAAGCCGTACAGATCCTAAGGGACACTAGAATCTGCTGCTCTGATACTACCTGTGACACCCCGCATAATTAAATATCAAGTGATCAGTCCTTTATTAAATTAAAATCAAGGTGAACGGTTGGTTCATTCTTAGCATCACTGTCGCAAAATAAAATTTCCAATTCAAACACCCTAAATAATTAAGCCAAGTGTACAAACATTTTAATCCTTATTTATATTTTATTAAATTCCATTAAGAAAACCTTTTCAATAATTAACAGTTTATGAATCGTATAAATGTTAAAGATGGCAATGAACACACAAGAATTTAACCATTCAGATAAACTAATACCAAGTCTATAAACTACAATTGAAATCATCCTGACACGAATCACATCGCAAAGAGTACCAAATACTAAAAATAAATGAATAAAAATCTCTGATAAATCCAAATGAATAGGGAAATGGGCGACACATGCCCTAATTAATCAGAACTATAATAAGAGTAGAGTCAATCAACGAGGTCGTCTAAGCAATGGCCTACAACTCCCACCTAAGTTGCAGTGCGTCCGTTCCAAGGAATCTAAGCATGACGCCCCCGTGGCTGGGCACCTTTAATATATACATATATATAAATGAGAAAAGAAATAACAGGAAACGGGTCAGAGCCCGAGTGTAAAACAGTTTAAAAAAATAGTTTAGCAAGTATTTAAAATGCTTACCGGCTAATGAAACAACCATGTTAGTGTGCGACACTCTCTTGAGAAATTCTCAACTCTCATCTAATGCGCACGCCTACCGTACTATTAATCTCAAAAGTTTATTTTTAACTTTACTTTCCCATAAGCTTTTATTCCGATAAATACCGTGGCAAAGATAATTAATTTCTGAAAATTAAGCTCTCTCGTATATTTTATGTTATTTAAAATAACCCAGTGATATCAAAAAATTCCCAACCACTTATAATAAAGTTGGAGTATTTATTCCTTACTTAACTACTTTTATGCACAACAGAAAGTTCAAAATACTTAGGTGTGTGTGTGTGTGTATATATATATATATATATTAGTAACTCATATAATATATATACTATCGGCACCCCACATAAAATCTATGGTATTGGCATACTCTGCTATCAAGTCCCCGTATCACTTGTACTAAGGGATATACTAGTTCAGAATCACTCTCGAACTGTATTAACATAAAACACATATAATTGGAGGCGAAGTATACTTCCAAGTCACTAAGAGGTTAGCAAATACCCTCATGTCTCTTTGTTCCATCTGACTATCACTCAAGTAGCCTGTATCAAGGATACTATCTTCCAGGGTACAAGTCGTTATCCCCCATAAAGGCCCAATCGAGATAAGACTGTTCCGGCGCATAAACCCCCGTGATAGCAAGTAGCTCGGGTATGATTTTTACACAGACATATAATATATGCACAATCATGCAATCATATATATATATATATATATATATATATATAAATATTCACATTTATAAATTAGGTGCGCCCACGACCCATAATTATAGTTATCCGTTATTAGCATATTTTACTCGGTGATCTCGGATACGGACTCATCACTCTTATTCTCATATATAAGTTACTCCATACCCACTTCTCATCTCTCGAAGTATTCTATCTCCCTAGGTATAATTTCTGTAGGCATACTCTCACTTACCTTCTGGCCTAACTCTCTTACGAGTCTCGATCTTTTATTAAACGTACGCATGATTTCTCATTGTGTGAATAACTCCCTGTTAACCCGTAATTTTATCCTACATTAAAATCCACTCAACGGGGTCGACCTAGACCCTACTGGTCCTCGATATATCACATTATGATCAACATTTAATAATCAAGGGTTCCTACGCATTTTAACCGGATTAAACAAAAATAAGAAAAATACGCAGTTTTTCCAGGAGGGATCGATCGATCGATACCATCGATCGATCGATCGATTAAGAAGTTATGATGAAACCTGCCATTGTCCAGTTACGGCTTTTCCTTTCCAAGCTCAACCAAATCTCCATTAACGATTCCCAAACTCCCAAACAACATTACTACAATTATTATATACCTAACTACATGATTTTCAACTTAAAATATGTCCGAACTCATCAAGTATAACGATTTAATGGAGTAAAATTGACGTAAACTTCGAGAACCCTAATTTTTTTTTAATTTCCATTCTTCCAATTATTTTCCAGATTACTTGCTTCTAAATCCATACAACTTCGTGTCTTATCCTCTACATGTTATTCAAGTGTCTAGAATATGACTACTTCCTCTACAACATAAGATTTTAAGTCTCAAAATAGTAATTTCTTCCATGAAGCATGTTCTAAACAACCCTAGACTAACATGATTGAAACATTTACTAAAAATAAATAAAGATAAATACTTTCCTGGAAATTGAGTTTCTGATTTGTGGACGAAAGAGGTATGGTTGCGTTCCTTGTCACGCGATCTATGTTTTGGTGGTGGTGGCGATGCGAACGGGTGAGTCTTTGGCCTTGAGTTGCTTGGAATGCTCTCGAACTGCTTCTCTAATGGCCGTTCTTTGATTTTGTGTTTGTTAACCCTAGAAGGAAACTCCTAAAGGCTGATTTATCCTCAGAAAATTCGTGGGTTTAGTTACCCAAAAATGTCAAATGTCTATAATACCCTCCCGGGATGCCAATCAAGCCTAAAAATGCCCCGAGACCCAAACTAAACTCCCGGGTACATTATTTTTACTATCTCGACCCTTCCGGACGCATTGGCACACTCGAAATGACCATACGGGTGACTTATAATTTATTCACTTTTAATAATAATAATTTAGTCCTGACATGACACATGCGCGTCCCGACTTAAATTTTCATAATTGCCATTTGATTCACTTGTGACAATTTTTATAAAATCAGTTTTATATATTACTTTACTCTTTTAGTAATATTCGACAAATTCCTAATAATTACTACCTCCCGTCACGCTAGCAACTATTTAAATAAATTTTCGGATTAATATTAAATAAATATCTCTATTTAAATTTAATAAATCCCCAAATTTTAAAAGCCATAAAATTACGGGGTATGACATCCTCATCGGGTAATCTCGATTCTTTTTAAATTTGCATTTAAATTGTTGCTTCCACAATAGATAGAAAGGGGAATGAAGATGAGTAAGTGGGTGAAGTGCACGTATATATAGAGAAAATAGAGAAAGGGATAAAGGGGACCATGTGGGGAAAGAAAGGAATTAAGGGAAAGAATAAAAAGGAGAGAAAAAAAATAAGAAACTAGAGAAAGATTATGACAATATGGAGAGAAAAGGGGACCTTGTGGGAGAGAAGTGAGGGGATGAGGTAAATATGATTTGGTGGGTTCGATTTGTAGAAAAAATTTGCAGGAATGGGTGAGTTGGTCGTTTTGGGTTTGTGTGTATGTATATATATTAGGGGTCCTTTGATACATTTATTTGTCATGAAAAATGTGGTAAATGTTAACAAATAAAGGATTTTCCCTATTTTTTATGTTTAATTATCCTTATTTGTCATGGAAATTTTTTCATGGTTACCCGTACCTACATGAAAATTTGTCATTACTTTCTTACTTTTGGTTTTGAGCTTACATATGCTCCACAACCCTTAGAGATTAGGCCATTCGCACACCAAGTGTATGTGAAAGCACCTATCGCAATCCTCGAATCGAAGGAAATGATCTATACTTGAGAGCCCATAAAAGAGAAAGTTTACACATCATCAGAAGGGCTAGTTGTCTTTGTTCTGCAGAAAATCTCCCCTTATCAATAGGCCATTCCGTGAAAGTAAATAGTAAATAAAAGTTTTCCCACAAATTTTCTGTCCTTTTTAAACTTTTTTCTTATTTTGTTAAAACATTTTTTTCTTATTTTGTTAAAACTGTTTTTCATTAAAAAGCCTGTTTGTTTTCTTCATAAACTGTTTTTTGTTAAAATTGTTTTCATTTTGTTAAAAACTGCTTTTTCCTTTAAAAAATGCTTTTTTTGTCAAAAAAGTTTTTTTCTTAAAAAACTTCTTTTTGGTTATAAACTGTTTTTTTTGTTAGTACTGTTTTATTTGGTTAAAAGCATTTTTTGTAACAACTGTTTTTTATAATATTTTTTTTGTTAAAAACTTTTTCTTGTGTTCAAAATTATTTTTTTACATGTGATTATTTATATTATGATCTTCAATTAAGTCTCACATCTTGTAAAATATTTTTTTATTCTTTATCCCATTCCTTTCAGAAATTGTTAAAAAAAGAATCTACAACTAGGAAAATTAATGCTATCAGGTTGGACTATCTAGAAATTTATAGTGTTTGCCCTAAAATTTTATCATGGAAAATTTCGTCATGAAAAATATGTCACCCAAGCCATTTGCCCACGTTTGTATCAAACTGACCTTCGGTACAATTCGTATCGATGGGATGATTAAATTATTTTCTGGTCTATTTTTCTATGGAGCACTAATGAGACGTGTTGACTTATATCGTGGCAACAGGGACCTACCCTAATGCTAAGAAGATTTGGTAATCGTGGCATATATATGTATTTTTAATTCAACATTGAGTTCATTTTTGCATTGTGACACAACGATAAGTTAAGAGTTTGTTGATGAGCAATATAAACTTGGCATAAAAAAAATTAGAATACCTACGAAATGAATAAACACAATGATACTAAAAATGTCATATTAATATGTTATATTAGGCAACCAAAATAACAATACATTTAGCATTTACCCTATTCCTTCAGTTTATTTATCTATTAAAGCAAAGTTTCCTCTACTAAACAATTAACTTTAAAACCAAAAAAATGAAATGAAGGAGTGTTTATGCCATCCAAAAATCTTGGTTTCAACCAATAGAAGTCATTTAATGGTTGTTTCAGATTCAAGAAGTCATTTGATGGTTGTTTCAGATCGAATATACTAAGTGTCAAATGTAATATAGGTCTAGGAATGGACCCCTATGGTGATAGGAATGTTATTTTCATGAAGGGGTGGGAGCAAGTGTGTTATCTATAAAGATTAATTTTGTAGCAACTATCGATTTAGATTGCGTGTTAGGGGCAAGGAGTTCTCATAAGTGATTATTCTAGTTAAGGGTGAGGTTTGGTGGCTGAGCGAATGTTTTTGGGAGGCCTCTAAACAAGGTGGTAATTTCTTCAAGATGAGACTCTGTTGGAATTTTATGAAGGAATTATAATAATTATGAATCCAAGTTACTACAAGGCACGTTCTAAAAACAATGTCTTTTAGTCAATATTTCTCCCTTTCTTAATGGAAACCGCGAGTACACAATAGAGTTGAAGTATAAATTTTCCTTCAGGATACAATGCAGTTATGCATCTTGTTTGTTTCAAACTATGTACGGTTTGACCAAACTAAGAACACTCTAAAATGTTAACGTGATAATTACAGAAGGTAGAGGACGGAGAGAGGAGAAAAGAGCAATTTTCAGTATCCAAAACAGAGGCATGGAACTCTTTTTATAGACATTTTGGTGGTTGTTCAAGAACAATCACCTCCTTTAGGGTGCCCGATTCAGAAACCATTGGATCAATTCTTTTCGAGATTCCTTTGATTTCAACGTCTAGATTTGGCATCTCATCATAAGCAAATGGATCCACCACTGTATAAATCATCGTGACTTAATCTAACGGTTTAGATCAACCCACTTGGGTTATAACATCCTTTGATCAGATCGATTAACTACAATCGTCGATCTGGTTGACTTTGAAAAAACTTTAGGCTCCCACGCTCCGAGTGATGATGCCCACCTACGAAGTGACAAGTGCATCATGAAAGCTCCCAATGCGCACTAAGCCGCCCAAAGCACCATAACATAGCCTCTTTGACTAGAAGACTAATAGTCATCTTTTGTCTTTTAGTTATATACCCTTTCACTACCTTGTAAAGTTTAAATTCCATTTTTCTTTAGCGCTCTCTCTCTCTCTCTCTCTCTCTCTCTCTCTCTCTCTCTTAGAAGACCTAGTATAAAAACCCAATAAATAGAAACTCACTTACACAATATTAACAATAAATTATATTCCATAACTAAAACTGAATAATATAATTTAATTAATAAAGTATATTTTGAAATTCCAAGTATTCCCCACCATTTCAAAATACTCATAAGTAACGAATTGAAATTACAAGAGTATATAGAGAGTAGCAAAGTTTCTGGCATTAACGTTGAAATCTAGTACATAAATGAGAAGTATATTTTAGACTTGAACTTCCACTTAGCGAAAATAATTCAAAGCTTCATCAAGGTGCTGTGGTGAACGTATCTTGAACCAAGGACCATTTGAGACGAGTTGAAACTATTTCACATACTGATCTTATTGTTGAAGGGTGTTCTGTTAGCACCCACATTTACGGTCATGCGCTTATCCTGATTTCACGAGTGTCTTAGGATCGGTCTTATTTCCATAGGAAACGGACACACTTTCATCACTCATATAGGTAAATCAACTTCAGTGATTCTGCGAGTCACATTATGATTTATTAAGAAGTACTTCATCCTCTATCATATAGAATACGAACACTAGGCACGGAGGAATGGGCTTTTACATATAAGTTACTATTGTTACATAACTATCATTTGACTTGTTAGTACCAGATTAAACTTTATCTATATTTTCAATACATAAGTTGGGTTCCCATTAAATATAGTTGATTTATTTTATAGACCTGAGTCCCATTCCTTTTGTGGTGATATATATAATTTCTCTAACAAGACCTTTAGTCATGGGATCTGGTAAATTCTTGTTCGTTTCTACATAATCAACTGTAATTACTCCATCTTTGAGTAATTACCACAAAATTTGATGTCTTAGACTAATTGTAACACCCCGTATTTTTATGATATTAAATAATTGTGATATTTATTATTATTATTGGATTAATTAAATTAAAAAGGTGAGAAATTAGTTTGTTAATTATTCTGGATTAAAATAATTATTAACTTTCTTGCCAAGGGTGAATACTTATTGATGAAATTTTTTGAATATTACTGTATGATTATGTAATATGGAATTATAGAATTTTACAATTTGTCGTGAATGTAAAGCGTGACAGTTTGGTATATGTTATCGGAACGCGCATGTGAGTCGTGTCAGGACTAATTTAAAGGATTAAGGAAATAAATTATTTTTAAGTAACTCGTATGACCATTTTGAGTGCGCTATTAAGTCCGGAAGGGCCGAGATAGTCAGAATAGTGTATCCGAGGGTTTAGTTTGGATCCCAGAACAATTTTAGGCCTAACCGGGGTCCCGAGAGGGCGTTTTGGTAAATTGTATTTTTAGGATTTAATTAATGACGAAAGTTAGATTTGGTTAATATCAGTTTCGTAGAGGAAAATTTAGGTTATTATGCAGAAACTTCAAGGGAGAGCCACAGAGGGTGAGAGAGAACAAGCCCTAGGAGATTAAGGCTAAAAAACCATCATCTTCCATCACCGTGACCATCTTTGCGTAGATCGGAAGATGAGGAGCAAGTCTATACCAATTTCATCAGCGGATCAGACCATCAAAATAAAGGAAAGTGGTTATTACTTTCTTTCCATTAGCAATAATTGTGTTCATGTTAGTATAGGAATCAAATACATTATGTAGAATTGATTTGGGTGAATTTAGAAAACTTAAATTATGGATTGAGAGTTATTTTGATGAAGAATTGAATCCCTTTGCATGTAGAATAGAAATCCCAGAATTATATGTTAAAATTGAGAAACGAATATGAGTTTTAATTTAAAGATATGCACATAATTTGAGAACTAGGGCTCTTGATAATTAAATTGGGGATTTTTAATTTAGTGATGATTAGTGATGATGTAATGATGATATATTGCTGGAAATCATATATAGATGTTAGGTAGTTGATGAGAATTGAATGATTGGTGTTTGGGATGATTGCTTTAGAGGTTTTAGTCTTAAAAATGGTGGAAAACGAAACTGTTAAGGGTGTAGAACGTAACAGGCCTGGTGGGGGAGAAGAGTGATGAATCTCATTCGAACGAGATTGAACTTCGTTCGAACGAGAAATGATGTCGTTCGAACGACACCTGATCTCGTTCAAACGACAGGTCCAAAAATCTGAGAAATTCCAGTTCAATCCAATTTGAGTTATACAGTTATTTTGAGTAAGGAAAACTGTCAGTTGATGAATTTAGTATAGTGCAGAATTATTGGGAGGTAATTGTATAATGATACTTTATATAATTGGAAAAGTGAATTAATCGTGGAAATTTCGAGAGAGAGAATAATCGAAATAATAATATTATAATTAGTAATGAGATAATACTACGTATGGAAAATATATGTATGGGTTGTGTGAATACCTAATAAATTTTAATAGGATGTGAGAATGCCTATTATATAATTTTATTTGTGTGTATAGCATACATACGCTGCTTTCTATCGGGAGGAGGTTTCGCGCAGTGGACATTCTTATCCGGGGTGACCCAATGAGGGGATATTTGACTTGTACCTAGAACATATGAACTTGGATACGTGCTACCTGTTACATAGGATAGTTTCGACGGTTGAATGGGAGCGGAGGTATGTGCGTGACCCATTTAGCTGGTGAGTATGCTGGCCTCTAATATTTGTATTATGAGATTAATGGTTCGTGAGAGACGCCTAACCAATTGCCTATATGCAACGGGCGATGCACCAGGACATGATAGCAGAGCATGCATTTACGCCAAGTGGTCTTAACCTAAGGGTGCAGGACTATTGTATATATATGTATATATGTATAGGTGTGTTATGACTATATCTATATATATGTGCTTGTTGATATTTCTACTTTGTGAAACTAGTAGATATGGTAATAATAATAATAATTATTTTTCACCAAGTGATATTAACCAAGGGTGCAAGTGTAGTATACATATATATGGATGATGTGACTACATATATATGAATAAACTTGGGAAAATTCTACTGTGTAAAATTAGTAGATATAATAATAATGAGAAATAGAATGATTTCAGTGAATAAAAGGTTACCCATTTGAACGTGGAGTATAATGGAATTTAGTTATGGGGGATAAACTATGTTAATAACGTATTGTATGGGTGATACGGGATACTCCTTTGAGATATTGTTAGAAGTATAAGGTTTTGGCCTATTTGGGAGTGATATAAATAACTAGGTTGGGTTAGATGTTCGTTAGGCGTGCACAATAGTGGAGAGGTGAGAATCTCATGAGAGAGTTCGAAACTAAGATGCACATAATACTTGCTAAAATAAATATTTTTACAACTCGGGCTCTGACCTATTTCTTTCTATTCTCCTCTCTTTTGCTATATATATATATATATATATATATATATATATATATATATATATTATTTATCAGGTACCCGGCCATGGGGTTGCCACCAGACTTAGACGCATGGATCATTTGGCGAGTTGCAGCTGTTGTGGAAGCTGTAGGTTATTAAGATTAGACGCTTCTATCTTTCTAATAAGTTCTAATTCAGACATTTCAGTTAGGGTATGTGTCACCCGCTTCCAGTTTAGTTATCCAGAGATTGTACTTTTCTTAGTAGCATTTCTTCTCCTGTTGGATTGAGTAGTATTACACTTTTGGTTTGAGATTTTGAACTGGAATGCTTTATCCAGTCTTATTTAATTCAATAGTTGTCTCATGTTCAGTATTTATTATATTCTGGTGGAATGCAAATAGCTTTTGTTTTAAATATGAAAATTTATTAACGAATTATTTGGGTATAATTAAAATTAAATGTTTTGACACTTAGCTTAATTATTTATTAGGTGATAAATAAAATAAAATTGTTTTCGACAGTGATGCTAAGAATGAACCAACCGGTCACTTCAGTTTAATTTAATAAAGGACTGATCACCCGATATATAATTAGGTGGGGTGTCACACTAATATGTCTAGATTTCCCATTATAGGTTTTGCTTGAAATCTTGTATATTGTAGCCTAGTTATCACAATTAATCATAATAGAAGGAGATGGGTTTTTCCATAATGGAATGTCAAATAATAAGTTTTTAATCCATTATTCTTCTTTACTTGCATCTACTAGGGCTATGAATTCTGATTGTAATGTTGAATCAGACACACTTGTTTGTTTCTTGGATCCCAAATAAATAGTCGTTCCTCTTAGCATAAATATCCAACCAGCTGTGGACTTGGATTTTTATTCGAGGTTATTTCAACTAGAATAACTATATCCTTTTAATACATATGGATACCATACATAATGTAAGTCCTAATCCATAGTCCTCTTTAGGTATCTAAGTAATCTAGAATTGCATTCTAATGTTCTTGTCATGGATTACTTGTAAATTAACATAACATTCCTACAACATAACAATGCCTGGTCTAGTGCAATGCATTGCATACATGAGACTTCCAATGACACTGATATATTTAGGTTGATCCATAGTATGCCCAGTATATTTCATTAATTTGATACTAGGATTGTAACGACCCGACCCGGATTTATGGGTTACCCGCCCGTTTTTTCGTTTTTCATTAGTCGTTCATCTTAATCGTCCGTGTTTCCATTAACACTTGGGAAACTGTTTATTTTCTTCTCTAAGTCCCTTACCCACACACGTGATTTATACTAAAATCATTCATGCTTTAGGACTTAATTCATTTTCACACACATCAGTGTAAAGACATTCTTTAATATTTTTATTCAATAAAAATGTTCCACTTTAATTAATTTACCAATTTACCCTTTATTTGCCAAACTTTTAATTTACTCCTTTAACAAGTGTATTTTTCTCAAAATGGTTATGAAGTTACCAACTTAACATTTAAAACACTTTATCCATTTTAACCCTTGTTTAATAGCACATTTTCCCCAACTTTCACACTTGTCACTTTAACACCTTTAACACATAAAGTAAAACCGTTTACATTTTAAGCTCCCAAATTTTTGTTTTGCAAGAAACTTAAAAATATTTATTTCATAAATTTTTGGATTACATTAACATTATTCCAAATTTTTATGTCATAAAATGTCCATTATTTCCTTTTACTAAAACTACACACACATAATATTTTCTTACATTTTTATTCCATAAAAATGTGTATTATTTCTTTTTCACTAGAGATGCACCAAAATGTCATTTCTTAAAATTTTATTCCATAAAAATGTTTATTTTCAGTTTTACTACAAAGCATACTACAATAATATGTCCTAACATTTTTACTCCATAAAAATGTTTATTTTCAGTTTACTAAGAACACTTCATTATTTCTTATAATCCTCCTCATAGTCATACACAGTAATAAGACTACAATATTTATCAATAGAGTCTCAAATGTAATGAGATTAGATTACCCCACCAAAATGATCTCAAATTGTTTGTGGTGATGAAGATGGGTGACTCGCCTACCTCCAATGGTGGCCCTAGAGGGAGTCACAAAAAGTCCCCCCCCCCACACTCCTCCATGGAATCTCCAAGAAGGCCTCAGCAAATCCCTCTTCAGACCCCCTAAAAACATATTCAATTTCTTCTAAGAGTACCTCTTCAACACCCATCATAAACCCACAACAATACATTTATCTTCTTCCCAAGAATAACCCCCTTCAAATACTCATCAAGGTCCCTAACAACACTTCCATACTCCGTAGCTTACTCCTTAACATTGGGGAAATAAGTATTATGTGGTGTGAGCACTCAAAATGGCCGGATGCAGTGAGGTAAATGGGGAAAATATGGTTGTGAGTGTATGGAAGGAAGACATGGGGTAGAATGATAAATGCTCCACACTCCACCTCTCTCTCTCTCTCTCTCTCTCTCTCTCTCTCTCTCTCTTATACACGTTAAAACCCCAACCAACACAACCCTTACGGCTTAAAGTGAAATCTCCCTATTATAATTATTTCCATATCATGTATAAATCTCCACACAATTGACAACAAATATGATCAAGGGGTTAAGATTCAGACAACGTAGAAAACAACAACGATGTAGTAGTTCTGAGA
Organism: Sambucus nigra; assembly: GCA_949130495.1. Taxonomy (NCBI): domain Eukaryota; kingdom Viridiplantae; phylum Streptophyta; class Magnoliopsida; order Dipsacales; family Adoxaceae; genus Sambucus; species Sambucus nigra. The sequence goes on along the minus strand of OX422223.1, from coordinate 28,427,778 downwards.
TCGTAGGCCGTCGTTCGAATGACTATTGTCGTCGTTTGAATGAAAAAAATACCTAGCCCGTACGACTTTACTCGTCGTTCAAACGACATATTTGGTCATCCGAGCGACCAATCCTTATTTGAAATCCTATCTTCTCTTGATTTGCATATTTACCCTAACCGTCTCGAATTCTTAAGAAAGTCACACCCAATATTTAATTAATCGAAAAGCAATTAATCTTATACCATATAAAATCCAAAATCCACTAATTCTTTCTATTTATTCTAATTTGTTAACCACAAATCCTTATAATTATGTTCACTTTATCCTCATATATTCTCCATACATAATTTAATTAATTTATTGGGGTGGTTTATTACAAACTTCCCTCCTTAGGGAATTTCTTTCTCGAAATTCTTGGTTTGCCAAAACTTAGCATTTGGTTAACTAGGTTCAGTTTTTATTTCTAGTGCATCCTCAACTCCATGGTCTGAGCCCATGATTTCTTCTCATAAATTTCCATTATTAACCCGATCACGACAATGTAATACCCCATATTTCTACGTATTTTTAATTTAATTAATTGTAACACCCCGTACTTTTGGTGAATATGGAAATTTATTAAATTGGTGATTTAGGAATTTATTCAATTTGGATAAATTATTTAATTGGGTGATTTGGATTTTTAATTCGATTTAATTCTAATTTCACGCGTGTCGTATTTTGAGGTGGTAATAAGATGATTTTATAAAGTGACTCGAATGGTGATTTTTAGGTCACGGTTGGTTCCGAAAGGGTAAAAATAATCGAAAAAGTGTACTCGGGGGGGTATAGTTTGGGCACCGGGTCAATTTTAGATCAAACCGACACCTATTAAGGGCTTTTTGGTCAATTGGTAAAGTAGGCTGAAGAGACTTACGAAATTCTAAGTGTTATATCAGATGTTAAATAAGTGACGATAGGGTTAGAAGCTTCAAAATACAAGAGGGGGCATTAGGGATCAAAGAGAGAGCAATCTTGAAGCCTAAGGAAGAAGTCTTGAAGGTGTTGAAGGATTCTTGCACCACAAAAAACTTGAGAATGAGGATTGTAGAAGGAAAACAATCCAACTCTACACCAATCACGAAATCAGATCACTTCTATCAAGGCAAGTACTTGTGTTGCAAATTAATTAAAACATGTTATAATACCCATGTGTAGGGTTTAATAAATAGTGTACTTAATATTCTTGGAAGAAAAGAGTAATTTTAATACATGTTTGGGTAGGATTGCATGTAGTTGTGTTAACATATGTAGAGGATTGGATATCAGATGAATTATGATTATTTCTACGGATTAAATCTGGATTTGTAATGATTTAAACATGAAGAACATAAATATCTAGGGCTTTTGATGATATTTAGACTTTTGATGATTTTTAGATGAAGTTCATAAGTATTTGATGATAGATTTACATTAGGAATAATCTCTATACATATTGTGGATGTTTGGTTATGCTGAGAGAGATTTCCAGAACATTTAATGAAAGATTGATGGGTTAAAAGTGATAAAAACCGAAGCTGAGCGAAACCATATCTGATCGATCAATCGATCAATGGATGAATGTCGATGGATCGATGGATCGTTCCAAATTCATCGATTGATCGACCAAAGCTAATTTTAGGTTCTTTTGTTAGCTGAGTTTTCTTTGATTGCCAATGGTGGAGGGTAACCTTAATGATGATATTATACCTAGGAAGGGACTTAAGGAAGACCAGTAGGTATGTAGTTAAGGTTCGGCAAGGCCATTTGGCGTAAGACTTGGAGTTTGGACCGACGATGATAAACCGATTGAGTTGTGTGTCGAAAAAAATTGGGTTTTGGGTTGCGAGGAGAGTAAACGTTAATCCAATGTGCATACCTGTAGTTAGATGATTTAACTACTGAAATTAATTAAGGGGGTGGCAATGGGCCCCTTCGGGCTATGCTCATAAATTATAATATGAGAGTTATAGTAAAATTAAATGGTATGGCGAGTATACGAGAGTTAGATTCTAGGTACAAATTTTATTTATATGTTGAGTGTATAACTATATGGATATTAAGATAGGTTGAGGGTATACCTATACGGAATTTTATTTATAGGTTAAATGTATACCTATACAGGTGATTATTATAGGTTGTGCGTATGCCTATACTGAATATACATATGATTAGGTTGTGTGAATACCTACTGATTTATATGAGTACTTAAGTTGTGTGAATTCCTATATTATACTTGCATGATATATGAGTGACAGATTCAAGGAGACATTCCGAACCATGTTCGATGAGACATTCTAAACTATGCTCAGTGAGACATTTTGAGCTAGTTTTGAGCAGACACTCCAAACCATGTTCGATGAGACATTCCGAGCCAAGTTCGAGGAGACATTTCGAACCATGTTCGATGAGACATTCTTAACTGTACTCGATGAGACATTCCGAGCTAGGTTCAAGGAGACATTCAGAACCATTAGTCCTTAATGTGTGATACATGGACTTGATAGCTGAGTATGCACTGTTAGTATATTTTTTGTGTGAAATATATACCGAATGATTAATATTACTTATGTTTGATGGTAATAAGGTTGGATAGTGGATGTCTAAAATAATATGAAATCTACTTATGTGTGATAGTAGTAAGATGAGGTGGGGTATACCTAAACAACATTTTAAAACTACTTATGCATGATAGTAATGAGACTAGATAGTGTATGTCTAAAGTAATGAATAATCATCTTATGCGTAAAAGTAGTGGAACTATATAAATGTGTATCTAAGATAATGTTAAATATACTAAAGTGTAAATAGAAGAAAAGGTTGATAGTAAGTATCTAAAGATAAGGTAAGGGTGAGAACTTAATAGGGTGGTAATGATGATAACGTAAAAGTAATGTTAATTACTAAACGTTCATTAACGTATTGTATGAGTGGTACGGGTAAGTTAGAGAGAAACTTAACTGAGGACTTAATGATAAGTAAGTGAATTGTTTAGCGTACTGTATGGGCAGTACGGGTGAACTGGTTTATTCAGAGGTTAGTTAGATACTTGAGACCTAGTTAGAATGGGTAGCGTGACTAGGTGGGATCATTAGGTGCGCACTATAGATGATAGGTGAGATACTTAAGTGAGTGTACGTAACCTAACATGTTTATCTAATAATAGGTTATTTAAATTTGCAATTTAAATACTTGCTAAATGTTTTCAAATGATTTTTACGAGTTCTGACCCGTACTTGCAAAACTGATTTTTATTTTCAAAACCTTTTAGGTGTTCATCCACAAGGATGCCAAGCTCGAGGATCTGTTCTAGGGATGTGTAGCTGCAACACATATGGATGCTTGCAGGGATTTACTTAGACTCTTCAGTTGTTCCTTCCTAGAGTAGTATCTATTTATACAGTATTTCTTTTGGGCATGTTGCCCTTTGCTATTTCATTTATTTCAGTTCAGACTCTGTACTGAGTTTATTGCTGGTTTAGACTTTATTACTTTATTTAGAGCCGACGAATTTTATTCGACATTGGTTATATTTATTTGGTGATTCATTACTATTGATGCACGGTTAGTTTATATAATTGTTCTCATTGTTGATATTGTTTAAATAAAAAAATAATATTTGGCACCAACTTTTTGAATACTAGGTGGTTAGTATAACATAAAAAGTTTTCGACAGTGATGCTAAGAATGATCCGTATGTAAATCTGGCTTTAATTTAATGAAGGGCGGATCACCCGGTATTTAATTTGGCGGGGTGTCACATAATTTCGGGAATTAATTGGAAAAAATACATTTTATTTAAATTACATGAGGTACGTAATTTAAGTTGATTAAATAATAAATGTGATAATCAAATATTAATCGAGAGATAGATATAGATTAACATTATGTTCTAAAATATATAATTATGAATAGTAAATAATTAATGATTATTATTATACAGCATAGTGAGTGATATGTGCATATTTTATTTTATCTCTATCGGGAGTAGCGTGTTGACTAATTTGAGGTCGAGATAGGAAATATATTTTAAGTAACTCGAATGATAATTTATACGTTACTAATGATTCCAAATGGATCGAAATAGTCGTAATAGTGTACCCTGGGGTATAGTTTTTGTCCCGGGTCAATTTTATATCAAATCAGCACCTATTGAGGGCGTTTCAGTCATTTGGCAAATAGATATTTGGGGACCTACAAAATTTTAACCCATACATCAGATGTTAGATAGATGGGGATAGGGTTAGAAACACCAAAAATAAAAGGAGGCCATTAGAGATAAGAAGGAGGCCTTCTTAAGGCTTAATGTAGGGATTTTGATGGATTCAAAGTGTTCTTGTACCTCAAACCAATTGGGAAGGAAGGCTAGAAGAGGAAACCATCAACCTCCATCATCAACCCACAAAATCAGACCACCCACACCAAGGAATTTTTTTTTTTATTGAAAATCAACATGAAGTTATAATACCCATGTGTAGGGTTTTATTGATAGTTTTGATTAAATCAATATTCTTGTGAGAAAAAAAATGATTTTTATACATGTTGGGATATGATTTGCATGTAGAACGATTTAACATATGTAGAAGATTAATAATCAGAGTTGACTTGATCATTAATACAAATTTTAATCTGAGTTTTCAGGTGAATATGTGGGAAGAACACAAAACTAGGGTTTTGATGAAGTTTTGGCTTTTGATTCGTTCTTGATTGAATTCTTGGATGATTTAATATGTTTCAAACGTTAATAACCATCCTAATGCATGTAGAAATGGAAAGGAATGATTAGTTGCGATTTGGTATAGTGTAATGTAAGTTTGGAACTTGAGAATGGTGGAAACAGGCAGAAATCTGAAGGTTGAAAATGAACTGCATATGTGCGAATCGATTCGGCCTAGGGTGAATCGATTCGGTTACCCAGAAAAGTGAAAATCCCTCCATTTTGTCTTAAATCCCTAAATATTTATTGTGAGATTTTTAAGGACTTTGGTAAAGTAATATTGAGAGATTAATATATTACGGTAGGCTTATGATGGGGGTATGGTTTAGTCTTATTGAGTGGATTAAGATGAGAATGGAATTGGATTAAATTATATCGTAATTAATGTGAGAGACGGATAAAGAATTACGGGAATCAAATGGATTAATGTATAGACCAGTAGGGTGAGTTAGTCTTAACTACTAAAATTTATAAAGGGGTAACTATAACACTTAGAGTTGGGTGAATACTCGAAGCTAATATGATAGTGAGATAAGTTATAAAATGAAATGTATGGTAAATATTACAGAGAAATATACTACGTACTTACATGAATAATTGGGTTGTGTGAATACCTATTAATGGTTAGTAATACATAGGTTGTGCGAATACCTAAAGTATACTAAATAAATATTGGTGATCGATGTGTGATTCCGAGCCAATATACATATGATTAATATTGTCGATCGAGTGTCTTTCCGAGCCAATATAATCAATAACTAATGGTGATCGAGGTATGATTCCGAGCCAAGAGATATACGTCACAATTAGTGATCGAGGTAGGATTTCGAGCTAATAAGCACTAATGTGTGATACGGGGATGAGACAGTAAAGTATGAATTTATAATATATATTGTGTGTGAAATATATACCTTATGATTACTCTACTTATGAATGGAAGATGTTATATATAGATATATTTATCCGAGAGGCAAATTAAGTAGATAGACTTAATTAACAGATTAAATATACATCGTGAATATCTAAGAATTTAAATTAAGTAGTGAGACATAATTATGAAGATAGAATTATAACATTGTGTGAAATGTTACATGTGAAATAATTAACTTATGAGAGGTGTTAATAAAATAATTTACTGTATGGGCGGTACGAGAACTTAGATGTGTAGATAAGTTCGGTTAGATACTTTAGTCTAGTTATCTTGGGTAGTATAACTAGGTGGGTTAAGTATAGAACGCTAGGCGTGCACTATAAATGAGAGGCGAGGAGAACTAAATAGAGAGTGTACGTGAATCTAACATGTTTAATCAATAACCGATTTTATATTGTGATAAATTCTTTCTAAATATTTTCAAAACGTTTTGAGGATTAACTCTTGCTATCCAAATATTTTTGAAAACTTTTAGGTGTCGAACCACAGGGACGCCAGACTTGAGGACTTCATTCTAGGGACTCGGAGCTGTAGCACTATGGATGCTATCAAGATTTGTTTAGAAGATTCCTCCATTCAGATCTAGTGTAGGATCTCATATTTATTCCATGTATGGACATGTTCTCCGTTGACAGTTTTCCAGTTATTCAGTTATTTCAGTATTATAGATGATTCAGTTTTGGATTTTAGCCGATGGTTTATTCGAAAATACTTTTATTCATTTATATATTATTATGGTTGGACTCTAGTATATAGTGAATGTTTAATCTAGTTCCACATAATTCATTTTATCTTTTTTAAAGTAGGATAAAATTTGGCACCAGTCTAATTTCACTTAGGTGATTAGTAATTAAAAAGTTTTCAACACTGATGCTAAGAATGAACCATATGATAAACCTATTTTCATATAATAAAGGCCTGATCACCCGATGTTTAATTAGGCGGGGTGTCACATATGCTATCAGAATATCAAGTTCTAGTGTCCATAGGATCTGTATGGCTTACTATGATTTCAGCATATCGTTATTTGGTTATAGAGCCCTATTATTAGGACTGTTGTTTTTATCTTTATGTGCTTAAGATATCGTGCTTTTAAAATCTAATTATGTTTCAGTATGCCACCGAGGAGAGAATGAGCAGAGAGGGCAACAGCCAGGGTTGAGGCAGGGAGGACTCTCAGGAGCAGCAGGTATCGCCACCACCATCATCGGAGATGATTTCTACTACTCAGGTGGCAGTGATAGTGGCTCAGGCCGTCGAGACAGCTATGAGGGCTTTGGAAGATCACTTACCTCAGCCTTAGGCTCAGCAACTAGTGGCACCTGCGATTCAGGCCGAGACAAGGCCATTTTCTTAGCAGCGAGTCAGGGAGACCTCCCAGAAGGTCCATCCGCCCGAGTTCCAGGGCAGTACTGATGTAGTGGTGGTGTGCCAATAGAAAAAGAACATTCAGTGCCATCCGCGCCTGTTGGAGTAAAGTGAAGTACAAAAATAAATGTTAGCTACCTTTTAACTTTTAGGAGAAGCTCTGCAGTGGTGGGAGTCGGAGACCACTATTGAGGAGAGGGACTTGATGACGATTTATGAGTTTTGGGTGCGGTTTGACCGCAATTAATTCCTACCTGTAGTGGAGTCAGAGATGAGAAAGAAATTATGCGAGGTAGTTCAGGGTGACAGTTCGGTAGCGGACTATGAGGAGGAGTTCACCCGCCTGACTAACTTTATTCCAGATGAGGTGAACAATGAAGAGATGAAGAAAGCTAAATTCATGGATGGTTTGTCCTGGAGGAGCATGCAGCATTTGATCGATAACCCTGCGTTGTTGACTTACACGGACATCGTTAATGCCACACTGGTGCATTGTCAGGATCATCACTTCCATGTGAAGGGGAGCAAGAGAGGTGAGTCTAGTCAGTAGGGAAAGCCTAGGGGAGAAGTGGTAGAGGGACACCACCCTAGAAGCAGAAGATAGGGAGTCAACAGGGGCATGATTCTTGACAGGGGAACTATGCCAAGAGGTTCAGATCTGGAGGTTACCGACCCGATGGGGGATTTAGGCAGGGCCAGCAGGCTCCCCAGGAGTAGCAAGTTCCTCAGGGTCATCAGGGCCAAGGGAACTAGGGGAGGCCAGTAAGGCTAATGCCATTAGGGTCAACGTCAGGTCCAATAGGGCCAGGGGCATAGACAGTTCCAGGGTCATTGCTTTACATGTGGCCAGCAGGGTCACAAGAGTAGAACTTGTCCACAGTGAGACAAGGCACAATGGTAGGGTGCCCAACAGGGGCAACAGGCTCTGATAGCTCCAACACCAACATCGACCCCACAGCAGTATTAGGGCCAGATGCATTATGGGCGTATGTTTAACATCTTAGACATACTGATGCCTCCATCACCATAGACGTTGCTTGTAGTAGAGGGTACATTTCCTATTCATGGGCTTGAGGGTAGGATTTTTTTTTTACACTGGGGCATCACATTCTTATTATTAAGACTAGAGTTTCATGGGTCGCTGGATTACTAGAGACAATCGATAGTCTCATTATGTGTGTTGATTCATCGATTAGTAGTGGTTCATAAATACATTCGATCTGTAGAGGTGTCTATATTTTCATAGGGAGACTGAGCTTAGCAGAAGACCTCCAGTGTTAGATATGTAGGTCTATGGTGTGATTCTAGGTAAGGATTGGATGGCAGGATATAGAGCGATGGTAGATTTCTATGAGAGGACTATCATGTTCTCCATCTCAAGGAAGGAGATGGTCTTAGTGGCGATGCCTATGACTGAGGGAGGATCGCGCACTCTCCTATACTGTATTGGGGAGGAGACCTCACCTCGTAGGAGATAGTGGTACATTTAGACTCGATTTCGACAGTCAGGGAGTTTGAGGATGTATTTCAGGACATACCCGGGCTGCCACCGAGTCGAGAAATAAAGTTTGTCATCTAATTAGCACCGGGGATGCGACCGATTTCTAGAGCACCGTATTGCATGGATCCTTTGGAGATGCAGAAGCTGAGAGAGCAGATTCAACAGATTTTGGGTCAGGGTTTCATTCAACAGAGAACTTCGCCGTGGGGTGCACTCGTGTTGTTTGTGAAGAAGAAGGATGGTTCGCTTCGCTTGTGTGTTGATTACAGGGAGATGAACAAGGTGACAATACGGAACAAGTATCCATTACCTAGGATTGATGAATTGTTTGATCAGTTGAGAGGGGTTGCATACTTCTCAATAATTGATTTGAGGTTCGATTATCACTAGTTGCGCATCAAAGAGGAAGGCGTAGCTAAGATCACTTTCTTGTCGTGGTATGGGTCGTATGAGTTTAGGGTGAGGCCGTTTGGGCTCTCCAATGCGCCTGCAGTGTTCATAGATCTCATGAACAGAGTATTTATGGAGTTTCTGGATCAATTCGTGATAGTGTTCATCGACGACATTCTAGTTTACTCGCGTACCGAGGAGGATCACGCTGAGCACTTACGAATGGTTCTGTAGACACTATGGGACCATCAGCTGTACGTCAAATTTGGAAAGCGTGGTTTGGCTTCGGGAGGTACAGTTTGTTGGCAATTGGGGAATTATTGTTGATCCGAGTAAGGTATCGGTAGTGAGGGAATGGGGGCAGCCCATGACACCGATAGAGATTTGCAACTTTTGGGGGTTGGTCGGATATTACCGTCGCGTCATAAAAGGGTTTTAAAAGATTGTGGATCCGTTGACGAACCTGATTCATAAAGGGGTGCCATTTGTATGGAGCGATCATTGGTAGTTAGCGTTTGATGAGCAAAAGAAGTGACATCAGCACCCATACTTGCTTTGCCCAGGGGAGGATTGGAGTACCGGGTCTATACCTATGCATCCTTGTAGGGACTTGGGGGGAGTTGCAACAGGAGGAGATGGCTATAGCTTATGCATCACAAAAGATAAAGCCCCATAAAAACCACTACCCCACCCACTACCTTGAGTTGGAAGCGGTGGTTTTCGCTTTGAGGATATGGAGGCATTATCTTCTTTGGGGAGAAGTTTACATTGTTTACGAATCATAAGTCACTTCAGTATCTCTTAACACCGAAGAATCTGAACATGAGGCAGAGGCAGTGAAAACAATTCATGAAGGACTACCAGTTTGATATTTAGTATCATCCTGGTAAGGCTAATGTGGTGGCAGACGTGTTGAGCCGGCGACCTACTGGAGAGTTAACAGAGGTCTGTAAAGCGAAGTGGAGAAAGTTTTGATAGGAAGATGAGGTTGCCAGAGCATGCATTACTGTTATGACCATCACTACCGATATCATTATATAGGTAGTTAAGGCACAGGCAGGGGATCAGTTCTGTCAGGACCGGGTATAGAAGTTGTTAGGTGAGGGTGCAGAGTCTTACTTAGTCAGCTCAGAGGGAGGCCTTCACTTTAATGGGAGATTGGTAGAGCCCGAGGATGAGGATTTGAGACATGAAGTTATGACTGAGTCTCTTGGTTCTAGGTTTGTAGTACATCTCGGTGGGGATAAATGTTCCAGGATATAAGGAGATATTACTTGTAGCGGGAGACATAGAAGAGTTTGTCTCAAAGTTTGTTACTTGCCAGCTTATGAAAGTTGACCGTCAGAGGCGTTCGGGGATGTTACAATTTCTTGAGATTCCCGTGTGGAAGTGGGAGAGAATTTCGATGAACTTTTTTACTAGGCAACCTACGTCACAACAGGGTCACGATTCCATATGGGTGATAGTGGATCGGCTTGCCAAGGTGGCTCAGTTCTTGCCACTTTGCACAGACTACAAGATGATGCAGTACGCCTGACTATTCATTTTAGATATTGTTAAGATGCACGAAGTCCCTATTAATATTGTGTCTGATAGAGACAAGTTTTTTATGTTACACTTCTGACAAAGCTTTTAGGAGGCCATGGGAACACACTTGCAGTTGAGTATGACGTATCAGCCACAGACAGATGGGCAAACTGAGAGGGTAAATCATATGCTTGAGGATATGCTGAGAATGTGCATGTTAGACTTTAGGGGAAGATGGGAGAGATAACTTCCATTGGAAGAGTTTGTGTATAACAACTCATACCAATTCACTATTGGCATGGCACCGTTCGAGGCATTATATGGGAGACCTTGTCATTCACTAATGTGTTTGTTAGAGGTGGGGGAAAATAAGTTATTGGGACCCGAGATGATTAGGGAGACTATTGCCAAGATTGAGTTGATTCGGGGACGTATTCAGATAGCTCTGAATAGGCAGAACAGTTACTCCGATGCTGACAGGAGACATGTGGAGTTAGAGGTTGGCGACCAGGTATTAGTTCGAGTATCTCCTATGAAGGGGATCATGAGATTCGGCAAGAAAAGGAAGTTAGCGTCAAGATATGTGGGGTTGTTTCCTATTATAGCGAGGGTGGGACATGTGGCTTATAGACTCGGACTTCCAGAGTATCTTCAGTGGATACACGATGTGTTCCATGTGTCATCGCTGAAGAAGTACAATAGGAGTGGGAGAGCTTTCTGGACCGTTCCACTTGAGAAGGTCGATTTGCAGCCAGATGTCTCTTATGAGGAGAGACCCGTGGCTATTCTGGATTGTAGTGAGCATAAACTTCGATCCAAGGTGGTGCCAGTTGTACGAGTTCAGCGGGGACACCACAATGCTGATGAGTCTACATGGGAGCGGGAGGATGACATGCGAAAGCAGTATCCAGAGTTATTCACCGCAGGTATGTCCTAATTTCAGGGATGAAATTCCTTTGTAAGGGGGGAAGTATGTAATACCCCATATTTCTGCGTATTTTTAATTTTAATTAATTCGGGAATTAATTTGGAAAAATAAGTTTTATTTAAATTACACGAGTGACGTAATTTAAGTTGATTAAATAATAAAAGTGATAATTAAATATTAATCGAGAGATGATACGGATTAATATTATGTTATGAAATTTACTAAGTGTGAATAGTAAATAATTAATAATTATTATTATACAACATAGTGAGTGATATCTGCGTATTTTGTTTTGTCTCGATCGGGAGTCGCGTGTAGACTAATTTGAGGTACAGATAGGAAACATATTTTAAGTAACTCGGATGATAATTTATAGGTCATTAATGATTCCAAATGGGTCCAAATAGTAAGAACAGTGTACCCGGGGGTATAGTTTTGGTCCCGGGTCAATTTTATATCAAACCAACACCTATTGAGTGCGTTTAAGTCATTTGGCAAATAGAGATTTAGGAACCTACGAAATTTGCAACCATATATCAGATGTTAGATAGAAGGGGCTAGGGTTAGAAACACCAAAAACAAAAGGAGGCCATTAAAGAGAAGAAGGAGAACATTCTCAAGGCTTAAGGAAAGGATTTTGAGGGATTCAAAGTGTTCTTGAACCTCAAACCAATTGGGAAGGAAGGTTGGAAGAGGAAAGCATCGACCACCATATTCAACCCACGAAATCAGACCACCCACACCAAGGCAAGTTATTTATTGAAAATTAATATGAAGTTATAATACCAATGTGTAGGGTTTTATTGATAGTTTTGATTAAATCAATATTCTTGTGAGAGAGAGAATGATTTTTATGCATGTTGGGATAGGATATGCATGTAAAACGATTTAAAATATGTAGAGGATTAATAATCAGAGGTGTCTTGATCATTAATACGAATTTAATCTGAGTTTTCGGATGAATATGTGGGAAGAACACAAAATTAGGGTTTTGATGAAGTTTTGGCTTTTGATTCGTTCTTGATTGAATTCTGTGATGATTTAATATGTTTAGAATGTTAGAAACCATCCTAATGCATGTAAAAATGGTTAGGAATGATTAGTTGTGATTTGTGTATAGTGTAATATAAGTCTGGAACTTGAGAATGGTGGAAAAATGCCGAAATGTGAAGGTTGAAGATTAACTGCACGGGTGCGAATCGATATAGCTAAAGGCGAATCGATTTGACGTCGGGCAAATCGATTCGGTTACCCAGAAAATCGAAAATTCCACCGTTTCGTCAGAAATCCCTAAATCATTGTTGTGAGATTTTTTGAAGACTTTGGTACATTAATATTGAGAGAATAATATATTACAGTAGGCTTATGGTGGGGGTATGGTTTAGTCTTATTGAGAGGATTAAGACAAGAATGGAATTGGATTAAATTATGTCGTAATTAATCTCAGAGACGCGTAAAGAATGAAATGTACGGTAAGTATTAGAGAGAAATATACTACGTACTAATATGAATAATTTTGTTGTGTGAATACTTGTCGATGGTTAGTAATACATAGGTTATGTCCATACCTAAAGTATACTAAATAAATATTGGTGTTCAAGGTGTGATTCCAAGCCAATATATACATATGATTAATATTGGTGATCGAAGTGTCTTTTTGAGCCAATGTAATCAATAACAAATGGGGATCGAGGTATGATTTTTAGCAAAGCGATATACATCACTATTGGTGATAGTGGTAGGATTCCGATCCAATAATCCCAAATGCGTGATACGGGGATGTGTGAAATATATACCTTATGATTATTCTACTTATGAGTGATAGTAGACTCGCAGATGTTATATATGTATATATATATCAGAGAGGAAAGTTAACTAGAGAGATTTAATTAGCAGATTAAAGATAGATCGTTAATATATAAGAATATAAATTAAGAAGTGAGACTTAATTATGAAGATTGAATTATAACATGGTGTGAAATGTTACGTGAGAAATAATTAACATATGAGAGGTGTTAATAAAATAAGGTACTGTGTGGGCGGTACGAGAAGTTAGACATGTAGATAAGTTCGATTAGATACTTTAGTCTAGTTAGCTTGTGTAGTATATCTGGGTGGGATAAGTATAAAACGTTAGGCATGCACTATAAATGAGAGGTGAGGAGTACTCAAGAGAGAGTGTACATGAACCTAACATGTGTAATCAATAACCGATTTTATATTGTGATAAACGCTTGCTAACTATTTTCAAAATATTTTTAGTACTAACTCTTTATATCAAAATATTTTCAAAACCTTTTAGGTGTCTAACCACAGGGACGACAGACTTGAGGACGCCATTCTAAGGGCTCATAGCTGTATCATTATGGATGCTGATAGGATTTTTTTAGACGATTCCTCCATTCAGATCTAGTGTAGGATCTCAAATTTATTCCATGGATGGACATGTTGTTCGTTGATAGTTTTCCAGTTATTTTGTTCTTTCAGTATAATAGATTATTTGGTTTTGGATTTTAGCCGATGGTTTATTCTGCAAGACTTTTATTCACTAATATATTGTGATGGTTGGACTCTAGTATATTGTAAATGTTTAATTTTGTTCTGCATAATTCATTTTATCAATTTTAATGAAAGATAAAATTTGGCAACAGTCTAATTTCACTTACGTGGTTAGTAATTAAAAAGTTTTCAACAGTGACGCTAAGAATGAACCATATGAGAAACCTGTTTTAATTTAATAAAGGACTGATCACCGGCGAGGTGTCATAGACAAACCCTATGGTCTTATTACTAGTCCTCAATCATGCCCATCGTGTCTATCTAAATAAGCCTCGGGATGATTGATCCTTGTTAAATATCGAAATGTCATCAATTAATTCATTAACATGGATTATTCCCGTGTTAGGATTTGCAATCTACGTTTCCTCAAACAAATTATATGATCACGCCTAGCCTCGACGGATATAATTTCACCACTTCTAATCACACTTATTAATGGTTTCTCAGACAATCACATCATTACACAAGTCTATCCAACCGATGTCTCCTATGAGATTATTATGCTAACCAAGAGTCATCCTAATCAACACAGCGCAAACATACACAAGTGATCATACTCACTCCGTACAATTCTTAATGGAGCGTAACACTAATACCACCTCACATTGTGTTAAGCTTCAACATTTGCAATAATCTCAAATCATGACCTAGGGACGCACGACCAAGCCGTAGCTAGATATACTAGTTAAATAATGAAACATGATAACCTAAAGCAATTAAGTAACATATGCAAACTATATGCAGCAAATGTGAGACCATGCGCACACACAAAATAGTGTAGAACAAGGTGCTTCTGAAGAAAATCGCATTAATAAACCATGACGCATCAACCACAATCGGCCTAGCCCGCATCACTACTGAGCTTATGCAGCGCTGCTCCCGAATTACAACTGATCAAGAACTACTCATTACCAGGATCAAAGAGGATACAAGAAATGCAACGAATAAGGTGACTAGCACGCCAAAAGGAAACAATCAAATTTCGGCAATGAAACTACCCACATGAAGTGCAAACCCATAACATATGCTTGAAGTCCCTAACTTTTACCGATACTAGTGAAGAACCTAAGCCTTTCCACGCACGCTATCATTCCCTCTTAACCCTTATGAGTTCTAACCACAAATCATCCATCCATGCTAGAGAGACGGAGTACAAAACCAATTTCTTTGGGAAGCTGAAATGCTAGGCTTCCCTCCTTAGGACAATTGTCACATTCCTATCATTGGTAAGAGCAACTAACTAACCCAAATGAATTTACAATTCTTCAACACTTATAGCTAGTCACTCACCTATTGTACCTAAGCCTTCATAATTTTTTACTCGCGATAATCTAACCTTAGTTTTTGAGATCACTCTCATCAATGTCAAACACCATGCTCGCCTGGTATCAAACATTCAACTCACACACTATTAATATAACTCTCAGCATAGCGTACATGATCCCAAATTATAATCATTCTAATGGAACCTCAAACCTTCAAGCATTACCCATGTCTAAGACCTAAGGATTTTCTTCACTAAAATCATTTCTTAGTCGTTCATGTAGCACACGTAGGTGCTATAATTCAATCTAACATTTCACCCCGTGTGCTATATCTAAAAACCATAACGAAAATCATCGTGTTCTAAGTCTCCCAAGTGCACCACCTAGAATTGGTAAACCTATTTTCGATATGCATATCACCACATGAACTTCGATGCAACAATGATTTCTAAAGGTTTTTAGGGGAGGCACTATTGTCATTGTGACACACACTACCCACCCTCAATTTTACTTATTGGAAATGTCTACTGTTTGACTTAACATCTCACTAGATAAACCTTAGTATACATCTCCAAGGAATTTTCGTTATAGATTCACATGTCTAACTATGTTACTATCCTGAAGTCAATCTCACTAGACCACATCTTTTGAACCCTTATGAGTGTTCAACGATTATAACTTAATTCCCATACTATGTAATCCTCATAATACGTGCTAATCTATCGATTGACATAACTATGTAGTTTGGTAGGATATGGGACGTCGGGTATTGCCTATAAAAACCAAGGCCTGTACCACGGACACCACAAGGGTACATATTTCTGAATATCACACTATAATAAGCAAATTATATTTTAACAGCATCCAGGTTTTTGGTAGGACACTTGGCGTCACGTATTTCCCAATATGAGCCCCACCCTAATGACGCCACAAGGGGTCCTATTCTAAAATGTCACAACTTATTTACTTAACATTAAGTCACCACGATCATCTAGGTTCACCCATTGGTTACTTCAATCATCAAGATTATCTAAACCCACATCATAGCCAAGGTACCTAAATCGAGATGCACTAAACCCAAGTCCTAAATAATGGGACCTAGTAATTCCTCATCACAAAACCAACATTTATAAACAAATTTCTCATTCATTTAGTTTTAGGCCTTCCAGCTAAGTCGTGGCAAACATGAGACGATGTTACCACTACTACTAAGGCTTCTAGTAGGATACATGACATGGCGTATTACCCGCTCATTCCCAAGTATACACCACTGATGCCACTAAAGATTCTATTCATCAAATGTTGCATTTCTCTATCAATTACAACTCGAGAGAGTTACCTAAGGTTCACTCACTTTCCACTATAACCCATCATTGTCACTTACGTGACTCTTTGCATAAATGGCCAGTAACTCTAATCATGTCTCATAAGATACATGCATTTGCCAACAACCACTAAGGCGTTCACCCCTAAGGATAACATGTATTCCTTTCTTTAACTCGTGGGGTTAAATACTATTGAAAAACGTTGCTAATGCCGTTTAATACAAGATTAAACTGTATAAGCAACTCCGAGATGTTTGTTGGAGAAACCCTTTTCTTTTGAAAATAAAAATTATAAACAAGAAGATGTGTTTACAAAAAACTTATGTACGAGAGTAATCAAGACTTTGTAATCAGTTTTTAAAACAAGACAGTTTTAAAAATCAGCACACTATAGACTGAGATGAGGAGATGAAGATAATAAAACACACAGTTTTTAACGTGGTAAAACCTCTCCCAACAGAGGAAACATCCACGGTGACTTCTAAGTCACAAAAATAAAAATCCACTAATAACAAATAATAGTTACAAACAATACAACATACATGCACACAAATTAACCTATTCTCAGTTTAGGAATATACCCCACTTGGTGTCCTTCTAACTTCTCATAGATCTGATTGTTGATGATGTTCTTCCAGTTTGATAACTTCCTTTGCTTTAGCTTCCTTATGTCGACTCAATGATCTTTGATCTTATACACAACACTTCCAGTGTAGTAGTGTGTTAAGTGTTTGCGAAGTGATTCCTATCACATGCATGAACTCACACACACTTAGATTTACAAACAGTCCTAGAAAAATTACATATAAAGTCTATATGCTGTGATTTTGTTTTCTTTCCTTCTTACAGAACTAAAAACCTGTTTGACCTTTAATATAACCTAGATTCCACGGATATCTCGCTTCAAAATCGGTCAAGATCTTAATCAATCTCGATTTTAAAAATATTTTTGAGATTGAAAATCTCCAAGTGTGAATCCAACTAGGTCAAGGTTAAGTTTTGTAAGAACAGAAACCATAAAACATTTTCAAAACCAAATCAGTAAAGATTTTCTTAAACCAAGTAAGAAATATGCAGATCTAGTGAAAATGTAACATGCAGAATGTAGATCTAGAGTTTCTATGAAAAAGAAACACAGATCTTCACACGAATGTTTAAGTTGTAAACAACATCATAGACAAAGAGGTTATAGCTTCAAATGAACAAACCACTCTCTCTCTCAAACACTCAAGGTTGTGTTTGGGGTTAAGTGTATATGAAGGTTTGATTCAGAAAAATGAAGTGTTTAGGGTTAGGGTTTGGTTTTTGGCTAACACAGTTTCTTTCTCTCTCTTCTCTCTTTTCTTTTCTCTCTTCTCTCTCACTTCTCTCTTCTCTCTATTTTTTTTCTCTCAGAAATGACGAATGCCCAAAAATCTTGAAAGTCTGAGAAGTGGGGGGTTTATATAGGGGTGAGGGAAGGTTCTGGAAATGCGCATGGAATCAATGGCTGAGATTAAGTCATCCTACGATTGACTTGATCTAAGGGTTATAAAACAGCGGTGGTTAAGTCCAAAGTGATTGGTTCAAACGATGGCACACGGATAGGTTTAAAACACATGCAGACCATCGATCAGCTTTGATCCAACGATCATCAAACCACCAGCGAACCCTCTCACATAACAAACACAAATAGATGAACCAGGAGGATGACAAGTGTTGAAATATGAGTGGCTCACACACGCGCGTCCAAAGTAATTACAGCAAGCACCCTGAAGTCTCTAGCGCATTTACATTCTATCCAAACAAACATTCCATTGAAAAATGAAGTTTTTAAAATAGAAATTTTACCCCACAAATTATATAAACACATTTTATTAATGAAAACATTTATTTAAAATATGTTTAAAAATGTTTAAAAAATTCCCAAAAATAATTAAAACCACATTTTAATGGGAATTAATCACACAATCAATTTTAAGCAATATATACACATGTATGCACTTCTAATTGTGTGTAGTGTGATTCAATTTATACCTTCATGGATCATTGAAGAGGATTAGAGAGATAAGTTCTGAGGCTTTTTGGATTCTAGGATAGACAACCAATTTTGTCACTATTTCCAAACTAGTTGAACACTTATACAATATAGACTTAAGTAAGTCAAAGGTATAAGGTGCTTCAACTTATACAACTAAGCCTGACTTATTCGGTAGCATTGAACCATACAATTTACATAATCATCATATTCCTCATCAATCACAATATTACCCATTGATCAAATTTACCTAATTACATCATGGGTATTGACCCTCTATATCTGTCACGCTTAAGGTTACATAAACTTGAAATCACGATTTGTCGTTACACAGTTATGACACTTTAACTATAATGGTTACACACCATTTGGTGCCACATGCCTAGTGGGCATAATATCATTCTATCAATATCTCCAAAGACTCTATGTCAACAAAGGCTGAAACACAAACACTTCACACTATGAACCACGGTGTCACCTCTTATTGGCTTACGTGGATACCCATAAATTATTAACATACATAATCAGAATGCGGAAGAGAATTATAATAGTTAACTTGATCGTAAGCCACTTGGCACTAACTTACTTGTTGTGCTAACCTCGTTGACCTTACTGTCGAGGACATGAACTACAACAGTCACCAAACTAGCGTGACTGTCCCCAACCAACACCGACATCGAATGATCCACTACCGGTCGCACCACATCACCACCGAAAGGAACCTTGAACCTAGAGCTATGATACCATTTGTAATGACCCGACCTGAATTTATGGGTTACTCGTGAGTCAACCCGGCCTGAATCGGACATTAGGTGTGAAGTGCAGTGAAACAACCTAAACAATGGTTCTAGTCCAGTTTTATTTTAGTTAACATTCCACTTGTTAGCATGCGATTCCAATTTCAAGGTAAACTACTTGTGGGACCCAAGGGGAGCACCCCGAAGTCCAAGTAAACAGAGATGCTAACGTAAAATAAATAAGTATACTTACTTGTACAATGCCCTCAAAATACGAACCTGCACCCCACTTTCCCTAACAAAGTGGAGTTGTGAGCCTATGTCAAATGGGAATATACAAGCAGTATAGAAACGAACGGCATAAAGGAATACTCACATGCTACAATCACATGCATGCGAAAATATACATGTATCTGCATATATATACACACCTTTCAAAATACATGTTCCATGCCTTAACCGTTTTTACTTTCAAAAACCTTACCTGTCTAGATTAATTTCCCTTAATCTTATAAAGACTTCCTTTATTCACACTTAACATTTCTCACTTTATTTAACACACCCGGTTCAACACTTGAAACCACCACACTCTTATTCATTTGAATGTACTTTAGTATTTTCATTAAAAATCATCGCTACAACGCACACATTCACCGTGTTACAAAATGTTTACTTATCATTTGAAAACCTTTTTCGAAACATACTTATGAAAATTATGGGTTTAACATCTTAGGTTACTTAACCACCCATTTGCTCACTTTACTTTACCCATTTTACCTTAATTTTATGGATATTAATAGTTTTACACATTTACTTGTCCATTTCACCTTTATCGAAACATTTATTACATTCCTTCAAGTTAGGTTGTATTAACACATTTCACCACACAACCCGTTTCTTGACATGTTCCTTATTCCCTTTATATTTTCTCGAAATTACTCCTTTGTCACATACTTACACGGGCTCCACACAGGCAGTAATGCTCACAATATGCTCTGGTTAGTGATTTAGGACTTTTCATCCAAGGGCTTCAGGCCCTTCTTGCTTATTACCGATTGCATCCGAGTCATCACTAATGTGTTTAACATTTTACACATGTCCACATTATTCCATTTCCTTTCTTTTACTCGGCTGAAGTCAAAACCCAAACTTAACCGTTTGTTTTTCTCATAGCACTTGGAAAATTGTTTCTTATCTTCTTTTTAATCCCTTATCCACACACGTGATTTATACTAAAATCATTCACGCTTTAGGACTTAATTCATTTTCCCACACATTAGTGTAAAGACATTCTTTAATATTTTTATTCCATAAAAATTTTCCACTTTAAATGATTTACCAATTTACCCTTTATTTTCCAAACTTGCAATTTAGTCCTTTAACAAGTATATTTTTCTCAAAATGGTTATTAAGTTACCAGCTTAACATTTAAAACAATTTAGCCATTTTAACACTTGTTTAATACCGCACTTTTTTCCAACTTTCACACTTGTCACTTTAACACCTTTAACACATAAAATAGCACCCTTTACATTTTAAGTTCCCAAATTTTTGTTTTGCAAGAAACTTAAAAATATTTATTTCATAAATATTTTGACAACATTAACATCATTCTACATTTTTATTTCATAAAATGTACGTTATTTCCTTTTACTAAAAATACACACAAATAATATTTTCTTATATTTTTATTCCATAAAAATGTGTATTATTTTTTATTGTATAAAAAAAATATCACAATAAAGGATCGACGTAGAACAACCACAATTAAGCAAGAAAGTATAAAATCACATACACAACACAATTATGTACGTGGTTTGGCAACTTGGCTACGTCCACAGAGAGGTCTACTATTTTATTAAAATTTTCTCAATATGTTTGGTTTCTTCCCCTACTCCCCGGGCCAGGGGTTAAAATTTATAGATGTTGAGTTTGAGTTGTAGAAGTAACTCCAAGATAATCATGATGGGATAAACCATGAATCCCCTGAATCAACGATATTATTGGAGATTGTCTTGATCAAGTCCCGAGGTGATTAAGTGTATTATATAATACACGTGCGTATCTTTATTTCATGGTTTGGGCCGGGCAGCTCTACAGGATTGTTGGGCTTGGTCGGCTTATCCCCATGGGCTGAAATAACTGAGTTCCCACATTTCTTTTTCACTAGATATGCACCAAAATGACATTTCGTACATTTTTATTCCATAAAAATATTTATTAATTCTTTTTCACTAGAACTACACCAAAATCACATTTCTTACATTTTTATTCCATAAAAATGTTTATTAACTCTTTTTCACTAGAAAAACACCAAAATGACATTTCTTACATTTTTATTCCATAAAAATGTTTTTTTTAGTTTGACTAGAAAGCATACTACTGTGACACCCCGCCTAATTAAATACCGGGCGATCACTCCTTTATTAAATTAAATCAAGGTTAACAGTTGGTTCATTCTCAGCATCACTGTCGATAAAAATAAATTTTCCAATTTAACACCCTAAATAATTAAGCTAAGTGTCAAAAACATTTTTCATACAAACTTTCCAAATTTTAATTAAAGAAAAGATTTATTTATTTAAAACAACATTTCTACAATTAAGAATCACACCACGATGAACTAAATAATAACATACATTCGTCAATCGAATGTCAACATAATAAAACTAAAATCACAAGTCCATACTGAAATAAATCCCAAAGAACAATACTGGAAATGACTGAAATATAAATGTCCCAATCAACAAGTGAGATGATAAAAAGGGTGACACGTGCCCAATAAATGAGAGTTCTAAGAGTGGAGTCAATAACAGAAGCCGTCTACTCAAGTGACCTGCAACTCCCACCTAAGCTGCAGCTCCTTCTTCTCAAGAGATCCTAAGCAAGACGCCCCTGTGGCTGGGCACCTGAAAATATATATATATATATATATATATATATATATATATATATATATATATATATATATATATATATATATATATATATATATATATATATATATATATATATATATATACAAGAGAGAGAGAGAAAAAGAAACGGGTCAGAGCCCGAAAGTGTGTTTGATTTTAAATTACGTTAAGCAAGTATTTAAATTGATACAGGCCAATGCAACAACATATTAGTGCGTCTCTCCCTTGAGAAATACTCACCTCTCTTCTAATGTGCACACCTATCGCACTAACCTTCCCAACGGTTTGTTTTAGCATCTAACATACTAGTCTTTCTAACAGCTTTAACTTAACTTAAATTACTCGTAAGATTTATAATACACGATAGCCACTTTAAAAGATGTTCCAACAAGTAGCCCAAAATTCTCTATTTTTAACTTCATAAAAATAATAAAGTTCCCGTGACATTTTATACTTTCTCAAAACAAGTATTTAACAATTTGAGTCAACAACCATGTTCTACTTATCAAATCTCAGTAGACAGTTTCAAATATCATAATCTCATATATATATATTAACTACTCGTATAATATATATAAATATATATAACAGCACCCCGAATAAAACTATGGTGCGTGCATACTTCCACTATCCAAAGCCCCATATCACTCATTTTAAGGGGAATACATTCAGAATCACTCTTGAATTGTATTAACATAAATACACAAACAATATTGAGATAATAAGTGATTCAGGAGACCTCCGCGAGGATTGAGATAATAAGGAGTCGTATTCGGGTAGCCCAAGACAGGAAGAAGAGCTACGCCGATGCGAAACGGTTCTTCCGGGAGTTCAATGTGGGAGATCAAGTGTTGTTGCGTGTATCTCCTATGAAGGGAGTGATGAGGTTCGGGAAGAAGGGGAAGTTGGCTCCGAGGTACGTAGGACCATTTCCCATCATCGAGAGGATTGGGTCAGTAACATACAGGTTGGTATTGCCAGATCATTTACATCGCATCCACGATGTATTCCATATCTCGTCATTGAGACGATATCTTCGGGATGATATGGCCCATACTCACATTGCGATAGACGAGATAGACTTACAGTCTGATAGCTCTTACGAGGAGAGACCAGTGGCTATTCTAGACTATAGTGAGAGGAGATTGAGGTCGAAAGTAGTTCCACTTGTGCGAGTCCAGTGGGAGCATCATAATGTGAAGGAATCTACTTGGGAGCGTGAGGCAGATATGCGCGAGAGATACCCAGAGTTGTTTTTACCAGGTATGCCTTATTTTTCGAATTTCGGGATGAAATTCCGTTATTAGGGGGGAAGTATGTAATACCCCGTATTTTTATGCTATATTTAATTTGGGGATTTATTAATCCAGAAATTAATTATGTTATAATTATTAACGTGATTAGAGTTAGTAATTATGGGAAACTTGTTGAATATTACTAATGAGCATAGTAATATATTATATTGGTTATATTGAATGTCATAAGTGAATTAAATGACTATTTCGGAAATTTAAGTCGGGACGTGCCCGTGTCACGTCGGGACTAATTGTGTTGAATAAAAAGTGAATATTTTATAAGTTATCCGTATGGTCGTTTTGAGTGCGCCGACGCGTCCGGAAGGGTTGAGATAGTCAGAAAAGTGTACCCGGGGGTTTGGTTCAGGTCTCGGGGTGTTTTTGGGCCTAATTAGTGACCCGGGAGGGCATTTTGGTCTTTTTCCAAAATAGGGTAATTAAACCCACGAATTTTAGCAGCCTTTATCAGCTGGTTAGGTTAGCCATTTAGGGTTAGAACATACAGAACCCTAGGACGGCCATTGGAGAAGAGAGGAGAGACCTTTCTAGGAGATTCAAGGCCAAAACACCTCCGTTTGCACCACCGTCACCACCAACGCGTAGATCGCGAGGAGGAGAACGCAACCACACCATAATCCACAGGAAATAAGACTAGTTAAACACTTTCCTGGGATTTCCTGTGGATTATGGTGTGGTTGCGTTCTCCTCCTCGCGATCTACGCGTTGGTGGTGACGGTGGTGCAAACGGAGGTGTTTTGGCCTTGAATCTCCTAGAAAGGTCTCTCCTCTCTTCTCCAATGGCCGTCCTAGGGTTCTATATGTTCTAACCCTAAATGGCTAACCTAACCAGCTGATAAAGTCTGCTAAAATTCGTGGGTTTAATTACCCTATTTTGGAAAAAGACCAAAATGCTCTCCCGGGTCACTAATTAGGCCCAAAAACACCCCGAGACCCGAACCAAACCCCCGGGTACACTTTTCTGACTATCTCAACCCTTCCGGACGCGTCGGCGCACTCAAAATGACCATACAGACAACTTATAAAATATTCACTTTTTATTCAACACAATTAGTCCTGACGTGACACGGGCACGTCCCGACTTAAATTTCCGAAATAGTCATTTAATTCACTTATGACATTCAATATAACCAATATAATATATTACTATGCTCATTAGTAATATTCAACAAGTTTCCCATAATTACTAACTCTAGTCACGTTAATAATTATAACATAATTAATTTCTGGATAAATAAATCCCCAAATTAAATATAGCATAAAAATACGGGGTATTACAACTACAATAATATTTCCTAATATTTTTTACTCCATAAAATTGTATATTTTGAGTTTACTAAGAACACTTCATTATTTCTTATAATCCTACTCATAATCATGCACAATAATAAGACTACAATATTTGTCAAAAGAGTATCAAATGTTATGAAAATGTATTACCCTACCTAAATGATCTCAAAGTGTTGGTGTTGATGAAGATGGGTTATTCCCTTAGCTCCGATGGTGGCCTTAGAGGGAGTCACAAAAAGCTCCACCAAGCACTCGTCCATGGAAGCTCTAAGAAGACCTCAACAAAGCCCTCTTCAAACCCCCCAATAAGATATTCACTTTCTTCTAAGAGTACCTCTTCAACACCCATTATAAACCTCCAACAATACATTTATCTTCTTTCTAAGAATAACCCCCTTCAAATACTCATCAAGGTCACGAGCAACATTTCCATACTCCCTAGAATACTCCTTAACATTGGCGAACAAAGTATTCTGTGGTCTGTGTAAATTTATGAGAACTCTAAATGGAAGGATGCAGTAAGGTAAATGGGGAAAATATGGCTGTGAGTGTATGGAATGAGGATAAGGGGAAAATGATAAATCCTCCACCCTCCACCTCTCTCTCTCTCTCTCTCTCTCTCTCTCTCTCTCTCTCTCTCTCTCTCTCTCTCTCTCTTATACACATTAAAACCCCAACTAACACAACCCTTACGGATAGAAGGAAATCTCCCTATTACAAATATTTCCAAATGACGTTTAAATTTCCCCATAATCGACAAAAAATATGATCAAAGGGTTAAGATTGAGACAACGTACAAAATGACATCCGAGGTAGTAGGTTTGAGATCGTCGGCCATCATTTGAATGACATAAACACCTCGCTCGCATGACTCTACTCGTTGTTCGAACGACATATCTGGACGTTCGAACAACCCTTTGAATAACGAATCCTTCTTTGATATCCTATCTTCTCTTTATTTGCATATTTACACCAACTATCTTCAATTCTTAAGAAAGGCACACCCACTATTTAATTAATCAAAAATCAATTAATCTTATATCTATATAAAATCCAGAATCCCCTAATTCTCTCCATTTAATCTAATTAGTTACCCATAAATCCTTATAATTTTGATCAGTTTCTCCTCATATATTATCCATACATAATTTAATTAATTTATCGGGGCGAGATATTACAAGGATCAACATCTATCGTCGCTGACTTAAATTTAAAATGATTATATTTATTAAGAACCTTTCCAATGTAGTGAGATTGACATAATGATAATGTATTGCCTTTCCTTAATATTTTGATTCCTAGAATCACATTAACTTCCCCTAAATATTTCATATCAATGTTTGATGATAAAAACCTCTAGTTTCTTCTACATATTTGGGACTTGACTCAAATATAAGCCTGCCATCCACATATACTTTAAAACCATGGGATCTTATTAAAATTATTATGAAAATTACTATAAATGCATTTGTCAGCATCATTTACTTTAAAACCATGTGATCTTATTATCTTATCAAACTTTTCATTCCATTGCATATGAGCTTGTTTAACGCCATACAGAGATTCAACAAGTTTACACACTTTCTTTTCTTGGCCAGGCAAAAGAAACCCTTCAGGTTGTTCCATATAAATCTCTTCTTCTAAATCACCATTTAGAAAGGTTGTTTTACATCCATTTTATGAATCAATAAATTATTAATAGAAGCAAGAGATATTAATAGTCTAATTGAAGTTATGTGTGCAACAGGTGCATATGTGTCAAAATAATCACTTCCATATTTTTTATATCCTTTAGCGACTAATCTCACTTTAAATTTATTAATTGAACCATTCAAATTTAATTTCCTTTTAAATATCCATTTGCACCCAATTGGTGTTGCTCTAGGGGAAAGATCTGTAATAGCCCAAGTTTGATTTGACAAAAATGTGTTCATTTCATCATTGATTATTTATTTCCAAAATAATGCATCCCTAGATGTTACCGCTTCATGAAATATAGTCGGTTCATCTTCCACATTAAGAATAAATTTTGGTTTGTTCTTAGTTTCATTCAAATTTCCCTCTGTAAGATAAATTACAAAGTCAGGTCCAAATGTCATACTATTGTTAGAGTATCCAATAAAAACACACTTGTAAGTCCTATTTAATAACTTGAGTCTTTTAAGTTTGGATTTTATTACATAAGCAAGACATACCCAAACTTTGAGACGGTTAAGATTAGGTTTATGATTAAACCATAATTGATATGGTGTAATATCCTTATTTTTCAATGGAACTCTATTTAGAATATAACATACAAATAAAATTGCTTCACCCCACATAGAAAACGGCAACCCATAACTGATTAACATTGAATTTATCATTTCAAACAAAGTCCTATTTTTCCATTTTATTGTTCCATTTTATTGCGATGTGTATGGTACTGTAACTTGCTGAATTATTCCATAAGTATTACAAAATTGAATAAATTCATTTAGGTAGTACACACCACCTCTATCGGATCATGGGATTTTGAACTTTCGATTTTGTTGAGTTTCAACTTCTACTTTAAAATTAATAAATCTATCGAATATTTCATCTTTACTTTTAAGTAAATATATATATGCATATTTGGAGTAATCATCGATAAAAGTTAAAAGATATTTATTTCCTCCACGAGTGATATTACTCTTCATATCACATATATCACTATGTATAAAATTAAGCATTTCAAATGTCCTCTTAATAGATTTAAATGACTTTCTAGTTATCTTAGATTGAGCAAAAAAGTTCACATTTATCGTAATGGTTATTTTAGCAATCAGAAATTAATTCGAGATTAGTCAAATTTTTTAATCTTCTATAATTAACATGACCTATGCCATAAATAAATAAAATCAACCATATAAACGGAACTAATATCATTCATTATATTAAATTTGATCATGCTGTTACAAGAGTACCCTTTACCAATAAACTGACCATTCTTGGATAACACAAGCTTATTCGACTCATACGCAAGCTTGAAACCTCTCTTATTGAGATGGTCTCCAAACACAAGATTTTTACACAGTTTCGGTACATGAAGTACATCAATCAAAATAAGAACCTTCCCAGATGTTAATTTTAATTCCACTGTTCCCTTTCCAATTAGTTTGATGCAGAGGTTATTAGCAATTTTTACTTTCTTTCTATCGATATCTTGATATGTTTTCAGAAGAGAATGAGCTTTGAAGATATGAACGGTTGTGCCGATATCTAACCACCACCAACTTCCATTATCCGTTGAATTTTATTTGCACACCATTGCAATAAGTTCTTCAACATTGTTCTTTTCCTTTGCTACTTGTTTTCCCTTAAATGTCTTCTTTTTAAGTCGACATTCTCGAGCAAAATGACCCGG
The DNA here is from genome assembly GCA_949130495.1 of Sambucus nigra. Classification (NCBI taxonomy): domain Eukaryota; kingdom Viridiplantae; phylum Streptophyta; class Magnoliopsida; order Dipsacales; family Adoxaceae; genus Sambucus; species Sambucus nigra. The sequence goes on along the minus strand of OX422223.1, from coordinate 28,399,610 downwards.
TTTGTCAAAGAAGTAGCATTTACCTTTCTTCTTTTTATTTGCACCTTGGTTTTTAAATTTTGAATCATTCCTTGCTTTGAGTTTGTAATATTTGGCATTTTTGGATGTTTGACCCTCAACCATATTTTCCTTGGAATGATTATCACTTTGATCTTCCTTCCTTTCCCGAATACTAGAATCTTCTTCAATATGAAGATGGCGAAGAAGGGATTCAATTGTGTATATCTTTTCATCTTGATTAATTTTCTTCTTAAAGCCATTACAAACGGAAGGAAGTTTATAAACAACCACCCCCACCTGAAATTCATCTTATAGATTTATTCCGGCGGCTGTAAGATCACCAACTATTTGTTGGGAGTTCATGAGCTTGCACAATAACAAATTTATCATTAGTTATTTTACAATTCATATATTTGGAAATAAGAAACTTACGGTTACTCGCTTCCTCATTTTGATATTTATTCTCCAATGCCTTCCATAATTCCTTTGTCGTAGGAATCATCTGATGTGCATTATAGACAGCTTGAGATAATGCATTAAGAATGTGTCCTCGACACATGAATTCATCTTCTTTCCTATTCACACATTTTTACTTGATATCTTTAGTGTCTTCGGGTGTGGGTTATGAAATAGGTTAAAGCCCGCCATCAAGAATATACGCAAGTTTAAGAGATGTGAGAAAGAACATAATTTTCTCTTGCCAACGGGTGAAATTCTCACCATTAAAATGGTCCAGTCAAACCAAATCTTGACACATAACTTGGATGGATTGTGCCACTGTTCCTTCCCTTTTTTCAGAAGTAATATTTCCTAAAACTGTTGGAATTTTATGAAGAAATTATAATAATTATGAATCCAAGTTACTGCAAGACACCTTCTAGGGATGTTGTCTTTTAGGCAATATTTCTACCCTTTTAAATTAAAACTCTGAGTGCACAATGGAGTTAAAGTAGAAATTTTCCTTCAGGATACAATACAGTGACATGTCTTGTTTGATTCAAACAATGTACGGTTTGACTAAACCAATAACAATCTGAAATATCAACCTGATAATGCTAGAGGGCAGAGGGTGGAGAGAGGAGAACAAATCAATTATAGGTATCCAAAATAGAGGCCTGCAATTCTTTTTATAGCCATTTTGGTGGTTGCTCATGAACAGTTGCCTCTTTTTAGGTGCGCGATTCAGCAACCATCAAATCAAGTCCTTTTGGATTTCTTTTAATCGCACGGTCTAGATTTGGCGTCCTATCATCAGAAAATGGACGCACCCCTATATGAAGCACCATGAGTCAATCTAATGGTTTAGATTAACCCACTTGGCTTATAACATCCTTTGATCAGATCGATTAACTACAGTCATCGATCTGGTTGACTTTGATAAAAATTTAGGCTCCCATGCTCTGAGTCAAGTGCCAAGTGCACCATCAAAGTGCCCAATGCGCCCTAAGTCACCTAATTTCCCTTTTGCACGTCACACGATCGCGTAAACGCACGCCGCATGTCGTGATTTGTGGTGCTTTACACCACCGCAAAGCACCATAACATAGCCTATTTGACTAGAAGACTAATAGTCATCTTTTGTCTTTTAGTTATATACCATTTCACTTTCTTGTAAAGTTTCTACGTGGGACACTAAAACCATACCCACCTCATTTACACCCATTTGGCTTTATATCTCTCTCTCTCTCTCTCTCTCTCTCTTTACTGGAAGACCCAATATAAAAATTCACTTACACAAGATTAATACTAAATTATATTCCAAATATAAAAGTCAATAATATAATTTAATTAATAATTATATTTTGAAATTCTAGAAGACCTGGCCTCAAACGAAAGGTGATATCTTTTACCTCAGTGAGAAAGAAGAATGCTTGGTTTAATATAGTGGTAAGGAAAGATATGTCTAGGTTTTTATAATTATTTTAAATTGTTATCCATTATGTGCTCCATAATTATATTAATACTAAGAGTCACTTTGGTTAATGAAAGGGTACTCCAAATACCAAGAGTCAAAAGGGCTCTTGGGCATATACCTTGATGGAAGGTTGATATTAAGTGATTGTTGAAGATTTAGGTCCTATCCTTGTCGATAAATAAGTGACTGATTTTCATCATTCTGGCACACTAAACGACAAAATAGTGAAATTATAGGAAAGGGATTCAAACCTTAATTCTCAAGGGGAATAAATTTTGACATAGTGTTTTGGCCATATAGGGAGATCTAATTGTCAGAATACGTTGAAATCGGAGTATGTTCTTGACATATAAAATATGAAGTCATGTTTCGAAATTTTGCCCGATTGGACATCGTTAAGGTTGACTAATCCATCAATCTTTCCAGTTGTGACATGATGGAGGTATGTTATTTTAATACCATTTTATGTTTCGCATAGTGATTATATGTGATAATCATGAAGATCCAAGATTCTCTTATTATGAACATTTGTATGTGACAATTTAATAAAATTAATGTAGTCCTGATTAATATTATGGTGTTCCTGAAAATGGTTTTACATGTGGTGTCACAGCTAATGTTTAAGATCTCATGATTTTCCTTTATTGGTGTTTGCCTATAATGGAGTTTACATTAAATCAATTTTTGTGTGTGCCTGGGATTTTTGTGACGTTCTTCTTTTGTCGCCTATACCCACTCGTCGGAATGAAAGGTCAAAACTTGATCGGAATTTTCTGAAACTCATATGTCGACAGGAAACATCGAAATAAGAAAAAATAATTGTATACAATTAACCCCATTCCAGTTTTGCATTTTAACGTCGTTTAGACCTTTAAAAATGCATTTTTGTAATTTTTGGTAATAATGTAAACGCTTATAACTCTCGCTTAAAATTTGATTTTATGATTTCGCAAATTGGAGTGTGATCCTGAAAAGATTATTTATGTTATTTTAATGATAACTCAAAATTTTCCATTTTGGGAAGAATAAATTAATTTTCCATATTTTATGGTATAATTCACTACATATATTTTTTATTAAATGGTTATTCTAATATTCATGTTATGTATTATTTGTATTGACCAAAAGGATCAATATAAAATTTTGAATATTAGATGTATGATTATGTGCATAATCTATATTTGGTTATCCAACGGTCCTAATGTAATTATGAATTGATATTTTGACAATAATATTTATATGATGTTGGATGGGAAAGAGATTAAAGTGTCTTAATCTATAATTGTAAATCTTAGATTATTGTGTATGCATTTTCACCCTTAATTATACATGAAGTTTTGAGTATAATATTTGTTGGGGCATTGGTTTTTACATAAATAATGTTTATGATAGTATCTTATTCCAGAAAAACTATTTTTGAATTCCGTTGAATGTTTTGGGACTCTGTAGTAATTTTCTACAGCTCCATGACGCTAACCCATTTTTTTGTTTTTGGATAAATTTAGGTTTCCCCATATTTCATGTATGTTTGATCTAGAACTGTTATAAAATTTTCTTCTAATGATTTTATTTTAGTTGAATATTCGTGCCAAACACAGGCCAACAAATTTCATATGGTAGGATATTAGACTTGTGTTATTGTTAATATTCATATTTTGACGAGTCTCGTGTCTAACACAGGCCAATGATTCATTTTATGTTATACTTAACATTCATATTTTGATGAGTCTCATGCCAAACACAGGCCAACGATTCATATTATTGAATATTATGTTATAGTTAATATTCATATTTTGATGAGTCTCGTGCCAAACACAGGCTAACAATTCATATTATTGAATATTAAATTACTGTTAATATTCATATTTTGATGAGTCTCATGCCAAACACAGGTCAATGATTCATATTATTGAGTATTATTATATTTGTGTTTTAATGAGTCTCATGCCAAACACAAGCCAATGATTCATGTAGCTGAATATCATAATTATTATTTATTCTAATGCTAGTACTCCTATTCAGTTGAATTAAATGCCAAACACAAGCTACAATTCATATGTGCGGATACTAGATTTATGAATTTGTTCAAATGCTAGTATTCATGTTAAATTGAATTAAATGCCAAAGACAAACTACGATTCATATGAATGGATACTAGATAATGTATTTCGATCGGATACTAATATTCCTTTTAAGTTAAATTAGATGACAAACACAGTCTATAGTTCATATATGTGGATATTACATTATTATGATGTTCATGTTTAGTTTAGATTAGTCACCAAACAAGGGGTGCGATATAAATTATGGACATTAGGCGCATTTCTTTTAATGTTGAATTATTGGTGTATGTTCATTCAGTTAATCATCATTAATTTTGCTGGACATCAAACACAGTTACCCCAAGTATGTTAGTTATGATTAAATGAATATTAAAGGGCAACAATACTTTGATTAAGAAATCATTGGACATCAAATACATATGCCTTTGATTTATGAAATCATTTAGCACGTTACCAACTTAAGTTTTTTTTAATAAAACACCAACAACTTAATGTTATAACCGTATTGTGCATTATTATGACCATGAATGATTTGGGTCAATATTTACGATTTGTTACTCATACATAAATGATGAAGTCAAAGTAAATGATTCATGTTTTCCATTTACTATTATTCGTGTAACATCTCATGCAAACTCATTGTCTATTTGATTTTCACATTATGTCTAGTCTTTTGGGAATTTTAAATTAAGAAATAGAGAATTATATAATTTATTCATGTATTACGGGTATTTTACACATGTATTCTTATCTATAATATTTATATAATGTAAGGATTGGTGTTCGTCTAAGTACTCCATACCATAACAGATAAATATTAGACTAATGCATTCATATCTTGCTTATTTTGGTTGACTACCGGTCCACATATGATATTGAATGCTAAGATTTGTGATGTTGCACACATATTATTGTTTATTCAATTATTGTGATTCGATAGCCTACAGGTCCAATTACAATTATTGTGCAAATATTGAGTGGGGATATATATTTTGGGAAGGCAATAATGGTCATCAAATGCAGACGTCATTATTTCTTTCATCATGATATCACCAATTAAGTTTACAAAACCCAAACATGAATAGTTTAGTTCATTGCCTTTGCGATATTTAATGAACATAAGTGGAAAATTTATTGATTTGTGTATGTTAGTCTATACTTAATGTAATATTCATATTATGAAATATTTGGTAGTCACCACAGTGACCCTACTATAATAAAAATGAATATTAAATGTAAAGATGATAGCAGTAGTAACATGCGATGCTTATAATTGTGGAGTATATTGAGTTTAATCATAAAACAATATTATTCCATACAAGGATTTTATTTTGACTGACTGAATGAACTATACATATCATATACATTATTAGAGCATATATCAAGTATATTTAATACCCTAATATCTACCAGCATCATATGATTCTTATTCGATGGTTACTACTAAGAAAAATAAAATGCACATTATTTATCATAGATCTATTAACGTGTGTGTTGTCAAATCAAAGCATTAATTTAGTGAGCATTTTATCTCATATCTTTCACATTTTATGGTGTGATTTTGTTTCTCCAAAGAGATTCAGTCTCGATTATTATGTTGGATATTTATATGAAAGTTAAATATTGAGGCCATTATTAATGATCAATAATGTGTGTAACACTCCATATAAAGTTTGAAGAAATTAAATAAACATGTTGCACACTCGAACTAATAATGATAGAGATAATATGTTTCTTTTATTGTTTGAAACGAGTTTTCATCTTAGCCCTTTGTTTTTCATAAACTCTCAACGCTTCCAATTTTCTTGAAAAATATTTATCTAGCCATGATGGTGTGGGATATTTTTTAAAGCATCTTTCAGTCCTTCTCAAAGGTTATGGCATTCTTTTGATGTATTATATAAAAGAAAATTTGGATATATTATTTTAAAGATTGTTTTCATCCTGCATCATCGTCATAATATTATTGATGAAACTATTTAATCTTGTACCAAATTAAATCTAGACTGCCTTTGATATTTTTTATGGAAAAGAATTTTGTAATATCTCTTATAAATATTGATAGTTAAGTTATGCCTGTAAGGTATTACAATATCTAATATATGTACGACCTATGTGTCCCAAGTGGGACATTATCCCTTAATGTGGACCTACATAGATTATATAATCGTCATTGAGATGTACTTATTGAATTACAAAAAACTAAATGTTAAATTCATTATGAATGGTGAAATTTGTGGGCGTAGCAAATCATGAATATGGTTATTAAGGAAGGGAAGGTACGTATCCCATTACCGATAACTTTCTTGAATACTTGACTTTTGTTGTTGGATTGTTTATACAATAAAGAACACATCAATGATAAACCATTAAATCATGGTATTGTCATTGTAAGACAAATGTAGATAAAATCACAAGGAATAGTATTAAGAAGATCCTAAATGGAGTCTACTATTCTAAGTGATTATATGGTGTATCTACATGAATATAAATTTAGCATAAGGATAAATAAATATTTGTTTTTTTTTCAAAAATCATAAGAAGTCAATTTATTGGACTACGCGATCTCATTGAATTACATTTAAGTTGAGTAGGAAGAGGTCATAAAGACCAAACACAATGTTAATTGTAGTTAAATGAATAATGTTAACTTGTAGTAAAATATTTTATGTGTAATGAGAAAAAGATTATTAATGAACCTTCTCATCTTTTCCAAGGGCATCACTTTTTTCAAAGACATAAAATTCTTATGAGATGAGTAGCTCATTATTATTAGAGTTACATTTAGTGTATGTGAAAACTACCATGCTTACGATATTTCACACATGTTATAAAGAAATGATTGTATAAATTTGAATAAGTTTCCCACCTATGGTATTTTTAGAAGTAAATCATTATATGTTCAATTTGTACAACTTATGATCAGTGGGGGTATGTTTATATATTCAATTTATTGTAAAGTAAAGAAACAAAATATTACGTGAATTTTCATTATGTAATAGATGAAGTTATGAGAAAAGATTATGTGCTCACATTAAAGTTGTTTGTTCATTTTTGGATGATCAATTATTACAACTAAGATTTATTGGTTTTATGGAAAGTATGAAGTTAACTCTTATCTACATATGTTTATTTTGGTTTCCCGACGAATATAATGAAGGAGTGCAATATAATATATTGACTATTATGGAAATCTGAATCTGTAGCATGATTTGATACTTCAACTTATTGATTATGGCAACGTAATTTAAATTTCGAGACTTGGAGTTGTCGACAGTATTACCATGCCGCTGAAATATTATGATACTATCGTTGCAATATTATTTATTAAGATACATTAGGTATTGTGTGAGTAACTAATCACATTGAATGTAAATACCTTTTAAAGAACAATTCTGAAACAAGTGTTATTTAACACATTTGTACAAGTGTTAACTTAGAAAATCCACATGATTGGGCTATCATGAAACCCATTAATGAAGCAGGCTTAAGATATGAGTCTTAAGTATAGCCGATAGAATCTTGATGTGGTGGATTTTTTAGTGCTTATTTTGACACTACCATATGATATCATACAGTGTTTCAGAATCATTTAGTTTTGTCATTATTGTACAATGCATGTGAATGAAATAATGTGACAGAAATAGTCTTTTGCAAAGACATTATTGGACCATTATTAAATAACACTATTTATAGACTTTATTTGACGAGTTGTAATGTTGTGGTACATGAAAGAGATCATGCTCATGAATTAGTATGTGAGTGCCACGACTCACATTAATGATTTTTTTTATTAAGGTGTTTATGAAAAACCATTTAAGAATGACTCAAAGATTATTGCACACTTTATGATAATTATGGATCAAGTGGGATACTGTTAGAAGTATTTTAAATAATTATCCATTATATGCTCCGTAAGTATATTAATATTAAGAGTCACTTTGGTTAATGAAAGGGTTCTCCGAATAGCAAGAGTAACAAGGACTCTAAGGCATATAACTTGATGGATGGTTGATATTAAATGACTGCTAGAGATCTAGGTCATGTCCCTGCCTATGGATAAGTGACTTATTTCCATCATTCAGGTGCACTAAAAGACAACATAATGAAATTATAGGAAAAGGAAAGAAATCTAAATTCTCTGGGAGAGTAAGTTTTAAAATAGTGTTTTGTCCATACAGAGAGATCTAACGGGTGGAATGCCTTGAAATTTGAGTATGAAGCCATACAAAAGATGAAGCCATGTTCCGAAATTTAGCCCGATCGGACGTCGTTAAGGTTGACTACTGCATCAATCTTTCTAGTTGTGACATGATGGAGGTATGTTATTTTAATTCCATTTTATGTTCTGCATAATAATTTTATATGATAATCATGAAGGTATAAGATCCTTTTATTAAGAACATTTGTATGTGAAAATTTAATCTAATTAATGTATTCTTGATTAATATTACGGTGTTCTTGAAAATCGTTTTACATAGGTTTCACATCCAGTTATCGGAGTCTTCTGTAGGTGAGGGTGGATGTATGTGGGTGGTGTGTTTCGATATTTGGATATGGAGGTTCTATGTGTACCTTAGAAAAAATTCGAAGTAGAGATGGGTAAAACTGTTAAAGGTTTTTTGTATCCTGAAGTGGTGAATGTGAATACTTACTGTTTGCCGGTAGTCTTTCCTCCAGAAGTTAAAGAACCATCGATGACATCAGGTGGAAGATAATACGGGATGACAGGGGTGGCGGGTGCGGTAGGGACTCAGTTACTGTACCTCTCTTAATGGGAGAAGATACAATGGTGGGCCTTTTTGACAAAATCAAGCGGCATGTGGGGTGGTTTGGCTTTAGGGGAATTTGAGGGTAATAAGACTGATTCCAATAGTTAATTTTATCCTATGAGATTTCTGTGGTAGAAAAAGGAAAAAGAATAAAACTTCTCCAGTAGGATTTTTTATAAGAAGGTGGGTATGACATGGATGCCTAACCACATAGAAGTTTTCTATCAGAATTTCTACATGTAGAAATTCTGATTCAGTTAGAGAATATGACGTGTAGGATGTTGTTTCTAAGGACGAGTCCAATGGTAATTTCTACCGGCCCTAATTTCTCTCTTAGAAAGATGTTAAGAAAAGAGAGTGCTCCAATAAAGATTTCTTCGTGATTGTGGATCTTCATTGGTTGTTGGATCACAATGATAAATTCTAATGCAATTTATAGATGTGGAAATCTCTTGGGAGTTTGACAATGTGACATGGAATCATCTCAAGACCCACGTCTTTCTTTGAAGGCAGTTTTTACTAACCATTTCCCTCCATATTATATCAAAATGAATCCATATCATATTGATAGGTAATACCACTGGAGATCTAAAACCAAGATATCCTTCCACCAATATCGAAAATATGCTGAGTAGATAAGAAATACCTCTAAATTGCTGTTTAGAATTTGTTATAGAAACATAACCATTGGACTCGGTCTAATAGCAAAGAAAACTGTCTCCTTTAACTGTATAACCATTATTCTAAAATACGTGAAAATACATTATCGTTGGAGATATAATAGGTTTCCATCTTTAAAGAAAACTTCCAACTAGACAAAGAGAACCAATCAGATATCTTCTCCATGTAAGATTTGATGTGTTTGAGAAATCATCCATTTGAGTCGCCTAGGGATGGGTTGTTTCAGTACTTTAAGGACAATATGTTAGAGATATGGGGAAGGGTGAGCACGTGGGCTCTATTGAGCATACAAAGGAATGGTTTTCCCTTTTGGCAGAGTTTTTCACCTGTAGTAATGATAAGGTGTGAAAGTTGAGTGGCCATGGGTCTGTGGTGGGGGAACTAACATTGGTTAAGGAGTGTGTAGTCCCAAACTTTATTAAGATGAGAAACTTTTGTTTTCCCAATAGTGGCATTAATAAGAGGTCGTCGTTCCATCTATATCAATATATAATATATCAAATATCTAAATATAAATTTGGTGTCTCCTCTTAGAGGATTGACACCTGTACTCCCTTTAAAGGTTAAACATTAACTATTTTCTCTTAATCTCCCACCCACCCCCCTTAGTCTCCCCATGATTTAGCAAAATTTTGTATCTCCTATTTTGGACTTCATTTAAGTATACCCACTTTTACAAAAGTTGCTTTGAGTGTCCCATTTATGCTATCTCGCAACCCTTCCCCCATCATTTACGTCGCCATTCTCTCTCTAACTTTGGAGCGGCCCTTTTGTTTCTTTTTATACTTATTTTAGCACCAACCTAGCATCAAATGCTCATTTTCCTCCATTAAAGAAACTCTGACCCTTTCACTCCTCCCATCAAATCAATGACTTTTGGGTTTTTTCTCTTGGATGTCTAGATACTAAGATACAACCCAATGGAAAAGGTGAAGGCCACAAGAATTTCTGGTAGAAATCATCTTTGGATGATTTTTTATTATATTGGAAGCTTATTTATTAACATGGGAGACCCATTTGTGCAGGGTTAAACATGGTTGTTTCATAGTGGAGCCCGCATCATGATCATTTACCTCTAATTTTGTTTCAACAATGTGATGACATATTTGGTAAATGGGTTATAGATTCTGTAGTGCTAAACTCTTGCTTACACGATATGAAAAAATGTATTAGACACAAATGTGTTGTATTGTTTTGAAAACTGGACACTAAATTCAATATGCATTTTAACATTTTTCATGGACTAAATGTTTCTTTTCAGTCGAGAACCAAACATGTACAATCTTAAAATACATTCCAATCAAGACAAAACAATTCTTTCATTACAATACCAATTTAAGTTAACTTATCAAATAGTAAAGTTTTATTTTATTTTGTTGATAATATAGGGTGGTTTTATAGTTACATTGGTCTCTAAATAATGAACTGAACATAAATTCTTTGGTGTTTTAAATTTGAAGAATGATGGAATTAAGTTGTTGTACAATTATCTCTTTAGATGAACATAACTATTAGGTGTATATGTTTCTAACCCGTGGAAAAAAATATGGATTTATGTCTATATTTTTTATGTCAATATTTGTTATGTGCTCTAGAGATAATGATGTTGCTTTTCATTTTACAGTACTGCTTGGGATGGTTACATTAGTTGTTTCCTATCATTGCCATTGTATCATTGATTTTTTACCGAAGTGTGCTATTCAATTGATATGTGCGTAGAATAATATTGGTGCTTTCAAAATTATAATTATATATATGAAACATTGTGTATAATAGTGAGTATGATTATTCTGTGAAATTGAGTCCTTTTCAGTTGGGAATTTAATAATAAGATTCTGGTTGTTTTAAGTTTATAAATTATATATATGTAATAAGGAGTAAAATTTTGTTACTATTCCATAAGATAATAACATAATTAGAGGCTAGGATTGATTCTTGAAAAGTTGAATCTAATGGTTGATAATTAAGGGTATTTTTGTAAACCCTCCTCAATCAATTATCTACCCTAACCCTAGCATACTTTCATTTTCTCCCTCTCACTCATACTTCTCCTACCTCTTCTCTCTAGAATATAATACCACATAATGTCTCCCCTCCACCAGATGTCTCAACCCGTATTCTCTCTCCCTGAAACTTCATAAGCACGACGCAACCCTCCTTATTCTCTCTCTCTCTCTCTCTCTCTCTCTCTCTCTCTCTCTCTCTCTCTCTCTCTCTCTCTCTCACGGTTGATATTCATATTCTTCTAGGTGCGGAGGTCAAACTCGCATAAGCCTCATTATATATATGTGAATGTGTGTGTATGTGCGTGTGTATATATTTAATCTAATTAGATTTATATGTATCTGTGTGTGTATGTGTGTATATTTGTCCTAATTTGATATATTTTGCAGGTTTCTTTGTTGATTCTCTCTCTCCTTCCACCATTCAAGTCTTCTCCCACCATTCAAGGTATCCTCTCAGATCTGTTTGAGGCTATGAAATATTCTGGTAAAGGTATTGGGATAACTCATTTATGAGTTGCTAAATTTTGATTTTTTTACATGCTTTATATAATGCAAAGGGTCTTGAATATTTTGTTTTTCTTTCTATTTGTTTAATTTTCTTTAGTTTTACTTTATTTTTGGTTTTTTGGGATTTCCCGTTCAACAATGATTGAGCGTCAGTTTTTGATGTTAAATGATAAGGGGCGATGATATAGAGTTGGATAATGGGGTAACAACTTAATGGTGAGTTCGAACCATTAAAATTTTACCCTATTGTTGTGTTCTTTAATCGAACATTTCAATATAACCTCAAACCGTATATGTCGAGTTGTTCATATTGATTTTAACAGGTGATTTTAACCTGCGATTATCAATATTGATTTTAACAGATTGGTATTTCAGAGAACAAGTGGAAATTGCTCCTTGTAAAAATTCACATTGACAATCCACATTGATAATCACTTAGCAACCATTAATCCTAAATAGTAATAATTTGTATTCTAGATAGATCTGTGAAGCCTCCCTCTTAACACTTCCTAGGCTATGTGTGACAACCCGCTCTCCGAAATAAGGGGTGGCCAGCCCGATACCTCGACATAACGGAATCATGGATGGATATCATCCTCAACATCACAACAATAATTAGGTATACGGGTAAGCCACTCCATAAATCAGAAAGCAGGTTGTCAAAATGTTGATTTAAAAAGATTTAAGAAATAAATTAAACAACCCAAATGTGACAAAAGTGGAATTTCCACGGAACATATTTATAGTTAACCAAAACAATATACAATAAAAGAACCGAATAATCTGTCGGTCCACAGATACATCACAGAGTTTCACAATCTAATATATGCTACATACACATCCATTAACAATTACAAAATATGAGCCACTAGCCCGAATGTAAGACCCGATCATAACTGGATTCCAAAAAAAAGAGGGCATCTAACAACATCCTGTATTAATCCGCAAAGTCATACAGCTCGTCACAAGCATAAGAATGGAAATTCATAACGGGCGCCCATGTGGAGAAGCACCTGAGCGGATACCACAATATGCACAACATAGAAAGATGAATGGGTCAGGGCCCGATTTATATATGATTCCCAGAAGAGTAAGAAACATGATAGGTACGGACAATGAATTATAAAATCATGTGAATGAAAATCTAACAACCTAAACATAAAATGTAATAATGCAATTATATAAATTCCTAACAATTTTGAAAATTGGCAATAGATTAAATAAATTCTCTTTTCTTCTCATATCTTATCATTTTCCATTCCTTAATAGGAATACAATTACCATCACATATCTTATGGCAATTTACATACCTCAAGTCCCACTTGAGTTAGAAAGGTTATATTCATGTACATATAACGTTTCTAAGACCGCCCCTCCGAGTTTCCCCACTGGGCGCGCCCCTAAATGACTATCATCTTCCTGGGCCTATCTATACAAGACAACCTGGGCACCTAACGCACGTCGGGAAGTGGCCATATGCCTGCGAGTGAGTCATAACCACACCCGGAATTACCTCACTAGCGCAGAAAAACATACACAAAACCCGCATATGGCCGAGGACTATAGTCAGCCTGCATTCAATAGCCAGGGGACATCACCTCATGCGCGAGCTTCCCTTATGATAGCATTTAGAGAGGTGTGCTTAAGTAATTTAACAATTACCAATTTATCCCATTTTCATTATCATGAATCTCATGTATTTCTTTTTATTTGAAACATTTATCTTTGAATATTTCTTATTCAATTTCTTCCAATCATTAGGTCCCAAAGCATTTTCTAAACCATTTCTCGAATTCTCATAAGACCCACGGTTTTATATTCCACCAAAGGGCTTCTAACATCTCCCCATATGGGCTTAGAACTCTAATTTTAACTAACTACCCGAAAAGAGAAGTGATACCTAAGCATCACTTCACGTACCCCTAAATTAACCCCAAGTGATCCCATTCAACTATAGGGTAACGACCAAACTCGACTAAAACTCTAAGTTTACTTCATGCAAGAAGGCCCCTATTCCCTATGAAAAGGAAAACCTAGGAAATAAAAGAAAATAAAGTTTAAGAGTGAAAAATAGGGGACCGATCGACCGGTCCTAAGGCCGCCATCGATCGCGTCTCAAATCTTTTGCCTTCATAGGAAAGCAGAAAGTCCAAGAAGAGGGGGCCGGTAAACCGGTCACGGACCACGGTCGACCGCACGCCAAAATCAGGCCTTAGTGAGAAAGAAGTGTGCCCTCCCCCGAAGTCCCGGTCGACCGGTCCTGGACACGCGGTCGACCGGTCATAGCAGACCCAAAAACCCTTCTTCTTCAACAACAAGTCTCCACACCATATTTTGCTACCAAAAGATTTTAAATGCTTCCAACACCCAAAATCTATACCAATAACAATTCAAAGCAACTTCTAAGGAGTTGAAACCCCTAAATCCACTAAAAAGCCCTAATATCCATAAACCATATATAACCATAACTATCAATGCAAATTACTCTACTTAAACCATACACTAGCAAGTAGAAAACTTGCCTCAAGGTTGTAACTTCAGATTTGGTGAGGATTGTAGGCAAGATCAACATCCAACTTCAACCTCTCTTTCTCTCCTTAGGTTCCTTCTTCTTCTCTCTAGGTTTACCAATTTAATTAAAGGAATAGTAACTTAGTTGAAGACATAAATCGTGGCTTGCTTAAAAATTCCAACTTAAGTGATTAATGTGCGGTAAAATAATACGCATCTACTCATATAAACTACAACTAGTCAAAAGTGCCCGGAAACTAGAAATACAATATGGCACATAATTTGACTATCTCAAACCTCCCGGAACTAATGGCACCCTCCAAATTATCATTTGGAGATTTTATAATTCAGTTTAGGTTTCGATTTCATTTTAAGCCCACTGTCATTTTAAATTCGTATGACATAATAAAACATAACATAGCAAAATTCACCTCTACATACGGTAAATATGCAACATCATAGTAGATATTAACTTATCTTTCTTAAATTAATACCTACTCCACAAATCAACATCTTTATCTAATCACTATAATTAGCAGATTAAATATAAAATAGAATCTCAAAAGCGAGGGTTGTTACATACTTCCCCCCTTATGAGAATTTTGTCCCCAAAATTCAAGCGTACCTCTTATAAAGAGATGCGGATATTTCTCCCACATGTCCTTCTCGCACTCCCACGTAGATTCCTTGGCATTATGGTGACTCCATTGAACTCGCACCAAGGGCAAGACGCGAGATCTCAATCTACGCTCCCCATGCTCTAATATTGCAACCGGTTGTTCTTCATATGAAACATCGGGTTGCAAATCAATATCCTCGAAAGGAATGTGCCATAGCGCACCTTCACACCTCCTATACTTCTTTAGGGAGGAAACATGGAACACATCATGAATTTGTTGCAATGGTTCCGGTAAAGCGAGTTGATATGCCACGAGACCCACCTTTGCAATAACTGGAAATGGTCCAACAAAGCGCGACGCAAGTTTCCCCTTTTTACCGAAACGCTTTATCCCTTTCATGGGCGACACTCTAACCAAAACTTGATCCCCAACCTCCAATTCCATGTGTCGACGACCCGCATCGGTATAGCTCTTTTGACGATCTTGGGCTATCCGAATGCGATTCCGAATCAACTCAATCTTCGAGGAAGTATCTTGGATCATTTCAGGCCCAAGAAATTTATTATCACCCACCTCCATCCAACAAGCAGGTGATCTACACGGCCTTCCATACAAAGTCTCATAAGGTGCCATTCCAATTGTGAATTGGTAAGAGTTGTTATAAGCAAACTCAACCAATGGGAGATATTGTTCCCAACCACCTTTGAAGTCAAGCATACACATGCGAAGCATATCCTCCAACATTTTATTTACCCTTTCAGTTTGGACGTCTGTTTGAGGATGGTATGAAGTGCTTAACCTCAATTCGTTCCCCATCGCTTCTTGGAAACTCCTCCAAAAGTGGGAAACGAAAATTTTGTCTCTTCGGAGACTATTTAAAGGCACCCCATGGAGTCTCACCACCTCCTCGATGAATAAGCGAGCATACCGAGCGGTGTCATAATATGTCCGCACAGGTAGGAAGTGTGCCGACTTTGTCAATCGGTCGACAATTACCCAAATAGAATCACACCCGCTTTGTGATCTCGGCAAGCCCGTGATAAAATCCATTGATATACTTTCCCATTTCCACACGGGGATCTCTAGTGGTTGCAATAAACCTGTCGGCTTCTGATGATCAATCTTGACCAGTTGACAAGTAGTGCATTGGGACACAAATTTCGAAATATCCCTCTTCATACCCGACCACCAATATTGACGGCGCATATCCTGATACATTTTGTCCCCACCAGGATGAACCGTAAACCTAGACCCATGAGATTCGGCCATCACTGCCCGCCTCAAATCTCCTTCCTCCGGAACGATGAGTCTTCCATGGAAGCGTAACCCACCCTCGGAACCAATCGAGTAGGACTCTGCTCGCTCGGACAGCAATCGACGAATATGGTTTTGACACTATTTATCCCTTCCTTGAGCTTCTACCACCCTTGCCACAATGGTAGGAGTAACAGTCATTACCGACATGAATTCTCTCACCATCGCATCTGCCTGACTGAGTTCCTTCCATTTAGCTTTCCAAACCTCAGCTAATTCTCCATTAGGCTTCCTACTCAAGGCATCCGCTACCACGTTGGCCTTACCCGTATGATAATGAATATCAAATTGATAATCTTTCACGAACTCTAACCATCGGCGCTGTCTCATATTCAAGTCCTTCTGTGAAAATAAATATTGCAGTGATTTGTGGTCCGTGCAAAGACTAAACTTCTCTCCCAAGAGATAATGCCTCCATATTTTCAAGGCAAAAACAACTGCGGCTAGTTCTAGGTCATGCACCGGATAGTTTCTTTCATGGGGCTTCAACTTACGGGAAGCATAAGCGATAGCCCGTCTCTCTTGCTGAAGTACACCTCCCAATCCTTGAAGAGATGCATCGGTGAAGACTAGATATTCCAATCCTGGTTTTGGCAAAGCAAGGACCGGAGCCGAAGTCAATCTATCTTTAAGTTCATCAAATGCAGCTTGGCAAGAATCATCCCAAATAAAGCTCACCCCTTTCCGGGTCAAGTTGGTCAAAGGGCTAGCAATCTTAGAGAAACCCTTGATGAATCGACGATAATAACCCGCCAATCCCAGAAAACTACGAACTTCGGTAGGTGTCGTGGGTTGACCCCACTCCTTCACCGCAGCTACCTTGCCTGGATCCACTGATACACCCTGGGACGTCACCACATGACCCAAAAATTGTACTTCCTGTAACCAAAAGCCACACTTCTCGAACTTGGCATACAGTTGATGGTCTCGTAGTCTCTGTAGGACCAAACTCAAATGCATAGCATGATCAGACTCCGTTCGAGAATAGACTAAAATGTCATCGATGAACACAATAACAAATTGGTCCAGGAAATCCGAAAGACCCTATTCATGAGATCCATAAATACAGCCGGGGCATTGGTTAGTCCAAAGGGCATAACCAAAAATTCATAGGATCCGTACCTCGTAAGAAAAGCAGTCTTGGACACGTCCTCCCCCCGTATCCTCAATTGATGATACCCCGTCCTCAAATCGATTTTAGAGAAGTACATCGCTCTTTGAAGTTGATCAAACAAGTCATCGATACGAGGTAAAGGGTATTTGTTTCGGATGGTGACCTTATTCAATTCTATATAGTCCACACATAACCGGAGAGAACCATCTCTTTTCTTAACAAACAACACTGGAGCACCCCATGGCGATGTACTACGCCGTATAAATCCCTGCTCCAACAACTTTTGAATTTGATCTCTTAGCTCCCTCATTTCAATAGGAGCCATTCGGTATGGAGCCCTCGCAATAGGCCTCGTTCCTGGCGCTAAATCAATCACAAATTCAATCTCACGGCTAGGAGGTAAACCCGGTATCTCTCGAAAAACATCCTCAAAGTCTTTCATAATTGGAATGGAATCCAAAGGAACGACTACACCACTAGAAGTCCCCTCGGCAATGCAATACAAATAAGTACAAGTACTCCCCTCTAAACGAGGTAAAACTACCAGGAACATTTCTTGTCCCGGCACGGCGAAGACTATACTCTTCTCGTAGCAATTTACAATAGCATGATATTTCATCAGCCAATCCATACCCAAAATCGCGTCATACCCGACCATATCCAGGATGAGTAAATCGGCCTCAAAACATAAGTTACCGAGAGAGATTTCTATATTTTTACAAACAAAGAAGATGAGTGAACCGTCACCCATAGAGGACTCCACACTAGTAAAAGTTTTTTCGGCAGATTTAATCAACTCAGTGGTCTGAGCAAAGCTCCTAGAAATAAACGAATGTGTTGCACCAATATCAAATAAAACACGACCCATATGTCCCTGACTAAGGAACTTACCCTCAATGGCTGGCGGTGCGGGCGAATCTGGAGGAAGCATAGCATCCTGAATATGGTAGACCTTACCATATTGTAACTGACCCTGTTGTGGAGGAGCAACTGGGTTAGGTACCTGTGGAGGGAATTGAACGTACGACTGCTGTGGAGCTTGAGGAAACTGTCCCCCGATCAACTGATGATATTCCCTCTTATAGTGACCCGCTTCCCCGCATTGGAAACACCGGCCTATCATATTCTCGGCATTTCGACCACGATTGTTTCTAAACTGATTTACACCCTGGCCCTGCTGGCCTCTGCCTCCCTGACCACCTCGTCCAGCTTGCTGTTGTGGGGCACCCTGACTTTGCCTATAATTTTGGTTCCCCCTATTAAACCCACCATAACGCTGCCTCTTAGACAAGTCCTCCTATTGGGGATCCTTTTCTTTCTGTTTACTGCCCGAAGGTTGGGATGAGGGAAAGACTCCACCTCCAATCCCACCACCTCCCGTCCTTCCACCTTGCCCCACTACGGAGGTTTTCTTACCACTTTGCAAAAAGAGTCTATGCTCTTGGCAATGTAATAAAGCTGCATTCATCACTTCCCCAAAAGTCTGTAAAGAAGGATTACCCAGCAAGTGTTGCCGGATCCTCCAGTTCAACCCTCTCAAAAACTTTGAAACTTTCTTTTCTTCAGGAGTCACCTCATCCGGTATGAAGCTGGCTAACCGGGTGAATTCCTCCTCATATTCTGCTACTGACCTCTCCCCTTGTACAAGGTCCTGCAATCTCCTTATCATCTCCCCTTGAATTGCGGGAGGAAAATACTTACGATCAAATAAAACCCAGAATTCAGAGATGGGAATTGTATCCCTTTGTTCTGGCATAGTCACAGACTCCCACCAGTGTAATACGGCACCAACCAATTTAAAAGTAGCAAGAACTTGTTTCTTATCCTCACCACACTCCACCATACGTAGATGGCATTGAATATCCTTCTTCCATTAATTCGCCTTAATAACATCCGAGCTCCCATCGAATTCCGGGGGCTGACCCTTCAGAAAAGATTCCCTAGCTCTCTCCCACGGAGAAGGTCCAGTAGGAACTTGGGCATCTGGCGCTCTCTGCTGAGCCTGTGGCGCTTGTTGGGCCACTGCTGTCATGGCCGCATTAACGGCTTGAGCCACTATATTCGCCACACCCGCGGCATTAAACGTCCCTTGTGGCGGCGGAGGAGGACCAACATCCTCATCTAAGATCCTATTGCATCTCGTCGGGCGACCTCTTTTAGGTGGCATCTGAGAGAGAGAACAATAGAGTTAGAATTTCACTCAAAATAATCTATAGTTGCAGAAGATCGTAAGCATAAATAAAAAGTAGTCCTAACATTAGGCTCTATGTCAAAGAACGCTACGGTAGAACGTGACAAGTCCACAAGATCCAAAAGACTCTAGAACCTGATGCTCTGATACCATCTGTGACAACCCGCTCTCCGAAATAAGGGGCGGCCAGCCCAATACCTCAACATAACGGAATCATGGATGGATATCATCCTCAGCATCACAACAATAATTAGGTATACTGGTAAGCCACTCCTTAAATCAGAAAGCAGGTTGTCAAAATGTTGATTTAAAAAGATTTAAGAAATAAATTAAACAACCCAAATGTGACAAAAGTGGAATTTCCACGGAACATATTTATAGTTAACCAAAACAATATACAATAAAAGAACCGAATAATCTGTCGGTCCACAGATACATCACAGAGTTTCACAATCTAATATATGATACATACACATCTATTAACAATTACAAAATATGAGCCACTAGCCCGAATGTAAGACCCGATCATAACTAGATTCCAAAAAAAGAGGGCGTCTAACAACATCCTGTATTAATCCGCAAAGTCATACAGCTCGTCACAAGCATAAGAATGGAAATTCATAACCGGCGCTGTTGCGGAGGAGCACCTGAGCGGATACCACAATATGCACAACATAGAAAGATGAACGGGTCAGGGCCTGATTTATATATGATTCCCAAAAGAGTAAGAAACATGATAGGTACGGACAATGAATTATAAAATCATGTGAATGAAAATCTAACAACCTAAACATAAAATGTAATAATGCAATTATATAAGTTCCTAACAATTATGAAAATTGGCAATAGATTAAATAAATTCTCTTTTCTTCCCATATCTTATCATTTTCCATTCCTTAACAGGAATACAATTACCATCACATATCTTATGGCAATTTACATAACTCAAGTCCCACTTGAGTTAGAAAGGTTATATTCATGTACATATAATGTTTCTAAGACCGCCCCTCCGAGTTTCCCCACTGGGCGCGCCCCTAAATGACTATCATCTTCCAGGGCCTATCTATACAAGACAACCTGGGCACCTAACGCACGTCGAGAAGTGGCCATATGCCTGCGAGTGAGTCATAACCACACCCGGAATTACCTCACTAGCGCAGAAAAACATACACAAAACTCGCATATGGCCGAGGACTATAGTCAGCCTGCATTCAATAACCAGGGGACATCACCTCATGAGCGAGCTTCCCTTATGATAGCATTTAGAGAGGTGTGTTTAAGTAATTTAACAATTACCAATTTATCCCATTTTCATTATCATGAATCTCATGTATTTCATTTTATTTGAAACATTTATCTTTGAATATTTCTTATTCAATTTCATCCAATCATTAGGTCCCAAAGCATTTTCTAAACCATTTCTCGAATTCTCATAAGACCCAAGGTTTTATATTCCACCAAAGGGCTTCTAGCATCTCCCCATATGGGCTTAGAACTCTAATTTTAACTAACTACCCGAAAAGAGAAGTGATACCTAAGCATCACTTCACGTACCCCTAAATTAACACCAAGTGATCCCATTCAACTATAGGGTAACGACCAAACTCGACTAAAACTCTAAGTTTACTTCATGCAAGAAGGCCCCTATTCCCTATGAAAAGGAAAACCTAGGAAATAAAAGAAAATAAAGTTTAAGAGTGAAAAAATGGGGACCGGTCGACCGGTCCTAAGGTCGCGGTCGACCGCGTCTCAAATCTTTTGCCTTCGTAGGAAAGCAGAAAGTCCAAGAAGAGGGGGCCGGTCGACCGGTCACGGACCGCGGTCGATCGCACGCCAAAATCAGGCCTTAGTGAGAAAGAAGTGTGCCCTCCCCCGAATAACGGTCGACCGGTCCTGGACACACGGTCGACCGGTCATAGCAGACCCAAAAACCCTTCTTCTTCAACAACAAGTCTCCACACCATATTTTGCTACCAAAAGATTTTAAATTCTTCCAACACCCAAAATCTATACCAATAACAATTCAAAGCAACTTCTAAGGAGTTAAAACCCCTAAATCCACTAAAAAGCCCTAATATCCATAAACCATATATAACCATAACTATCAATGCAAATTACTCTACTTAAACCATACACTAGCAAGTAGAAAACTTGCCTCAAGGTTGTAACTTCAGATTTGGTGAGGATTGTAGGCAAGATCAACACCCAACTTCAACCTCTCTTTCTCTTCTTAGGTTCCTTCTTCTTCTCTCTAGGTTTACCAATTTAATTAAAGGAATAGTAACTTAGTTGAAGACATAAATCGCGGCTTGCTTAAAAATTCCAACTTAAGTGATTAATGTGCGGTAAAATAATACGCATCTACTCATATAAACTACAACTAGTCAAAAGTGCCCGGAAACTATAAATACAATATGGCACACAATTTGACTATCTCAAACCTCCCGGAACTAATGGCACCCTCCAAATTATCATTTGGAGATTTTATAATTCAGTTTAGGTTTCGATTTCATTTTAAGCCCAATGTCATTTTAAATTCTTATGACATAATAAAACATAACATAGCAAAATTCACCTCTACATACGGTAAATATGCAACATCATAGTAGATATTAACTTATCTTTCTTAAATTAATACCTACTCCACAAATCAACATCTTTATCTAATCTCTATAATTAGCAGATTAAATATAAAATAGAATCTCAAAAGCGAGGGTTGTTACACTATGCTACTAGATCAATTGGCTTAGATAAAACAAGACACGTGCAAGGTCACATAATATTTTCACATTTTTCTTATACTTATTTTATCTTATCTTGGATTAAAAAAGTATCTGTTGTATTAAAAAAAAGTTTCATTTGTTAATTAGCTCTATATGTATGATTACATTTTTATATATCACTTATTGATCATTGATTATCTTTATATGTCTTATAATGGTGTGTTTTCCTTCACACCTTTGCTGAGGACTTCAACTAATGATGGTATGTTTCATTTTTGCAGTTACGAGACCTAGATCCATTACAAAGATTGAGGATCCCAAAATATTCAAGTAACCGATATGATTTTTGTAAATCTTTTAATGTTTTTTAGTTTATTGTTACTTGTATAATTATTTTTCATGCATCATAGTGTTTCTCCTAAAACAATTTTATTCAAGATTATTAATGCAATTTCATTGATCTTATGTGCATATATCTCAAAACAATTTTATTCAAGATTCAAGTACGCAAGAATTTTAAATCCAAGGCAAACTGTTAGTATGGGATAGATCAAAATTGTTGTGTTCCATCAATGGTGCCTATAGAAGTATATTTGGGCAAACTTATGTTGACTTAGGCAGTGATATCTTACATTAGTTTGCTTTTCATATATTTGGTTTTGTGTTGTTTTAGGTTTGGGTGTAGGGGCTTTCAGCAGTGATTTCTTTTGATTTTATGTTTCTGATGTCTAAAGTATTCAATTTCTCTAACACTTAATTTGGTTGAAAAACAGGTGTTTGAAGAAGTTAGTGGTTTCAAATACTTGAAAAAATCATCAAACAAACATTGATATTGGCTTTGTGGTTTTGACTATGGTGGCCATAAAGCTGATTTTCTTTCCATTTTTGTAACCCTAATTTTGATTAAGATTGGAACTGATTCATCGATTGTCGATGAAGAAGTTGTTAGATCGGAAAATTCAAATTCGAATTTTCTAAACGTTGAATTGGATCAACTCAACTCCAAGATCCAGTCACTTAAATCTATTTTGACAAGAAGACTCGGGAACTAAGAGCTGAGGATGAGATAATTGGGAATAAAGGGGCAATAATTAAAGAGAAGTCATATATCATTTTGTCATTGCAAGGTGAGATTTCTTCTCTACAGAAAAAATAGATATCAGATGCTGAGGAGAAGGTGGTAAAAGCTCATACACAAGTTGATAAAGTAGAAAAGCAGGTTGCGAAACTTTAAAAGGAAAGAGAAACGAAAAATGGGGAAAAAGCGACATTATAATGGGGGTTTATAGTTTTTAAATAGTGGAGATATTTTAATCCAGGTGAGCAAACACATAAATTAAATTTCTCTATTATATTTTCTCTCTAAATCAGTAGATATACTCGATTTCTCCCTTTTCTTCTCATTCATGGTTTCTACTCTTTTGTCGGTTATTCCAAATAAATGAAAAGGTTTTCACGTACTCTATACATTAACCCTCCTTTTCTAATTAAAATATTTCGTTTGTATTCGAAAATACTTCTTCCTGGAATGAATGATCAATATAACTATTATTAGAATTTTTGTTTCATACAATATCCAGTTATATTGTCTCTAATTTTAGTTATTTTCCTTTTACATTTCAAATGACAAGAGTTTTTATAACACAATCTAAATTCTAATTTGAATGATCCATGTAACTATGCCCTGTTTATTCCTTTCTAAATCTTATGTAATTAGTAAACATTTTCTTAATTTAGTGTATCCTTTGCTCTATTTTTTTATTTTTGGCATTATGCTCTGTGCATCTCAGGTGCTCTGCTCTAAATCTTATGTAATTGTGTTTTATGTGTTCTCTAAATAGTAATAGGTGTGCATCTCACGTCCTCATTTGATTTGATATCCTAGAGCATTCCAAATGACTATCCTTTGCATTGAGAGGTTACAAAGGGCAAGGTAAATTTTGTGTCAATCTATAAATTCAATATTATATTGTATATCATCAATTGTGAATACAAGGATAATAATTTAGTATAATTTCCTTTTTATTGTCAATAACTTGATAAAATTTATTTTCTATTGTTGTTGTTAGGGAGAGAAAACAGGTTCGTAAATTTACTTGAGCTGGCAAAGCATTATGAAAGAAAGAGTTGGACAAAGGGGTTGACTTTGGAGCGTTTCATGTATTCTGCATCCAACAAGCTTAAAAATGAACAAGTTAGGTAAACGGAAACCGTGACAAAGTTCCTCAATTCATGACAATAACTAGGGCAAGTGAAAAACTTGTGCTTCAGGCTCTGAAATTTGGCGCCTTGAAGGAGCGTTTGATGTATTCTATAGACACCAATAGATTAAATCATTTACAGATTCAAGACATTTATATGAACTTTATAACATATACAAAGATTTATATAATTATATGATTTTGGTTGATGGAATCACTCTCCTTTGCAATGACCTTTAGGTGGACCCTCAAGATATTGTTATGTTGGTTGTTTCATGGCACATTAGGTTCCACCATGTGTGAATTTTCAAAGCAGGACTTTGTCAGGGGATTACAAGGTGTCGAAATTGATTCACCTAAGATGTTCCATGAAAGAATACCATTTATGTGCTCTGAGCTGAAAGATGAACAAAAGTTCCGCGAGATCTATAACTTTGTCTTTCGACTGGGAAAAAGAGAAGGGTCAGAAATCATTAGCATTGGATACAACGATTGGGATGTGGTAGTTGCTATATGAAGAAAAATAGAGGCCATTAGTTGAGTATTGGTGCCAATTCTTACAGGCACGTCATAGTAAAGTCATAAACCTGCATGTCCTCTCGGTCTCGGCCACACCGCCTCTCCTCTCCCCCCTGCACACACTATACACCCTCACCCTCACCCTCACCCCACCCTCAGCTCTCGTCGTCTGAGCTCCAATGAAGCTGCATCTATCGAGTTCAAGTATTATGTGTTTTTTGGTTTGCTGATCCAACTTTGGTACTTCATTCAGATCTAATACATTTTACTTGAATCTATCAGATTTGACATCTCATGTTCTTGGTTATTATCTAATGTTTTGGGTTATCTTCTTTCTAAATGTTTTGTGTTTCCTTATTCTAACCTTTGTACTACTATTGGTTCATTTTTCCTCAGGTTAGATCTTATGTAGGATATTGATGTATGTAGAATATAATCAAGAATTATTTTATATAAAATTTGTTTGATATATGCTTATTTTTAATTTTAATTATGTTTGTTTGGTAAACTGATTTAGAATTTGTAGGAAAATATTTTGGCAATGTCGATATATTTGTATTGTAATCTAAAAGTATAAACCAAAAAACTAGTATTTTGAATTGTAGTACTTGGTCACCTAAAACTAAATTCATAAAAATCCTCTCAGTCGTGACAAGCTTTGTACTGCAAGGTGTGTGCATAGCAAGACAATGGTTTTGTAACTACTGGTTCTACCTTTCTAGGCTTTGTTGAAAAGGTGGTCAAATGACCACGTATGCCAACCATGGGGGCAGTAATCTATTGGTACAACTGGGTTGGGAGTATTGCGTCGCGATCAGAGTCGGTGGTTGAAACAATGGGTGCTTTATTCGTCATCTTTTCATGGACAGTATGGATGCTCAAAACTCTATTATCGTATCTTCCAAATCAAACTTGGTAGCAAAATCTTATGGGTTTACGTATTGGGGGCGTTTGTCATCGTAGGACATTCCATTCATCGTCACTCTGATACCACTTAACCACTTGACGTAGCAAAAGCATAAAGAAGGAGAAATTAAATTAAAGAAATTGCAGGAGCAAAATAAAATTTGTTATATTATTATTAGATTGAATGGATAAGAACACAAGAATTTGCCTTTTTATATAGAGTTAATGGCTATCTCACTTGAATATGCCATGTTTTCAGTGGATTGAAACCAATGTTTGTACATGTTTGAATACTCTTTTATTACCTTCCTCAATTCTTTATTTTTTGGATTGAACTATTACATTACAGTAAATTTGGCTTTCGTATTATAGAAAATAGATACGTGATTTAGTTATTGAAGATTTAAATGTTTAATTTCCCCCCTCGCCACCAAAAGTTTGTCCATTATTTAGCTATTGTATACATGTTTAATTTTCCATTTAAAACTTCCCATTGGCTTGGACAAAGCTTTGGAGATTGATGTATATATTATTGAATTCTAAAAGTGCATCCACTCTTAAGTTCCTCAATTATACTAACTAATGATTATAGATTCACAGTAAGTTAATTAATATTATTAATATTTTGTTTTAATCAATTGAAAGATGGTTCAGTGTGAACAGGTCTATTATGCTAGATAATCTGCTTCATTCGGGCCTGAGTTGAACTGAAAGGAGACTCTAAAGGTGATTAGAAGCCAATTCATTTTGACGAAAGGAATATGATAGAAACTATCTGACATTTTTCTGGGCTAATTTTTGTAGGCTACAGAAATAGAAAGACATTAAACCCCAAGATGAACCCTATATAGCAGAAATTTAATCCTGATCAAAGCAGAAATAATTGTTTTGTCTTATTTTATTTCAAATTTACATAGCTGTTTTGCCTTCTAATCTTAATCCCAACCAAAGCAGAAATAGTTGGATGCACTTTTGCAGCGTGAACAAACAGCTGACATCACTGGACATATGATTATTAGCTGTTTATGTTGATTATTTGTTGGATATTTTGCAGGTGTGAGGTTTACTCGACGTATCCATGGACATATTATCTTCTTCACCTGGGTGGCCTCTTTACTACTGAAAGTCTAAGGTAAGGAAAGCATTGTGCTTAAATTTTCCCATCAGTTCAATATATCAGCTTGGATGTGCTTAATTATTTTCTTCTTGTTCCGTTTTTCGTTTTCTTTTTCTTTCATTTATTATTTATATATGTTGGAAGAAAGGAACTTTATATTAGCTTACGAATTAAATGAGTTCTACATTAATAATACATAAAAAATTGCGACTAATTCTGCAAAATAATGAAGAATTATAAACAATACTGAAGACGTTAATCTTGAAGAACACTGGCATTTTTATTGTAGAAAGTGTATGCATATATTAGAACCTGAGACGTACTTTAATTCTGAATTTAATTTCTTCATTCATCTATTTTCCTTCTTAGTTCTCTTTTACTTTTTCCTAATAAAAAAAATCACATATAGAGTTACAGTATTAGTTTTTTTCACTTTATTTTCTCTCCATACATATGATGCATTGGTCACCTATGAGTGCATATTGGTTAAATAAGTGTGCATTGGCACTAATATTTTTTTTGTTGATAACATTATATTTCATTGTTCGATTAATGAATTATCTAATATAATTTGATCTCTATATTTTCAGGTTCTACAACAAATGAGCATAATAGGGCGAATTTTCTTAACTTACAACTAGAATTGGAGTGGGATTATGACTACAATCTGAGATCTTCTATGGATGGTTGAAATATTCCCATTGAAAAATGACCACTCCCATTTCTTAATTTCGCACACAGAAGTTTTTCAGCTTTAGCAGCTGCTTACAGATTCATCGGGAGGCCAAAAAAAGGTGCAAGTACTGAATTGAAAATAAGAAAGGCAGAAACATGATGCAAATTGGAGTGATGCCAATCCAATAATGAGTCAATCTTGGCTCTTTTGAATAGATCAATGGATACCAATAATCTGTAGCTCCAAGAAATGCACAATCTAGATAGATAAAAATTGCTTGACTCTCAAACCGCTTAAATCTTCTATCAACTATAGCTGGTACCTGACCCATTGGATACTTGATGATCCTACATATGTTATAAAATGTGGATTCTATAGATTGATTAAGACTAATTGAATAATTCTTATACGTTCTCTAGTATCAATTTTACACAATTGCGAGTTGCTGTTACATATTATAGCCGATGTTGTTGGAATTAGGACTACCTGACCTATTATTTGGATTTTTTTATCTTAAATATGGTGGATAGTTATATAAACCAATAGTTATTTACTGTTTTTAATTTTTGCGAATTTTGTATATTGTTGTTGGAAGACATTGGTAAGTTTATGAACATGAGTGATTGATTTATTATTTTTGAAGATTTGGTATATTGTTGATGTTGAGATAAGTTGTTGGACTATTTATTATTTGTTAAACAGGGAGGATAGGTGCTATAAATAAAGGGTATTATGGTCGGATTTTTTAAAATTATACTTTGTTTTGTCAGGGAACGAAATTTTTATTGTTTTGCAGTTACATACTTTGGAAAATTTTACTGTTTTACGATTACGTATTTTGGAAATTTTTATCGTGCCTTCATGCACGGGCATTTTACTAGTGTGTGTGTGTGTGTGTATATATATATATATATTTCAAATTACTCTCATGTTTTCAAATTCAACATGTATTTTAAGAATGATGTCTGTTTTGCTATTTTTCTTCCCTAGCAAAATATCCATTTTTCTTATCATATATAATTTCCAATGAAAACCTCCAAAAAGTTCGCACATCGTGCGAGGCTAAAACCTATTATATTATAAAATTGTGTCTCCAGTTGCATATATGCCAAGTGGATTAAAAATGGGATGTAATTAAGGCAAATACATTTTCACCCATTTACTTTCAATCAAAGCTTGACAATGACATTTATTCCGGGTTTTTTTCTCCCTTCTCAGCTATTGTTTATTAAACAGCACTTTCCATTACAAACTTTCCCTCTTCTTCATTTAACTTAAGACCTTTACCTCTTCTGCAATTACATACCCACATTCCATAATTTTTATCACACAAAGTGCCAATTTTATATTTTTCTACTCAGTCAGCAAAATTGTTCATAGCAGCGTTACCACAACATCCAATTAGTAAAGGTCATCAATTTTCTTCCCTTTTATAGATCCTCCTCGATAATCTTACGGTTTCACTACCATTTTTAGATCTGCTATATATTTTGTAAAGTGTAGGATGAAAGTGGGTTTCTCAAACTTTTATCAATTTTTTTAAACTGCCTTTCTCAATGTTATGAATTGGTATACTGACTACTGAGTAACCTTAATTTTTGTGATTTATTAATTTTTTCAAAAAAGCGATGCCCTAGGATGAAAGGTGCTTTCGTGTCTCCAAAAAAGTTGCGTTAGAATGCGCATGTTAGCCTATGGTTGTGTCCCAGACGTAACCGATGAATATATAGGCATTGGGGAAACAACCACCATTAAGTTTATGAATAGGTTTGCTTATGGAATTGTGCGGTGCTTAAAAAATGAATATTGTTGGACACCTACTACTAAAGATGTTTCATGGATGCATGAAGAGAATGAGAAACATAGATTTTCGAGAATGATAGGAAGCATTAATTTCATGCACTAGGAATGACACAAATGTCCACATGCTTGGAAAGGACAATATAGTGGGCATGCTGGAGGTGAAATTATAATCATTGAGGCAATGGCTTTATATGATACATGGATTTAACATTCTTTCTTCGGGTTACCTGGTGCGTGTAGCGATTTAAATTTCTTTACCAAATCAATAGTATTTGACGAACTACTTAAGGGCAACACACTTACTATGGAATACGAAAAAAATGGAAACTCATACAACATGGGTTATTAGCAAGTCATATATACCCACCATACACAATAATTGTTAAGAGTTTCAAAAGACCAGCAACGCGAATATAATGTGTATTCGCTAAATTTTAGGAAGGATCATGCAAAGATGTTGAGAGCGCATTTGGAATATTGCAAAAAAAATTCCATTTCATTAAGAACCCGACCAGATTCTGGCAACACAATGACTTGAAGGTAATTATGAAATCAATGATAATATTGCATAACATGATACTAGAGGATAAAAAATGGGATCCTAATTGGCATGTTGAGTTTGATCCTACAGCTCCAATGCCACCGATCAGTAGAGACACTCTAATAAATGCGTACAAGTACAGAATGCGTGAGTCATTGATGTACAATAAGGATAAACACAATTATCTCAAGGATAACATTATAGAACATATATGGAATTTACATGCGGATGCTGATGTCGACGATTACCCCGTGTAACCATATTAAATTATCGTTCTTAAATTCCGATCTAAGGTAATTGTATGTTTGGCTATGAATTATATTTTAATTCAGTTGGTTAGTATTATTATGAATACGACTCACACATCAAACAAATATTTTATTCAGTGGGAAATAAAAATATTATATAAAATCAAAAATAAAAAGTAACTAAATAAAATAAATTATTAATTGCCTTCGGATAGTGGGTTTTTCGACTTTCGACAAGTCTACGCTGAAGTATTTGGTTTGTTTGTAGTTGATGAAGTTGCAACTGAACCGGAGATAAGCGAGAGGTAATAATGAAAATTACCTCATTCTCAATCTCTTGTTTTCATAGAACAATTAACTCGTCCTACTTCAAATTGTGCTCATCTTGACTACGCTGTGCTTCTACAAAAAAATCTTTGTACGATTTGGTAAAACTCTCTGAATTCTCTATTAGCATGGTGTGATCTTGTTGACTACTAGACAACACCTTGTGTTTAGTCCTCTAGTTTTAGGCATTACGCCCCGATGGTCATTCTAGTGGGGTATGCATTGCTTCAAAGTCCTTAGCCAACTCAACGTCCTCGTTGCCGATTGATGTCCCGAAATCATCCTCCACATAGTGGGTGGAAGTGTTTTCGAAATTATACTTTTGGATATCCTTTAAAATGTAAAAGCAATGATCGTATGAAAATTTCCGGTCGCTCTCATTTTTAAAACCCTCGAGTGCATGTTTAATTTGTCCAAAATTATTATGATAAGATAAAATTAATTAATAACAAAGAATGATAACACTAAATTTTAAAATATAATAAAGTCTAAAAATTATATTGTAGGCATATCCAATCATCTCATGACATTCTGCTCCTGTGTCGTGCCAAATACAGGAGTCATCTTCGCGAAGTACAACATAAAATCCCAATTAATAGTCTGCCACTTGCCTTGCAAGACTTTTATTGATTGGCGATATAACACGCCCTCGGTATTATTGAACTCCGCTTGTATTTTTTCCCATATCGTTCCCTCTTGTTGGTTAGTTTCCACCTTTTCGTCAATGGAATATTTACAGTATGCATCACACAATGCGATTTCATCAAATGAGCTTAAATTGGGAAGTCTCGAACTTTGAGATGGAGAAGCCATATGGAATTTGTTAAAAATTGATGTAGAAACCTGAACTAAAAGATAAGTGGTAATTATGTAGGATATATTTTGGGGGTGACAATGTAATATTTATAGTTGGAATGTTTAATTTTATAGCTATTTATAGTCATTATTGGGCCGTTGGGAGCGGCGCGTCAGAAGTGAAACATTCATGTGCCTGGCAATGGGGTGTGGAAATATCTTGCGCGT
Organism: Sambucus nigra; assembly: GCA_949130495.1. Lineage (NCBI taxonomy): Eukaryota > Viridiplantae > Streptophyta > Magnoliopsida > Dipsacales > Adoxaceae > Sambucus > Sambucus nigra. The sequence goes on along the minus strand of OX422223.1, from coordinate 28,367,832 downwards.
GATGCTAGATGTGAAACATTTCAACGCCCCACTGCCAGCGCAAGAATGTTTCACGTATCTCCCGTACTATAGGATCCTCTAACCCGCCTTCCCATTTATGGGATTCTAAACGGATCCTCTCCTAAAGGAATGGGATTTGCCTCCCATTATGAGTCGAAATCAACATAACTAAAGGATACACAATGATATTAGAGTACCCATTATGGAGACCTTATATCCTTAAGTAAACATTATTTTTTACTTATATTATTAAATTGAATGTGTTACAATAATTTTCATATTATTTGTATATATGACATGTAGTTCAAATTTTTGTACCAGCATCCCGATTGGGCAATGGATACCCATTCAAGACCTGCCTAATGATAAATATAAAAAAATTTCAAACACCCTAAATGAATTTTTTCCAGAAATTCATATAAAAAGATTTACATGTGCGGGAATTCCTATTTTCGACCATAAAAAATACATCAAAAAATATATAAAGCCATATAGTATACCGAATTACATGTGCCCAATCATTGTACAAGATTTTTGGTTCTACGTCATTGGAAGCTTATTCTTTTTGAATGCCAACCCCACTTCTTACCTCAGTTTTTTGCATTATTTAGGGGACGTCACTCGAATTATGACTTACAATTGGGGTTTGGCTATTTATGCCTGTATAATGTGGTCTATGGACAAAGCTAGTTGACAATCTTTGATAAATGTTAAATGCATGTGGAAATTCATTAAGGTACATTTTTTAAATTTCTCATTTAAACACTTTAGAATTTTATGTTTCTTAAATTTATAGTTTGCTTCTTCTAATCAATTTAATGTATTGACATATTTTGCAGTACTTACATCACGGGTACATGACAATGACATGTCCAATTCTCAATGATCCATACGTAGATGTGTGGCCCCGCATATTTTTGTTGGTCAAAGTCAAATAGAAAGTGGGAAAATGGCTCTCAATGATTTAATATCTCAAGCAGACAACATCAACTTGAGATACAATGATGACATCATATATACTCATTATTTATCGGGGTTACGGATTATTTTCTAAGATACCTTATTTAAGGGTTTTTGGTACTTGGGGCGCCAACTGACTGGCCAGATATGTATAGCAGATATCCCACCTCGTACTTTGTGCTTAGTCATAGAATAAGACTTTCAAGACGCTTTCATCTAGAATTGGTCGATCGCAAATGACCACATATTCGTTGTGTCGCAAGAAGTGTATAATACTTATTGGAAAGAACTTGCACAGGGGCCATCACTAACCTCGATTGTGAGATATGTCAATATAGATTTGTTTGGAGTTGTATCTGTTCCACCGTTCGGTTTGATTTTCGAACCGATTCGAGCATCGGTCCGCGCCTCCAGCTCTCCCTCAATTCCCTTTCCCCCTTTTTTCATAAGATAAGTGTTTTGAACCCCTTGTTCTACTCTCTCATTATTTCTAATATTTCCCTAACATGTTTGTACCTCGAGACACCTCAAAACCTTTTTGAAACACCTAGATTGGGTTCATGTACCCTAACCCTCTAAAAACTTAGTTGGACAAGGTAAAACTACGATGAAACATGATTTCTACGTTGCATGGATTCATTATGATGTACAAAATGCAAACAAACATGTATAAGATCTCTACAGCAAGAGGATTAAAAGTTATAACCAAGAAATAATGAAACTTGAAAGCAAATAGATGAAGAAATACGTAAATTGATTATTAAAGTGAAAAACAATAAAAATCAAGGAACTTTAGATGTAGATTTTCCCTCAAATGTATCTTGCCTCTAAGAGCTCTAAAAACTAGGTTAAAACTTTCTATTTAATCTTTAATTACAAACTACTTAGTAGCATACAAAAAATTACAAGTGTTTTGATAAAACAAAACTCTAAATAAAAATAGGACAAGGGACAAAAATTGCGAGTAGGCAATCTGAACCGATTTGCTTGATGACCGAACTTCTTCACTTTCTAAACCAAATCTAGACCTTCCAAACTGGTTCGAAAGTTGAACAATTTACAAAAGTGCTCATGGACTCTTCTCAACTTTAAATGCTTGTAACTCTTCAACCGTAGCTAAGAACTGGATACTGTTTCTTTCAGTGTTCTTGTGAAGTCATTCTTTTCAACTTCTCTTAGGCTCCGCTTCTGAGTTTAGGCCAAAAAATTACATTTATTCCCCGTGACACCCCGCCTAATTAAACACCGGGCGATCAGTCCTTTATTAAATTATAATCAAGGTGAACGGTTGGTTCATTCTTAGCATCACTGTCGTAAAAATAACTTTTCCAATTAAACACCCTAAACAATTAAGCTAAGTGTCAAAACCATTTTAGACATTACTTTCCAAATTTTATTTCAAAAAAATCAACATTTAAAACTTTACATAATTCATAGTTAAAGAATCACACAACAACTATTCTGGAACATATAATCCAAACAATTAAACATCCAACTGATTGATTCCAACATTTAAAACTTAAAGGAAAACATCCTGACAATGATAAAACCCAAAGTGTAAATACTAGAAATAAACGAATCACAATATCCAATAAAACAACTAAATAATGGAAAAAGGGCGACACGTGCCCAACGGGATAAAATAATGCAAGGAGTGGAATAAAAAATGAGATCGTCTAAGCAAGAGGCCTGCAACTCCCACCTAAGCTGCAGCGCGTTCCTTCCAAATGATCCTATGCAAGACGCCCCTGTGGCTGGGCACCTGTAATATATACATATATATACAAGAGAGAAGAGAAAATAGGAAACGGGTCAGAGCCCGATTGTAAAAACAGTTTAAAATTAGTTTAGCAAGTATTTAAAGTGCTACCGGCTAATGCAACCAACATATTAGTGCGACACTCCCTTGAGAAATCCTGACCTCTCTTCTAATGTGCACACCTATCGCACTAATTCTTCCCAACAGTTTAACTTATCTTATCTTAAGTTGCTCGTGAGGTTTCAAACCGACAAATTCAAATATTTAAGAGGTTAAGTTTATTTTAAAAGCAAAGTTCTCAATTAAACCTTATTTAATAATAAAGTTTCTCAGTAATATATCATGCTTTTCAAACACTTATACCCAAGTTGAATTAATTATTCATTTCTCACATACCATAAACACAGCAGGTAGTTCCCAATTTCCAGATTTAAATATATATATTAAATACTAACAATATATATATATATATATTCTAACAGCACCCCACATAAAATCTATGGTGCGGGCATACTCCGTTATCCAGTCCCCGTATCACTCGTACCAAGGGAAATACTAGTTCGGAATCACTCTCGAACTGTATTAACACAAAACACATACAAAATGAGGCGAAACATAGTTCAAAGTGACTAAGAGGATAGCACATACCCTCACGTCTCATAGGACCATCTGACTATCGATCCGATAGCCTGTACCAAGGATTTCTATCTTCTAGGGTACGAGTCAATATCCCCCATAAAGGTCCCATCGAGATAAGACTGTCCCAGCGCGGTAATCTTAGGGATAGCAAGTAGCGTGGGCATGATTTTTACACGTATATATTATATGCATAAACACAGTCATATATATATATATATATATATATACTACTATTACCATATCAAATTTAGGTACACTCTCACGACCCATAATTATGATATTTATCCTTATTACTCATTAATTAGTTATCACGTATAATGGTTTGTCTCTTATTCAAATTTGTGGGATCATTCCAACTTATTAAGTGACACTCGCGGATTCCTATCCTCCTAAGTGAAATTTCAGTAGGTACTCATTTATTTTACAACATAACTTCCTTACGAGTCTCACCCTTTAATACATATTCCCATTGTCCCTTATGTGTAAAACATCCCCATGAAAGGTTAATCTCACCTTACGTTAAAGGTTCCATATTTTTAATAAGTCCTACTGGTCTTCTTTATATCCCAAAATGCTCTAACATTAATATCCAAGAATGTCTAATCATTTAAGTTGGAACAACCTATAAAAAGGGGAATATGAGTTATGCATGAGGGGTCGATCGATCTATGGCAGGTGTTCGATCGATCGAAGCATCGATCGATCGATGCTCCAAGGTCGATCGATCGACCAAGCAGGTATGACAGACCTGCAGATTTTCCAGATTACGGCTTTCCTCTTCCAAAATCATCCAAAACGATATCTTTGATTACCAAACTCCAAATAGTTTATACTACAAGCATTATAACCTCAAATAAATGATTTTCTATGTCAAGCATGAGGATTTTCATCATGAAAAACGAATTAAAAGGGGTATAATCCAAAAAAATATCAAGAACCCTAATATTTCTTTTGTCTAGTTCTTTCCCATTCTTTTACCAAATTTCATACTCTTTATTTACTGTAATTTCGTGGTTCAATCTCTACATATGAATTGAGTTTCCACAATACATCTAATACTCATACAACATGCGAATTTAATTCTCCAAAATGGGTTCTTCTTTCACATAAACTACTCCTAATCAATCCTAGGCTAATATGATTAGAGCATTAACTGAGATAGAGCAAGATAGATACTTGCCTGGGAATTTTTGTTTCTGATTTGTCGATGAAATCAGTGTGGTGGTGATCCTCGTTGCGCAATCTAACTTTTGGCGGTGACGGCGGTGCGAACGGAGGAGTTCTTGGCCTAGAACTCCATGGTAAGCTCTTCCTTTCCTTCTCCAATGGCCGTCTTTTGTTTTTGGTTGTGTTAACCCTAGAAGAAAACCCTAAGCATCTGATATAACCTAGAAAATTCGTAGGTTTCCAAGCCCAAAAATACAAAATGCCTAAAACGCCCTCCCGGGGTGTTAATTAAGCCTAAAAACACCCCGAGACCCAAACTAAACCCCCGGGTCCATTATTTTGACTATCTCGGACCTTCCGGACACTATGGCGCACTCGAAATGACCATATGGGTGACTTATAATTATTCAATTTTATTAATCAAAATTTAGTCCCGACATGACACGGGCGCGACCCGATTTAAATTTCCAAAATTGTCATTTTATTCACTCATGACATTTAATAGAACCAATTTTATATATTACTTTGCTCATTAGTAATATTCAACAAGTTTCCAATAATTACTAACTCTCGTCACGTTAGTAACTAAAAATAATTAATTTCCGGATTATATTAAATTAATAACTCACATCAAATTTAATAAATCCCCAAATTTATAAAGCATAAAATTACGGGGTATTACATACTTCCCCCTAATAATGGAATTTCGTCCCGAAATTCAAAAAATAAGGCATACCTGGTAAGATTAAATCTGGGTATTTCTCGCGCATATCTACCTCGCGCTCCCACGTGGATTCCTCCACATTATGATGCTCCCACTGGACCCATACAAGTGGAACTACGTTCAACCTCAATCTCCTTTCTCTATGGTCTAGGATAGCCACTAGTATTTCCTCGTAAGAGCTGTCGGGCTGTAAGTCAATCTCCTCAATCGCGATATGGGTATGGGCCATGTCATCCCGAAGGTATCGTCTCAACGACGAGATATGGAATACATCGTGAATGCGATGCAAATGCTCTGGCAGCCCCAATCTGTATGCTATCGGCCCAATCCTCTCGATGATGGGAAATGGACCCACGTACCTCGGGGCTAATTTCCCTTTCTTCCCGAATCTCATCACTCCTTTTATAGGAGATACACGTCAGAATACTTGGTCCCCCACGTTAAACTCTCTGAAGAACCGTTTTGCATCGGCGTAGCTTTTTTGCCTGTCCTGGGCTACCCGAATGCGACTCCTGATAATCTCAATCATCGCGGGGGTTTCCTGAATCACCTCTGGTCCGAGCAACTTGTTATCCCCCACCTCTAGCCAACAAGTTGGGAAACGACAAGGCCTTCCATACAAAGCCTCAAATGGATCCATGCCAATCGTGAACTGATAAGAGTTATTATAAGCGAACTCTACCAATGGAAGATGTGGCTCCCAGCCTCCTCCAAAATTAAGGACACACATGCGTAGCATATCCTCCAACATCTGATTAGTACGCTCTGCCTGTCCATCTGTCTGTGGGTGATAAGCTGAACTCAACCTCAACTCTGTACCCATGGCTTCCTTAAAGCTCTCTCAGAAACGCGATACGAAAATCTTATCTCTATCTGACACAATATTCAGGGGCACTCCATGTAATCTGACAATCTCAGCAATGAACAACTGGGCATAATGTCCCGTGGTATAGTTTGTCTGCACCGGCAGAAAATGAGCCACCTTGGTCAAACGGTCCACAATCACCCAGATGGAGTCGTGGCCCCGCTGTGATGTAGGCAACCCAGTAATAAAATCCATAGAAATACTCTCCCACTTCCACGCGGGTATTTCCAATGGCTGAAGCAACCCCGACGGTTTTTGGTGGTCTACCTTTACCAGCTGGCAGGTAGAACACTTGGACACGAACTCAACAATGTCCTTCTTCATCCCACTCCACCAGTATTGTCGCCTCATATCCTGGTACATCTTATCTCCCCCAGGATGCATCGCAAATCGAGACCCGTGGGACTGGGTCATCACTGCATGACGTAAGTCTGTTTCCTCGGGAACCACCAATATCCCATTAAACCTCAAACCTCCATCATAACTAACAGATTAGGACTCAGCTCCCTCAGCTAAAAATCATACAATCTGCTCTTGGCAAAATGGGTCTGCTGTCTGTGCTTGTATTACCCTCGTTACAATATCGGATGTTACTATCATGACATATATGAAGGAACGGGCTACTGCGTCCTGGTGACCCAACTCTTTCCACTTTGCTCTCCAGATGTTCGCTACATCGTCTACCGGTCTATGGCTCAACGCATCAGCAACTATGTTGGCCTTTCCTGGATGGTACTGTATGTCGAACTGATAGTCCTTCACAAACACTAACCACCTGCGCTAATACATATTCAGCTCTCACTGACTGAACAGGTACTGTAGTGACTTGTGGTCTGTGAATAAGCGAAATTTCTCCCCCAATAAGTAGTGTCTCCGTATCGTCATTGCAAAGACGACCGCTGCTAACTCTAGGTCGTGTGTGGGGTAATTCTTTTCGTGCGGCTTAAGCTTGCCGGAGGCAAAATCTATAGCCTTCTCCTCCTACTGAAGTACTCCCCCAAGTCCCCGTAAAGAGGCATCGGTGTAAAACAGATACTCCACGCCCGGCTTGGGTAAAGCAAGGACCAGTGCTGAAGTAAGCTTGTCTTTTAGCTTGTCGAAAGCTAATTGACAAGCATCGTCCTAAACATATGGTACCCCCTTGCGAGTCAAGTTCATCAATGGACCCGCTATTTTGGAGAACCCCCAAATGAATCTCATATAGTATCCGGCTAATCCCAAGAAACTACGCACTTCCGTTGGTGTCGTGGGCTGTCCCCACTCCCTCACCGCTGACATTTTACTCGGGTCAACTACTATTCCCTATTTAGAAACAACATGCCCTAAGAACTGCACTTCCCGTAACCAGAACCTGCACTTCTCGTACTTGGCATACAACTTATGCTCTCGTAGAGTCTGAAGAACCTGCCTCAAGTGCTCGGAATGTTCTTCCTCAGAGTGTGAATATATCAGGATGTCATCTATGAGGACGATGACAAACTGATCCAAGAACTCTCTGAACACTCGGTTCATCAAGTCCATGAATACAGCTGGAGCATTTGTGAGTCCAAATGGAATCACTCTTAACTCATAGGACCCATATCTCGTCAAGAAAGTAGTCTTTGAAACATCCTGCTCCCTAATACGTAGCTGATGGTATCCTGACCTCAGATCTATCTTCGAAACGAAAGTTTCTCCCCTAAGCTGGTTGAACAGATCATCGATTCGAGGCAACGGATACTTGCTCCGTATCGTGACCTTATTCAGTTCCCGATTGTCCACACATAGCCTCAGTTAACCATCTCTCTTTTTCACAAACAACACTAGAGCGCCCCAAGGTGAGGTACTCCTACGAATGAAACCCATGCCTAACAATTTCTTTATTTGATCCCGTAACTCATGCATTTCCTCCGGAGCCATACGGTATGGAGCACGTGCTATCGGTCGAGTATTCGGTAATAAATCTATGACAAAATTTATCTACCGACTGGGGGGTAGGCCTCATATCTCCTGAAATACATTAGAATACTCACGAACAACTGGGATCGAGTCTAAGGGAATCACGACCTCCTTAGAGGTATCCTCCTCTATGTAATATAAATGAGCGATCGAGCCTCCCCCTGGGCGAGGCATCGCCACTACAAACATCTCTTGCCCCGGAATGGCAAAGACAATACTTCCACCAAAACAATCTATCATGGCTCTGTAATACGCGAGCCAATCCATACAAATAATAACGTCGTGCTCATGCATATCTAAGACTAGCATGTCTGATGGTAAAACCAAGCTACCAATATCTACTCCTATACCCCGGCTTATAAAGAAAATTAGTGATCCATTTCCCAGTGGTGAGTCTACACACGTTACAGTGCTCTCTGTTGTGGCTAATAACCCTAAAGCTTTTGCAAAATGGGTAGCAATAAAATAGTGTGTCCCTCCAGTACAAAAAAAAACCCGACCCATAGTACCATGGATAGGAAACATACTTTCAATCGCGGGTGGCGCTTGTGGAACTGCTGCCTGGTGGACGTTATAGACACGTCCGTACTGCAACTGACCCTGCTGCACTGGAGCGGCTGAAATGGCTGGTAGGGATGGTACCTGAGCTCGTGCAGGGAGGGCGGCTGGAAAGAGTGGCCCCTGTGGTTCATTACGGGCACCCTACTGCTATGGGACCCTATCACCCTATGGACAATCCTGGCGCTTGTGGCCATTTTTACCACACCCGAAGCATCGGCCCTTAAAATTTCCTCCCCTCTGTCCCTGCTGATTACGGCCCAGCTGGCCGTTACCACCCCTTCATTGGCCCTGCTGGCCCTACTGAAATCGTTGTTGGCCCTGCTGCTGTCCCTACGGCTGATGATGTTGGCCCTGCTGGCCCTGCTGATTAGGATGACCCTGCTTACCCTACCTAAATCCCCCAAATCCCTGCTTGGAATCACCTGATCGAAACCGCTTGGTAGGGTCCCCCTGATGGGAACTTTTCTCATGCTGACGAGTCTGCCCCTGAGATGTCGGTGCTCCACTAGCACCACTACCCCCTGTCATGCCCTGCTGGCTGGACTCTCCTGCTCGCTTTCTTCCCCACAGATGGAAGCGGTGATCCTGACAGTGTAGGAAGGCAGCATTGAGTACGTCTGTGTAGGTACTCAGAGACAGATTTCCTATAAGGTGCTGACGGATCCTCTAAGATAACCCGTCCACAAACAATAGTATCTTCTTACTCTCAGTGGGTGCCTCATCTGGCACTATAGTGAGAAGTCTTGTGAATTCCTCTTCATACTCAGCAACAGTAGAATTTTCCTGCTTCAAGTTCAGTAACTTCCGCCTCATCTCAGTTTGCACGGCGGATGGAAAATATTTGCTGTCATCCCTCTCCTCCAAGGTAGTGGTGGACTCCCACCACTGCAAAGCGTCCCCCACTAGCTTAAAGGAAGCCAACAACTGTTTCTGCATGTCTGTGCACTCATACACACGCAGATGCCCCTAGATATCTTTCTTCCACTAGCTGACAATGATGATATCTGAACTACCCGATAACTCAGGGGGATGCGCCTTCTGAAAGGCACCCCTAACCTGCTCCCATGAAGATGGAAGTTGTGCAGGTACTGGCGCCACAAATTGAGCTTGGGGTGGAGCCTGTTGTACTACCTCTAGCGTGGCATTTACCGCCTGAGCAACGATGGCGGCTACTTCATTTGCGTTCATCAGTCCCTGAGCCGGAGGTACTGGCTTCTCGGGTTGGACACGCCTATCCTTTGGGGCATGTCTCGGAGGCCTCTAAAACGTGAAGAAATTTATTAGTCTATAGTTATTATCAAATCTCAAATAGCTGGAGACGTAATCGTAAAAGTAAGAATACAATAATCCTAAAATAGGGCTCAATAACAAGAACGCTAAGCTAAAAGCGAAATAAGCCGTACAGATCCTAAGGACACTAGAACTTGATGCTCTGATACCACCTGTGACACCCCGCCTAATTAAACACCGGGTGATCAGTCCTTTATTAAATTATAATCAAGGTGAACGGTTGGTTCATTCTTAGCATCACTGTCGTAAAAATAACTTTTCCAATTAAACACCCTAAATAATTAAGCTAAGTGTCAAAACCATTTTAGACATTACTTTCCAAATTTTATTTCAAAAAAATCAACATTTAAAACTTTACATAATTCATAGTTAAAGAATCACACAACAACTATGCTGGAACATATAATCCAAACAATTAAACATCCAACTGATTGATTCCAACATTTAAAACTTAAAGGAAAACATCCTGACAATGATAAAACCCAAAGTGTAAATACTAGAAATAAACGAATCACAATATCCAATAAAACAACTAAATAATGGAAAAAGGGCGACACGTGCCCAACGGGATAAAATAATGCAAGGAGTGGAATAAAAAATGAGATCGTCTAAGCAAGAGGCATGCAACTCCCACCTAAGTTGCAGCGCGTTCCTTCCAAATGATCCTATACAAGACTCCCTTGTGGCTGGGCACCTGTAATATATACATATATATACAAGAGAGAAGAGAAAATAATAAAAGGGTCAGAGCCCGATTGTAAAAACAGTTTAAAATTAGTTTAGCAAGTATTTAAAGTGCTACCAGCTAATGCAACCAACATATTAGTGCGACACTCCCTTGAGAAATCCTGACCTCTCTTCTAATGTGCACACCTATCGCACTAATTCTTCCCAACAGTTTAACTTATCTTATCTTAAGTTGCTCGTGAGGTTTCAAACCGACAAATTCAAATATTTAAGAGGTTAAGTTTATTTTAAAAGCAAAGTTCTCAATTAAACCTTATTTAATAATAAAGTTTCTCAGTAATATATCATGCTTTTCAAACACTTATACACAAGTTGAATTAATTATTCATTTCTCACATACCATAAACACTACAGGTAGTTCCCAATTTCCAGATTTAAATATATATATATTAAATACTAATAATATATATATATTCAAACAGCACCCCACATAAAATCTATGGTGCGGGCATACTCCGTTATCCAGTCCCCGTATCACTCGTACCAAGGGAAATACTAGTTCGGAATCACTCTCGAACTGTATTAACACAAAACACATACAAAATGAGGCGAAACATAGTTCCAAGTCACTAAGAGGATAGCACATACCCTCACGTCTCTTAGGACCATCTGACTATCGATCCGATATCCTGAACCAAGGATTTCTATCTTCTAGGGTACGAGTCAATATCCCCCATAAAGGTCCCATCGAGATAAGACTGTCCCAGCGCGGTAATCTTAGGGATAGCAAGTAGCGTGGGCATGATTTTTACACGTATATAGTATATGCGTAAACACAGTCATATATATATATATATATATATATATATATACATACTACTATTACCATATCAAATTTAGGTACACTCTCACGACCCATAATTATGATATTTATCCTTATTACTCATTAATTAGTTATCACGTATAATGGTTTGTCTCTTATTCAAATTTGTGGGATCATTCCAACTTATTAAGTGACACTCGCGGATTCCTATCCTCCTAAGTGAAATTTCAGTAGGTACTCATTTATTTTACAACATAACTTCCTTACGAGTCTCACCCTTTAATACATATTCCCATTGTCCCTTATGTGTAAAACATCCCCATGAAAGGTTAATCTCGCCTTACGTTAAAGGTTCCATATTTTTAATAAGTCCTACTGGTCTTCTTTATATCCCAAAATGCTCTAACATTAATATCCAAGAATGTCTAATCATTTAAGTTGGAACAACCTATAAAAAGGGGAATATGAGTTATGCATGATGGGTCGATCGATCTATGGCAGGTGTTCGATCGATCGAAGCATCGATCGATCGATGCTCCAAGGTCGATCGATCGACCAAGCAGGTATGGCAGACCTGCAGATTTTCCAGATTACGGCTTTCCTCTTCCAAAATCATCCAAAACGATATCTTTGATTACCAAACTCCAAATAGTTTATACTACAAGCATTATAACCTCAAATAAAAGATTTTCTATGTCAAGCATGAGGATTTTCATCATGAAAAACGAATTAAAAGGGGTATAATCCAAAAAAATATCAAGAACCCTAATATTTCTTTTGTCTAGTTCTTTCCCATTCTTTTACCAGATTTCATACTCTTTATTTACTGTAATTTCATGTTTCAATCTCTACATATGAATTGAGTTTCCACAATACATCTAATACTCATACAACATGCGAATTTAATTCTCCAAAATGGGTTCTTCTTTCACATAAACTAGTCCTAATCAATCCTAGGCTAATATGATTGGAGCATTAACTGAGATAGAGCAAGATAGATACTTGCCTGGGAATTTTTGTTTCTGATTTGTCGATGAAATCAGTGTGGTGGTGATCCTTGTTGCGCAATCTAACTTTTGGCGGTGACGGCGGTGCGAACGGAGGAGTTCTTGGCCTAGAACTCCTTGGTAAGCTCTTCCTTTCCTTCTCCAATGGCCGTCTTTTGTTTTTGGTTGTGTTAACCCTAGAAGACAACCCTAAGCATCTGATATAACCTACAAAATTCGTAGGTTTCCAAGCCCAAAAATACAAAATGCCTAAAACGCCCTCCCGGGGTGTTAATTAAGCCTAAAAACACCCCGAGACCCAAACTAAACCCCCGGGTCCATTATTTTGACTATCTCGACCCTTCCGGACACTATGGCGCACTCGAAATGACCATATGGGTGACTTATAATTATTCAATTTTATTAATCAAAATTTAGTCCCGACATGACACGGGCGCGACCCGATTTAAATTTCCAAAATTGTCATTTTATTCACTCATGACATTTAATAGAACCAATTTTATATATTACTTTGCTCATTAGTAATATTCAACAAGTTTCCAATAATTACTAACTCTCGTCACGTTAGTAACTAAAAATAATTAATTTCCGGATTATATTAAATTAATAACTCACATCAAATTTAATAAATCCCCAAATTTATAAAGCATAAAATTACGGGGTATTACATACTTCCCCCTAATAATGGAATTTCGTCCTGAAATTCAAAAAATAAGGCATACCTGGTAAGATTAAATCTGGGTATTTCTCGCGCATATCTGCCTCGCGCTCCCACGTGGATTCCTCCACATTATGATGCTCCCACTGGACCCATACAAGTGGAACTACGTTCAACCTCAATCTCCTTTCTCTATGGTCTAGGATAGCCACTAGTCTTTCCTCGTAAGAGCTGTCGGGCTGTAAGTCAATCTCCTCAATCGCGATATGGGTATGGGCCATGTCATCCCGAAGGTATCGTCTCAACGACGAGATGTGGAATACATCGTGAATGCGATGCAAATGCTCTGGCAGCCCCAATCTGTATGCTATCGGCCCAATCCTCTCGATGATGGGAAATGGTCCCACGTACCTCGGGACTAATTTCCCTGTCTTCCCGAATCTCATCACTCCTTTTATAGGAGATACACGTCAGAAAACTTGGTCCCCCACGTTAAACTCTCTGAAGAACCGTTTTGCATCGGCGTAGCTTTTTTGCCTGTCCTGGGCTACCCGAATGCGACTCCTGATAATCTCAATCATCGCGGGGGTTTCCTGAATCACCTCTGGTCCGAGCAACTTGTTATCCCCCACCTCTAGCCAACAAGTTGGGAAACGACAAGGCCTTCCATACAAAGCCTCAAATGGATCCATGCCAATCGTGAACTGATAAGAGTTATTATAAGCGAACTCTACCAATGGAAGATGTGGCTCCCAGCCTCCTCCAAAATTAAGGACACACATGCGTAGCATATCCTCCAACATCTGATTAGTACGATCTGTCTGTTCATCTGTCTGTGGGTGATAAGTTGAACTCAACCTCAACTCTGTACCCATGGCTTCCTTAAAGCTCTCTCAGAAACGCGACACGAAAATCTTGTCTCTATCTGACACAATATTCAGAGGCACTCCATGTAATCTGACAATCTCAGCAATGAACAACTAGGCATAATGTCCCTTGGTATAGTTTGTCTGCACCGGCAGAAAATGAGCCACCTTGGTCAAACGGTCCACAATCACCCAGATGGAGTCGTGGCCCCGCTGTGATGTAGGCAACCCAGTAATAAAATCCATAGAAATACTCTCCCACTTCCACGCGGGTATTTCCAATGGCTGAAGCAACCCCGACGGTTTTTGGTGGTCTACCTTTACCAGCTGGCAGATAGAACACTTGGACACGAACTCAACAATGTCCTTCTTCATCCCACTCCACCAGTATTGCCGCCTCATATCCTGGTACATCTTATCTCCCCCAGGATGCATCGCAAATCGAGACCCGTGGGACTGGGTCATCACTGAATGACGCAAATCTGTTTCCTCGGGAACCACTAATCTCCCATTAAACCTCAAACCTCCATCATAACTAACAGATTAGGACTCAGCTCCCTCAGCTAAAAATCATAAAATCTGCTCCTGGCAGAATGGGTTTGCTGTCTGTGCTTGTATTACCCTCGTTACAATATCGGATGTTACTGTCATGACATATATGAAGGAACGGGCTACTGCGTCCTGGTGACCCAACTCTTTCCACTTTGCTCTCCAGATGTTCGCTACATCGTCTACCGGTCTATGGCTCAATGCATCAGCAACTATGTTGGCCTTTCCTGGATGGTACTGTATATCGAACTGATAGTCCTTCACAAACTCTAACCACCTGCGCTAATGCATATTCAGCTCTCACTGAGTGAACAGGTACTGTAGTGACTTGTGGTCTGTGAATAAGCGAAATTTCTCCCCCAATAAGTAGTGTCTCCATATCGTCAATGCAAAGACGACCGCTGCTAACTCTAGGTGGTGTGTGGGGTAATTCTTCTCGTGCGGCTTAAGCTTGCCGGAGGCAAAATCTATAGGCTTCTCCTCCTGCTGAAGTACTCCCCCAAGTCCCCGTAAAGAGGCATCGGTGTAAACCAGATACTCCACGCCCGGCTTGGGTAAAGCAAGGACCGGTGCTGAAGTAAGCTTGTCTTTCAGCTTGTCGAAAGCCAATTGACAAGCATCGTCCTAAACATATGGTACCCCCTTGCGAGTCAAGTTCATCAATGGACCCGCTATTTTGGAGAACCCCAAAATGAATCTCATATAGTATCCGGCTAATCCCAAGAAACTACGCACTTCCGTTGGTGTCGTGGGCTGTCCCCACTCCCTCACCGCTGACACTTTACTCGGGTCAACTACTATTCCCTATTCAGAAACAACATGCCCCAAGAACTGCACTTCCCGTAACCAGAACCTGCACTTCTCGTACTTGGCATACAACTTATGCTCTCGTAGAGTCTGAAGAACCTGCCTCAAGTGCTCGGAATGTTCTTCCTCAGAGTGTGAATATATCAGGATGTCATCTATCAGGACGATGACAAACTGATCCAAGAACTCTCTGAACACTCGGTTCATCAAGTCCATGAATACAGCTGGAGCATTTGTGAGTCCAGATGGAATCACTCTTAACTCATAGGACCCATATCTCGTCAAGAAAGTAGTCTTTGAAACATCCTGCTCCCTAATACGTAGCTGATGGTATCCTGACCTCAGATCTATCTTCGAAACGAAAGTTTCTCCCCTAAGCTGGTCGAACAGATCATCGATTCGAGGCAACGGATACTTGCTTCGTATCGTGACCTTATTCAGTTCCCGATTGTCCACACATAGCCTCAGTTAACCATCTCTCTTTTTCACAAACAACACTGGAGCGCCCCAAGGTGAGGTACTCCTACGAATGAAACCCATGCATAACAATTTCTCTATCTAATCCCGTAACTCATGGATTTCCTCCGGAGCCATACGGTATGGAGCACGTTCTATCGGTCGAGTATTCGGTAATAAATCTATGACAAAATCTATCTCTCGACTGGGGGGTAGGCCTGATATCTCCTGAAATACATCAGAATACTCACGAACAACTGGGATCGAGTCTAAGGGAATCACGACCTCCTTAGAGGTATCCTCCTCTATGTAATATAAATGAGCGATCGAGCCTCCCCCTGGGCGAGGCATCGCCACTACAAACATCTCTTGCCCCGGAATGGCAAAGACAATACTTCCACCAAAACAATCTATCATGGCTCTATAATCCGCGAGCCAATCCATACAAATAATAACGTCATGCTCATGCATATCTAAGACTAGCATGTCTGATAGTAAAACCAAGCTACCAATATCTACTCCTATACCCCGGCCTATAAAGAAAATTAGCGATCCATTTCCCAATGGTGAGTCTACACACGTTACAGTGCTCTCTGTTGTGGCTAATAACCCTAAAGCTTTTGCAAAATGGGTAGCAATAAAATAGTGTGTCCCTCTAGTACAAAAAAAAACCCGACCCATAGTACCATGGATAGGAAACATACTTTCAATCGCGGGTGGCGCTTGTGGAACTGCTGCCTGGTGGACGTTATAGACACGTCCGTACTGCAACTGACCCTGCTGCACTGGAGCGGCTGGAATGGCTGGTAGGGATGGTACCTGAGCTCGTGCAGGGAGGGCGGCTGGAAAGAGTGGCCCCTGTGGTTCATTACGGGCACCCTACTGCTATGGGACCCTATCACCCTCTGGACAATCCTGGCGCTTATGGCCATTTTTACCACACCCGAAGCATCGGCCCTTAAAATTTCCTCCCCTCTGTCCCTGCTGATTACGGCCCTGTTGGCCGTTACCACCCCTCCATTGGCCCTGCTGGCCCTACTGAAATCGCTGTTGGCCCTGCTGCTGTCCCTACGCCTGATGATGTTGGCCCTGCTGATTAGGATGACCCTGCTTACCCTGCCTAAATCCCCCAAATCCCTGCTTGGAATCACCTGATCGAAACCGCTTGGTAGGGTCCCCCTGATGGGAACTTTTCTCATGATGAAGAGTCTGCCCCTGAGATGTCGGTGCTCCACTGGCACCACTACCCCCTGTCATGCCCTGCTGGCTGGACTCTCCTGCTCGCTTTCTTCCATACAGATGGAAGTGGTGATCCTGACAGTGTAGGAAGGCAGCATTGAGTACGTCTGTGTAGGTACTCAGAGACAGATTTCCTATAAGGTGCTGACGGATCCTCTAAGATAACCCATCCACAAACAATAGTATCTTCTTACTCTCAGTGGGTGCCTCATATGGCACTATATTGAGAAGTCTTGTGAACTCCTCTTCATACTCAGCAACAGTAGAATTTCCCTGCTTCAAGTTCAGTAACTTCTGCCTCATCTCAGTTTGCACGGCGGATGGAAAATATTTGCTGTCATCCCTCTCCTCCAAGGTAGTGGTGGACTCCCACCACTGCAAAGCGTCCCCCACTAGCTTAAAGGAAGCCAACAACTGTTTCTGCACGCCTGTGCACTCATACACACGCAGATGCCTCTAGATATCTTTCTTCCACTGGCTGATAATGATGATATCTGAACTACCCGATAACTCAGGGGGATGCGCCTTCTGAAAGGCACCCCTAACCTGCTCCCATGAAGATGGAAGCTGTGCAGGTACTGGCGCCACAAATTGAGCTTGGGGTGGAGCCTGCTGTACTACCTCTAGAGTTTTGAACCCCTTGTTCTACTCTCTCATTATTTCTAATATTTCCCTAACATGTTTGTACCTCGAGACACCTCAAAACCTTTTTGAAACACCTAGATTGGGTTCATGTACCCTAACCCTCTAAAAACTTAGTTGGATAAGGTAAAACTACGATGAAACATGATTTCTACGTTGCATGGATTCATTATGATGTACAAAATGCAAACAAACATGTATAAGATCTCTACAGCAAGAGGATTAAAAGTTATAACCAAGAAATAATGAAACTTGAAAGCAAATAGATGAAGAAATACGTAAATTGATTATTAAAGTGAAAAACAATAAAAATCAAGGAACTTTAGATGTAGATTTTCCCTCAAATGTATCTTGCCTCTAAGAGCTCTAAAAACTAGGTTAAAACTTTCTATTTAATCTTTAATTACAAACTACTTAGTAGCATACAAAAAATTACAAGTGTTTTGATAAAACAAAACTCTAAATAAAAATTGGACAAGGGACAAAAATTGCGAGTAGGCAATCTGAACCGATTTGCTTGATGACCGAACTTCTTCACTTTCTAAACCAAATCTAGACCTTCCAAACTGGTTCGAAAGTTGAACAATTTACAAAAGTGCTCATGGACTCTTCTCAACTTTAAATGCTTGTAACTCTTCAACCGTAGCTAAGAACTGGATACTGTTTCTTTCAGTGTTCTTGTGAAGTCATTCTTTTCAACTTCTCTTAGGCTCCGCTTCTGAGTTTAGGCCAAAAAATTACATTTATTCCCCGTGACACCCCGCCTAATTAAACACCGGGCGATCAGTCCTTTATTAAATTATAATCAAGGTGAACAGTTGGTTCATTCTTAGCATCACTGTCGTAAAAATAACTTTTCCAATTAAACACCCTAAACAATTAAGCTAAGTGTCAAAACCATTTTAGACATTACTTTCCAAATTTTATTTCAAAAAAATCAACATTTAAAACTTTACATAATTCATAGTTAAAGAATCACACAACAACTATTCTGGAACATATAATCCAAACAATTAAACATCCAACTGATTGATTCCAACATTTAAAACTTAAAGGAAAACATCCTGACAATGATAAAACCCAAAGTGTAAATACTAGAAATAAACGAATCACAATATCCAATAAAACAACTAAATAATGGAAAAAGGGCGACACGTGCCCAACGGGATAAAATAATGCAAGGAGTGGAATAAAAAATGAGATCGTCTAAGCAAGAGGCCTGCAACTCCCACCTAAGCTGCAGCGCGTTCCTTCCAAATGATCCTATGCAAGACGCCCCTGTGGCTGGGCACCTGTAATATATACATATATATACAAGAGAGAAGAGAAAATAGGAAACGGGTCAGAGCCCGATTGTAAAAACAGTTTAAAATTAGTTTAGCAAGTATTTAAAGTGCTACCGGCTAATGCAACCAACATATTAGTGTGACACTCCCTTGAGAAATCCTGACCTCTCTTCTAATGTGCACACCTATCGCACTAATTCTTCCCAACAGTTTAACTTATCTTATATTAAGTTGCTCGTGAGGTTTCAAACCGACAAATTCAAATATTTAAGAGGTTGAGTTTATTTTAAAAGCAAAGTTCTCAATTAAACCTTATTTAATAATAAAGTTTCTCAGTAATATATCATGCTTTTCAAACACTTATACCCAAGTTGAATTAATTATTCATTTCTCACATACCATAAACACAGCAGGTAGTTCCCAATTTCCAGATTTAAATATATATATTAAATAATATATATATATATATATATATATATATATATTCTAACAACACCCCACATAAAATCTATGGTGCGGGCATAGTCTGCTATCCAGTCCCCGTATCACTCCTACTAAGGGAAATACTAGTTCGGAATCACTCTCGAACTGTATTAACACAAAACACATACAAAATGAGGCGAAACATAGTTCCAAGTCACTAAGAGGATAGCACATACCCTCACGTCTCTTAGGATCATCTGACTATCGATCCGATAGCCTTTACCAAGGATTTCTATCTTCTAGGGTATGAGTCAATATCCTCCATAAAGGTCCCATCGAGATAAGACTGTCCCAGCGCGATAACCTCAGGGATAGCAAGTAGTGTGGGCATGATTTTTACACGTATATAGTATATGCATAAACACAGTCATATATACATACTACTATTACCATATAAAATTTAGGTACACTCTCACGACCCATAATTATGATATTTATCCTTATTACTCGTTAATTAGTTATCACGTATAACGGTTTGCCTCTTATTCAAATTTGTGGGATCATTCCAACTTATTAAGTGACACTCGCGGATTCGTATCCTCCTAAGTGAAATTTCAGTAGGTATTCATTTATTTTACAACGTAACTTCCTTACGAGTCTCGCCCTTTAATACATATTCCCATTGTCCCTTATGTGTAAAACATCCCCGTGAAATATTAATCTCGCCTTACGTTAAAGGTTCCATATTTTTAATAAGTCCTACTGGTCTTCTTTATATCCCCAAATGCTCTAACATTAATATCCAAGAATGTCTAATCATTTAAGTTGGGACAACCTACAAAAAGGGGAATATGAGTTATGCAGGAGGGGTCGATCGATCTAGGCAGGTGTTCGATCGATTGAAGCATCGATTGATCGATGCTCCAGGGTCGATCAATCGATCAATCAGGTATGGCAGACCTGCAGATTTTCCAGATTACGGGTTTCCTCTGCCAAAATCCTCCAAAACGATATCTTTGATTACCAAACTCCAAATAGTTTATACTACAAGCATTATAACCTCAAATAAATGATTTTCTACGTCAAGCATGCGGATTTTCATCATGAAAAAATGAATTAAAAGGGGTATAATCCAAAAAAATATCAAGAACCCTAATATTTCTTTTGTCTAGTCCTTCCCCATTCTTTTACCAGATTTCATACTCTTTATTTATTGTAATTTCGTTGTTCAATCTCTACATATGAATTGAGTTTCCACAATACATCTAATACTCATACAACATGCGAATTTAATTCTCCAAAATGGGTTCTTCTTTCACATAAACTAGTCCTAATCAATCCTAGGCTAATATGATTGGAGCATTAATTGAAATAGAGCAAGATAGATACTTGCCTGGGAATTTTTGTTTCTGATTTGTCGATGAAATCAATGTGGTGGTGATCCTCGTTGCGCGATCTAACTTTTGGCGGTGACGGCGGTGCAAACGGAGGAGTTCTTCGCATAGAACTCCTTGGTAAGTTCTTCCTTTCCTTCTCCAATGGCCGTCTTTTGTTTTTGGTTGTGTTAACCCTAGAAGAAAACCCTAAGCATCTGATATAACCTAGAAAATTCGTAGGTTTCCAAGCCCAAAAACACAAAATGCCTAAAACGCCCTCCTGGGGTGTTAATTAAGCCTAAAAACGCCCCGAGACCCAAACTAAACCCCCGGGTACATTATTTTGACTATCTCACGGGTGACTTATAATTATTCACTTTTATTAATCAAAATTTATCCCCGACACGACACGGGCGCGTCCCGACTTAAATTTCCAAAATTGTCATTTTATTCACTCGTGACATTTAATAGAACCAATTTTATATATTACTTTGCTCATTAGTAATATTCAACAAGTTTCCAATAATTACTAACTCTCGTCACGTTAGTAATTAAAAATAATTAATTTTCGAATTTATATTAAATTAATAACTCACATCAAATTTAATAAATCCCCAAATTTTTAAAGCAAAAAAATACGGGGTATTACATTCCCTTGAACTTTTTTTTCCATTATTTTTTTCTTTATTTCGATTTCTCTCTCGCATTCACTACAACGAAATACCTATAAAATACACGATAAATACACGAAACAAAATGTACTTGCCAAATAGGGTCAGTAGCATGAATATGAGATGAATTCATACTAATTACACCGCACTGGACCATAAAATACCTAAATTAAGGGGATAAAATATGAAATATTTACGCCTAATGCCCCCCCCCCCCCCCCCAAACTTAGAACTTTAATCATCCCGAGCAATATTAAAGAATAAGACAATGGTTTAAACACTTCTAAAATAATTTACTGGGATATAATACCTTTTTCGCGATTTAATAATTGTATTTATCGTCTGCAATAGGCCGTTAAACTCATAGACTTCCACAGTAGGACAAGTGGTGTCTCGTGAGGGTCGTAATGAATATACCCACAAAATTCGCTTTTCACATGACTCAAATAAAATATCAAAATACTTAAAAATCGTACAACTTAAATTTCCTAAAAATAATCACTTTAAATTCTTATCCAAGAATCTCAATTCATAAGTGTGTGTGTGCGAATCTGAAAATCAAATCGCTAATTTCCACCGATTGATCATTACGCTACTATCTGAAAAAATTTCTTAATTCAAATTCTCACGGGATGCTCTCACAAATGAATCACTTGGAATGTGGCTATTTTCGCTCGTTGTGCATGATTTTTAAGAGTAAATGCAATGGAATACAAGATCACGCACACAAATTGAAAGATGGAATTTTTATGGTAAAAAGATCTCATCAACAGGTTACGACCCTTAAGACATGGGAAACATTGTCATTTTTTCGCACCATTTAATCTCTCGTATTATCTTTTTGTATTTTTTCACTCCACGCAGTAATTAATTTTGTCATTCGGGCGCGGTTAGGTCTTTTTCCAGTTATGGGGTATTGGGTCAAAGTGGGATTGTTTGGGAAATTCGGAATCGAAATTTTTTCTTATGATGTCCATTAGTTATCTTTTGAGTTTTCGCTAATTTTCTCTTATTTTTCTATTTTTTGAGTTTTTTCTTTTCTTTTCTTGCTATTTTTATTGAGCATTATTCTATTTTTCTTTCCCCTTTTGTGGACATGGATAATGAAACGATGTGGGGGGGGGGGGGGGGGGGGGTCCAAGCACACCAATATGTCACATCAAACATGTAAACTAGAAACCGAAAACTTAAAATCTTTTTGTATTTTTCAAATAAGACTCAAACAAGTGAAAAATAAAATACAAAGAGATAAACATGTCATAACACTAGCAAATTATAAACATGATGCAAGGGCTAGCATATGACAAAGTATGCAAGCTACTATCCATAAGAAATAACAAGAGATGAATCATGAGCATGCATGTGAGAATCAACCAACGAAGCATTTAGCATCTCCAAAACGGAGTTCCTAACCCAAACAGGTGTATACCTAACAAAATGGGTTTTGGGAACCATTGGAACACTACGTTTAATCTTCCTAGGGTGTTTTATAAGATCAAAACAAAAAACTCCTAAGGTGACCTTTCTTACCACAATGCGAACATGTGAAAACATGATGAGGAACGGGACCTTTAGGTTGACCTTTTCTAATACCCTCGAAGCTGGTTGACGCTCTAAAACAAACTATGGTTTTGGATTTTACATTCAAACCACTAGAACAAGATAAGCCGCTACCATCACTACCCGAGTCATTTAAATGATTTTTTAACTTCAAAACTTTCGACTCAAGCAAACGATTAGACTCCTCAAACATTCGGGACTCCTAGTTTCAATTTTCAATTTCCCCTAGAAGGTTATCTCGCCCCCCCCCCCCCCCCCTCAATGTGAGAAAACTTATCCCTAAGAGCATTTTCTCGTGCCACAAAATCATTAATCGAATTATTTTCCTTAACGGCACAAACTTTTGAATTTTTTAAATGCTCTAACTCTTTTTATAAAATGAGGACTCTATCATCAATCTCCTTTCTCTCCAATTTTAATAAAGTAAAATCTTTAAACAAGGAACTAAACTTCTCACGATAAATATCTCTTTGAATTTTAAAATTTTGCAAATATTCAATCCTATTTTTAAAACCATAATTTTCTTTCTCTAAAACTTCAATACGTTTTGCAAACTTTAAATTCAAACGATGTAAATCGTCAAAGCTTAGAGAATCCATCGAGAGAAAACAAACACATGAGAGATAAACAAACACACGAGATCACAAAACAAATAAAATATGTTTTCTAGCTCTGATACCAATTTGAAGAGTGCCCAATATGTGTGTTTCAAACAAAAACAATTTTTTCTCCGAAAAATATCCAACTTTTAATTATGCACCAAACCAAGTTATGAAAACCCAATTCTTACTTTAAACCAATTTTATCTTGATTAATCCTAAACATGCATCTAGTGATTAAAGCAAGTAAAATAAAGTAAAGAATACTCACAACGCCGGATGTACGGGGAAAAAACCCAAAACGGGAAAACAACCTCGGACGGCCCAAGCCACACAATTACTATGCATAATGATTTTACAAAGATAGATTAGCCTTACTCAATGACTCGATCCCCACGGGTCTTGACGCTCCTTCTGATCTTCTATCATTTTTCAATAGTGCCCACGCAGAAATTTGTCCACAACACACGCGTCCATGTATGTCTCGGTGTCCACCGATTGGCTTTGATTCGTCCACGATGTCGAACAAGAAGTCCTTCTCTTTTCTTCACCGTAAAACCCGTGACGTTCAATGATAGAACAAACTTCTTTGGTACCACAAGATCATGTAAACATATAAGAAAACTCGTATCTTTGCAAACCTTAGAAAACATGTGCAAACAACGTACTGGAATGTATTCTATTTTTTCCAGTTGCACACTTATAAAACTCTAATAGAAACACGCTTTAAATAACAATTCAACGCCGCCTCAAAATACGTGTCATTCGAATGACACTTATTTCGAGTCATTCGCGCGACTTAGGCATCTCATTTGAGCGAGATCCTTATGTCGTTTGAGTGAGATGACGTGGCAGTTTGACTTTTAGTTCAAAACGTCTCTTTTAAAGGAGATCCAAATAAGTCAAACTATATTTCGAGTATATCAGAATAAAACATAGTGTAAACAATTAAAACACTTTTAAAAATATTTTTCTTTATAAAAAAAATTCATCCTTATCTTTTATAAAAACAATTCTGAGCACCATTAATTATACGCATTCATACCCGAGTGATCTCGGAATGCAATTAACTTTGAAGATGATTAAACTTGAACCAATTAAACTTTGGCATGATTTAATTCTTTGAAGCTTTGCCGCAACGTCTTCAATTTTCTTCAATACGTCATAGACCAAGTGGGATCGTGACAAACTAAAATTCTGCCTATGACATATTACAAACAAGTTTTGTTCACGAAATTAAGTCAAAAAAATACAGGGACTCAATTGGAAATTTATGTCCTTACAATTGACTTGCACAAAATACTCGTAAAATACACGAGAAATATACAAAACACGAGACACTTGACAAATAGAATCAGTAGCACGAATATGAGATAAATCCATCCTAATTAAACAACACGAGACCGTAAAAAAGCTAAATTAAGGGGATAAAATATGAAATATTTATGCCAAATTAGTCAAATATGCACATCTCACGGGAACCTATACCGATTAATGACCCATTCGAGTGTCTTACATAGTTCTCATGCGTTTGACCTTGGTGGTCCTAGTTACAACTGTTAAAATGTTTACATACCACTACCAGTCCTACCCTCTGACCCGTTCACGGCATATCAATCGCAACAAAGTTGGGGTAATCCATTTGGGTCAGACCCCATAATGGGAATGCATGTAGATCTAGATGCGAATTTTGAGTTCGGCTCGCGATACTAGTGAAGTTTACTGTACTCCTAAAAAATGTTCTAAATTTATTATCTGTATTGATCTCATTTTAATTGCATATTATTTTCAATTTATTTCCAATTTGTTACACATTTAACGAGAACTTGCAATTTATTACACATGCATTCAATTTAAATAGTTTGATGGAGCTAAAGAGCTCTCCTAAATTCATTAAATAAATACGAAGGCCCTCCATACGCTTTAATGATTAAAAAATTTAGGAATCAACATGTGATTTCGTAAAAATAAAAATTATTTTTCAAGTACCAAAAATCGTGCAGAAAAGATGTTGAACGTGCTTTCGGTGTACTACAATAATGATTCGCTTTCGTTCGTGAACATGATAAATTATGGAATAGGGTATCATTATCAACCATAATGAAACCTTTGATTATAATGCAGAATATGATTATTGACGATGAATGTAGGGACTTTCCATGGTAAAATGAATACGAACAAAGTGGTGACACACTTGAAATAATGAGGGGCCAAACAAATTTCTACGACTACCTCTCGCGGGATGCTAAGATAAAAGACGTAACAAAACATCAACAATTATGATTTGGTGGAGCTCATTTATAAAAACCACGGTGATGAAATGGTGGGTTGATGAATTTAGATTTTTTGTGTTTTTAAGCGTGTCTAATGTCTTTCTTAGATCATTTTAATTCTATTCTTGTACAATTGTCGTGGTGATGATAACTGTTTTCTTATATATAATATAAAGTTTGAATCGATTCCTTGATTTTAACATAGAAAAGTAAACAACTGTTGCACCATTCAAGAAATTAAATATACATTACATTTATTAAAACCAAATAACGGATAATTGAAATGATCAAACATTACAACTGTAACATCCTACTTATCATTGATTGAACCAAATGGACCAGAATTAGGGTTTGATGACCGAGTAGAGTTCGACTGCAGCACATAAATTACAGCTTCGGTCGAACAAGCATCGCTTTGAGGTTGTTGAAACTTTTGAGATGGAACTGCTGTTGTATAGCATTCACTTTGGTCATATCCAACTCCATGATGTATGACTGCTCTCGGCCTAGACGCACGAGTTGATATTTTTTTTTTGTAAATTGATCAACTCTCTTCATTTCAATGAACGCATCCATTTGAGAATCAAATTTCATTGCATGAATCTACTTTCACTCTAACTTGCTTTGGAAGATTTCATTTAATTCTTCATAATGTTTGAGTACCGTGGTGTTACAATCCAAGTTATCAAAACGCGCACGTTGACGAGCACTTTGTTTCTCCCCTTTTCTGCCTGGCGATTTGTATAGTACATCTCGTATGCCTGTATTATTCTCTTAGTCTTGGGGCGTAGGGTTATCTTTATTCACCGTTGTGTTTTATAAGCCAAATTTTGTCAACTCTTTCAAAATTTGGTACCAATTATCGAACATGATTTGTTTGTTGGTTTTAATGCAGTACGCCTCACGGGTCTGTTGAACTGTATTGTACTCATTCATGTTAGTTTCATGGCTATTCAGTTGGTGACAAATCTTTGCTACACGTAACATTAAATGATACGATATATGATTGTATCATTATGAATTCATGGATCTCATACGATGATTCGTAATTCCAGGCGTGTTGTTATACTCATTCATAAATTTTGCAGATGTTATCGAGTTTTCTTCAATACTTCGACTAGTATACTTTGCATAAATAATAAATAAAATCTCGTCTTCAACGGGATTTATGTTTGGTTGATGGGAATTAATCATGTTAGTCGGTTCAGAATAGGACATTACATAGGGAATTAAATGAAAATACTAGAAGGAAAGAATAAAAAATGAGAGAACAATTGAAATGAGATAAATTTCGGTGAGATTGAAAAATGGTGAAGCTTTTATTTATAGAAAATGTCCGTTTAATTTTTACTATTCATTAAACACTTCCTATGAACTTTAGTTGATCGTAGGAGTTCAAACGAGCTTCTGATTGTTCCTAGGAATTCTTACGAACAAATGAAGTTCGTAGGAAGAATTTGCAAATTTAGCAAGCGTTCAGTAACTTTACAAAACCACTCCCTTTACTCCTGCAAAATTTGTTTCTTTCAATCCACTAGCGCAGAATTTCTAATTTGCAAACTTAAAATTTCTTCTGTATTTTAGCACCACCATTATGGATGCTCTAAGGACATTAGGTCAGGTGAGCCACCCCTGGAATTAGCGCATAAGGATTTTTTTTAAGAAAGGGCAGGAATTAGCTTTAGGCAGGAGCAAAAAACACGTTATTAATGGTGTTTACCATGGGAAAAATTATGTTAGGCTTGGAAAATATCAAGACCTTTATTAAATCGGGTAATGATGGGAATAAAGGAACGGGGTTGGGTAAGAGAGATGATGGTATTAAAAAATAACGATGATGTCCATTTTGATCTACGAGGAGTTATCAAGGAGCTTCCAAGAGTTCCTAGTCTAAGAAAAATGACCATGGTGGTGGTGAGTGAAAATACAAACATAAGCGGCTCAGGAGGGCTTTCTATTTTTAAAAATGGGGTAACTGGCGGGGAGAAAGGAAGGATCGAAGCTGTCAATTTCACTCAGCTTAACAATTTTAAGTTGTGGGTTAAAATTAAGATTCCTAGACATAAGGATTGTCTTGGAGATAGGAGAGAGATGGGGTGGTTGGAGGACCCAGAAGGATGGATGGAGGAAAAGATACAAGGTTTTAACAAAGAGTCTGGGCTTGAATTCAAGGGGATCGATTGCAATACCCCGTACTTTTATGGATATTTCAATTACATAAATAGGGGTGATTTAATAATTTGAGGAATTTCTGTGAGTAATTATTTTTGGAGTTTAAGAGTGTTAGATGATTTCTGATGTGCGCTACATTTACTTTTGGGACTAAGTAAATAAGTCGAATTATGTTAATTACATGTCACTGTTGGGTAAGGCGACAAAGGGTAATATTTTAAAATTGGAAAACCCCTTATTGAGATGTGTTGGGTTTAATTAGTGAATTTTAGAAAATTTACTCGGATGGAGATTTTGATTGAGCGGTTGGTTTTGGAATGGTGGAGATAGTCAGAATAGAGTATCCGGGGGTAGTGTTTAGGTTCCGAAATTTTTTGGACTAATAGGGACTCGCAATTGAGTAAACGAGTCATTTTTTGGTTTTAAAGGGGTAAACCCTTATTTCTCTCTTATGTAAGGCACTAGAGAGGGAAAGATAAGGAAAGAAAAGAGAGAAAATAAAGAGGAGGAGAAAGGAAGGAAGAAAGGGAGAGGAAAAAGGAGATTCCGGCCAAACTCCGCGGGATTCTACTCGAGGTCATCGGATTTTATCCACGAGGCAAGTGTTTAATTTCTTATTTATTTCAAAGAATAAATATCATATTATAGTTGGTACTAATAAACCACAAAAAATTTTGGGTTGGGTTTTCATGAATTATAACGGGGGTTTCGGAAGTTTGAACGAGCAAAACCCGGTTAATATTCGATTCGAGAAACTTAGAAATTAATTGAAATTAGTTGTTAATTCTTGGTTCTAGGATGATTATAACCTATTTTGTCAGAGAATATATAGTTGGTTGTGATTAAATAATGCTGGGAGAAGAAACAAAAAAGCTTGTAGGTAGTTAATGGCCGAAACAGTCTCGGAGAAGACAATGAACAATAGCCAGCGTCCTTTTCGAATCGATTTGGCTAGGAAGCGAATCGATTCGTCTCTTGGTCAAAAAAATTAAATTTGTATATCTTTTCGATACACGTATGTTTGAATATCTTTTCAAAAATTACAAATTTAATTTTTTTTGGTGCCCAAGTGACCGCGTATGTTTCTGATTTTTTTTGAATTAATAATGATTTTTCTACAGAAGGTTGTCCGAGATCGAAATCGTTAGTGAGAAATCAAACCTGATATTGGGAGAATTAAGGCTAAAATTGTTTGAAGATTATTTTAGGGGATTCTAGAAGTGATATTAGAACTCCTAGATAATGGTATTGAGGGTGAGTAAACCTTGTATCTAAAGAGTGAACCTCGAGTTAATTTGGTGTACAATCCGGGATATGGATTTAATGAATGTATGAATAACATTCACGGGAAGTATTCGGCAAGCATATGTAGATATATTTATGTGGTTAGAATAAATATGGGCCGATTGTAATTGAGTAAATCCTGGGATGTGATTAGGATGGAATTTTTGATACGGGCTCAAGATAATTGCGTGGTTATCCGGTACGTCTATTGACGACTATTTTTATAGGTGATGCGATACCTATGGAATTAAGATAAGTTGATAGTACACTTATTTAATTATTACGTATTGGTATATTCGGGTTTATGTAAAATCCTTAAAAGTGATTAAGGTAAGAGTTATAATTAAATAAGAGAATACTTATGGGATTAATATTTTAAGGGTGGGAATACTTAGATATTATTAGGAATGGTGACATTCAGGGTTATAGGCTATCGCTATATGAGATTGGCAGTTGTAGCTATATATATATATATATTTCAGAAGTAACGTAGATTATATATACTATGTGATTATAGTATATATAATACGCGTAAATATATCTATGTGTGATTGGTATATTTATACTTTAGAGGCTGATTTCCACGGGCTTTCCTTTAGCGTAGGGTTGGAACAACTAGATTTTATATTTTCTCTAGTGCAATCCGGGGAGGTTGCCCGATGTGGGTGAATCCCCTGGCTTGAGGAGAAGGGAGAGTATATCCCCAGTTCATCTCGTCCCTCATTCGAGTGCGATGTGTGTACTCCACTTGCAGAGGGAAAATGACTGCCTCCACCGTTGTGTGTTTTTACCATGACCATGAGTGAGTTTGGCTTGGTGCCGTGGTTGAGTGAGTAAACCCGAATTCAGCTAGGCACTATGAGACTGCATCCTGGAGTTATATCTCGGTGGGATGGTTATTATACTTTTGATTGTGATAGGCATACTTATACTTGTTGTGTATAGTATATCGTTTGTATATGAAGACAAATAATCATATAAAATAGACTTGAGTAGAGTGAAGAGAATGATAAGCTGATATTCCCCTTCCAGTATATTTATATATGGATCTATATGAATATGAATCATAAGTTTTAGTGAGCACTATATATATATATAAATACGAGTTTTTATATATATGTTATGTGTTGAGGGCCTAATGGATCTCGATGATCAACATTGCCAGATAGTAGTGTATCGGGGGGGTCCTTGTTTGGATTTCGCTTCACGAGACACCCCACGCACGAATGTAGTGTAAAGTTGGGAATGGGGAGAAGTTTAGCCCTTAGTACTCGGGTATGAGGATTTCTAGATAATGGATGATAGCGTTTAGTTAGGCAGGGTAGCTTAACTAGTAGGTTTAAAATAAAAGTATGCAATAGGTGTGCACTATTGGACGAGGGGTGAGGGGTATCTCATGGGAGTGCGATACTAATTTAAATATGAGATAAATCATATTTTAAACATATGGCATTTATGCACTTGCAAAATATTTTCAAAACTCGGGCTCTGACCCGTTTATCTATTTTCTCCTCTCTTGCTATATATTATATATATATATTGGTGTCCAGACACAGGGACGCCTGGATGATGATCCTTTTGAGTCAGACGTTGCTGCAGCAGCTGTGGATGCATACAGGTTTATTTTTAGACACTTATATTCTTGTGATCTAGGTAGGAAGCATTACAGTAACACTCGAGCCGAAAGCCCAATTGTATTCTTTTATATTTTTACTACCTTTTACTACGACATTCGATTTAGTTGTATTATGTTGAGCCGAGTGTTCGGTTATTTTATTTCATTTTAGTTTCATATATATAAAGTTTTTGAATGTTTGATTTAAATGGTTTGATTAAAACGATTAGTTAAATAAAATTTTGATGCCAGCTTAATAGGTTATTAGTAATTAAATTAGTTTTCGATAGTGACGCTAAGAATGAACCATATGAGACTCCTGTTTTAATTTGGTATAGGATTGATCACCCGGTATTTTATTTGGCGGGGTGTCACAAATGGTATTAGAGCATCAGGTTCTAGTGTCCTTAGGAATCTATGTGGACGTACTACTCTTTCAGCGTTGCTCTCGATTTGATATAGAGCCTTATGATTAGGATTGTTGATTCCTCTTGTGAGATTTCGTTCTCTTGACATTATATAAGATTATAGTAAATATTTTGTGTGCTCATTCAAGAATTGTGTGTTGATTGAGGAAAGGCAACCAGGGAAGGCCATTACGAGGATAGCAGGAGGCGTGGCTTAGTTGGAGCTGTGACTTGAAGTTGGGAATGAGAACCGCAGTAGAGGTCACTCCCCTTGTGGCATATTTATGGATTACTATGACGACTACTAAAGTATAGTAGTTATAATTATCCAAGCACCGCCATAGTAGAGAGTGGTTCTAAACTTGAATTACCTCGTGAAGTTAAGTAGGGGAAAAAGTTTGAAAGGGTCTTCGACAAGGACTTGAAGTTAAGTCATGTGAAGTAAGTGTAGCATTACTCAGTGGAAGTAGAAGGCTCAGAAGGTTTAGGCTTAAAGCAGGGTATGGAAATGCCCACATGGGAATATTTAAGGAAATTTTTTTTCACTCGTGGGAGCAATATTGAAATGGTGGGAATGGTAGTCACCATGTTTAAGAGATCAGGATGTTTTACTCGTAGAGGAATCTTACAGATGGCTTTAACCGTGAATTCCTTCAATTTACCAGACCTGGGAAGAATGCATTTTCTGAATTATTGTCATAAGGATCGGTTAGAGGTCGACTGGGAATAAAAAGTTATATGGATAAGTGCACTTTGTACCGAATTAAGGTAGGTACAATGAAGAGAGAATCCTTCAGAGGAATGATAGGCTCATTAGAAAAGTGTAGCTAACACTTATGGAGAATGTGTGTGTTCCTGGATCCCCATTGGTTCACATCCACCCGGGGAGTTCATTGAAACAGGGTAGTTGAGGATGATGGTGTATTCCCTTTTGGTCAAAGGAGTTGAGGGAACTACTAAGGTGATTGTCAGGATCGAGACTATAGAGTCTGAGATACTAATTACCTTAGCATGATCAGGGTGGCTAGAGATGGGGAAATATTGCAATGTGGAGTGTAGAACCACACGGTTAGTCCTTTCCTAGAAGGAATTAAAGGACAAGAATAGGGTGCCGAAGTGGGGCATCGGTTAAAGTAGTTTTTGATTCAGTTAGGACAAGTGTACCATGTCCGGATACCATTTGGAATGGCGAGGGTGATTGGCAAGAATGTTGTTATGAGTTTTAGCTCGGGCGAAGGAGGTATATTCTGTGTGACAAGATTTGGGTCACAGTATTTTGTTTGCCTTAGATTCGTGTGTGATTCAAGTTTACTAGTTGTATTGGAAACATTATATAGTGTATGTCTATATATTTTTCCGCGGTAGTGGGGTTCTATTTTGAATTTATATCACGTTTGTACTACTCATTTTGTGTGTGTTATACGAGTATAATACTATTGTAAGAGTAATGTATTTGTGGATTATTGAAACGATAACAGGCTAATGATTGCAAGACTATCGTATACGCAGTTCCAAGGTGGAACTGGATGTTGTTGAGATAATTCAGCTCGCCTTTATTATGTGTTTAGATGGAACTTCAGTGAGTAGATGTTTCACTAGCATGACTTTAGTGCATGGGGACCTTATATATGTGATCTAAGTTATGCAGGATTTAGTATTTTACCTGTTTTGCGCTGACTGACCTCCACCACCGACAAAGTTAAGTAGTAGTGAATAGGAGGGGTTCCTTGTTTGGATTTTGCTTACGAGACTCTCCACGCATGAACCTTAATGACGTCGGGAGTAGAGAGATGTTACTGTATGCTAGGATGTTGGTTTTGTTGAAATTAGCCGAGAGTCATGTGATGGTTAGAGGCTAATAAAAAGTGGATGTGCTGTGGAAAAGCACTAGAAATGTTTATCTCACCGCAAGTATGTAGGTGAGGCAAGGTGAAAGAAGTTGATTTGAGTCTTATAGCCAGGCCTTGAATATAAGGCAGATTCTGAGGTAATACGTTTTTGGTATGATGTTCATAACACTTTTGCAGAGAGTAGGCACCCCGATTAGTTAGACTTTCCATTTCGCCAAGATGGAAGGACATAGTGGGAGAAGTACGTGAGTAAGCTAGAGAGGTAGGATTTAGAATGTCTCGATGGTGTGCCTTAGACCATTATGTCTCGATGACCAACGACGCGAGGGATTAGTGTAACGGGAGGGTTCCTTGTTTGGATTTCACTTTGCGAGACGTCCCACGCATGAAACCGAGCAAATGTCGAAAGTTAAGAGAGGTCTTGGGTACTAGGGATATAGTTAGAATAGTACTCACTTTACGTGTGCAGTAAACACATCGATCGTAGGGTTATTAGGAATCTAGGCCAGTTGGTCATGTGGCGCTGTTTTAGGAAGATTGTAGTGAGTTAATCACAAGAAGATTAGTGGGTTAACTTTAAGAAGGATTGGATTTTCAGGTATAGGAAGAACTGAATTTCGAATTATTCGGGTTAGGAAAACCCAAGTGTTAGTACCAGGACGAGGAAATGAGGCCCATTGTTTAGAGAGAGTGTTACGCGTTGGACATTTACAATGGTTGTGCATATGGGCATGGGTTAAAAAGGTGTATGGGCACCTTGGTAAGTTCATTTTATATACCGCCCGAAATACAAGGGACGTAGTATATAAAGCCGAAGATTATATTGCGAGGCTGTTATAAATCGATTTGGAATGGGTTGGATGGAACTTCATAGGAGGTACGCAATGATCCAATTACATATGTGCAATAAGAGTTAGCACACCTAAGATAAGCTAGAAGATTGACGGGAATAGTCAAGCCCTAGTGTAGTTTCCTTTTAGAGGGAAATTAGATGTCCTGATGTAAATGAGTGGACGCCTAGAGTAGTGGATCTCTGATGGGATCAATAAGTTAGAGCGACGGTTATAGGATCGTTTTCTTTATACGCGCTTATAGAAGCATTAGGTGAGATGTGACATTAGAGTCAACCTTATGACCGAGGTAGCATTATAGCATATGGATATTTAGATAAGCTTGTGCGTTAGAGCATACACCTTGAGATAGGTGCGTATCGTGAACGAGTACACTAGGATGTAGTGCGATTAGCGATCCTAGGTTGGTAGTACCAGTCATATCTGAATTTCGGGGATGAAATTCGGTTGCAGGGGGGGGGGGAGAATGCAATAACCCATACTTTTATGGATATTTAAATTACATAAATGGGGGTGATTTGGTAATTTGAGAAATCTCTATGCGTAATTATTCTGGAGTTTAAGAGTGTTAGATGATTTCTGATGTGCGCTACATTTACTTTTGGGGCTAAGTAAATAAGTCGAATTATTTTAATTACATGTCGCTTTTGGGTAAGGCGACAAAGGATAATATTATAAAATTAGAAAATCCATATTGAGATGTGTTGGGTTTAATTAGTGAATTTTAATTAAGTTACTCGGATGGAGATTTTAATTCAGCGGTTGGTTTTGGAATGGCCAAGATAGTCAGAATAAAGTATCTGGGGGTAGTGTTTAGGTTTCGAGAATTTTTGGACTAATAGGGACTCACAATTGAGTAAACGAGTCTGTAGAGGGGTCTTGAAGGTAATCCTGAGATTAAGGACCAATCCCCATTTAGCAATAGTGTTTGAGATTAGGCAACCGAGGTAGCTCAAGCGTGGCAACTCAGCGAGGCAGCTTGGCGCGACAGCTCATATTTTAGCTTGTTATATTAGTCATATTGTATTTTCATTATTGATGACTGTAAGCTTTAATGGTTGTAATGACGTAACGATAATAACAAAAGAGTTTGTATGAGGTCAAACGGTACTTGCGAGAGACCAGGCTTGGCAGGGCCTGAGAGAGCTTTCATGTTCTATCGAATGACCTCACCGTGGGAATTTTAGAGGGACCTGGTTTGGAGGATTGAGAAGTAAGGAACCGTTGGGGCTTGTCCTGACCATCTTAGATACACCTGGTAAAACACCGAAGAACCCTGATCATGGAACCTCAAGCGGAGCAGCTTGGAGTCCCATCGGGCGTTAAGATATGAACTAGATAGCCCTTCTACTTAATGTCACAGCTACTGTAGGTGATGTCACTAGCCAGCTAAACAATGTCAGACATGCACTTGAGTAAACCACCGTGGTATTTGGGGCTGTCAGGCAGTTGGTAAGCCACCTCTGCGACAACAGCTCCCTGACACACAGTGGTTAGGCAAAAGGCATGTCTTGGCAATTAATGTTTATGACGTGGAGACAACTAGAGCATCAAGCATTTAATGTAGTGACATAAAGTATGAGAGATGTCTTTCGTAGTCTTTAATGACCGAGTTACCTCGGGGATGTGGTGGGGGCTATTTAAGGACCCCAACCACCCCTGAGGAGAGGCATGACCTTTTTGAGAACCCTAGAGTTATTACTAGAGATACACATCAGAAAGAGAGATTTATTGCAAGCCAGAGGGTTTATCCCCCCACCATTGTCATTTATTGTGAAGCTCTTAATACTTGACAGAGATTCCTGAGGGTATATGGTGTGTTTTTACCTGCCTACCAAGGTGTATCTAGGGTGCTTACTTATCTCTCCCTCTAGCTAAGTTACTTCTAAGGTTCATTACTATCTCCTAAGTTATACACGAGGGTTTTGTGAGTTTAAGGCGAGTTTATCTTCATTGGGTCTGTGTTCGTGTGTCCTATCATTAACCCAAAGCTTTGGCCAGGATTAGCTTATCTTTACCATACTCAAACAGGGGTTACGCCTCCATCTTATCTAAAGTACCCTCTTAGATTTGGCGACTCTGCTGGGGAGGCATTCTCTTAGCTAGGGAGTATGGCGCAAGATAATGCTACTCGAAGACTCAACTTTGATGATATCCAGTGTAATGAAGAATAGGCCGCGAGGGAGCAGGAGGCCCTAAGGGATGGGCCTCCTCGAGTAGAGGTACCGCCGGCTCCGACGATGTCAGACATTCCTAGGACGGCACAACCTGCCACGAGCGCGGGGTTGGGACCCGCCCAGATGACGCTCCTCATGAGCAAATTTAATGAGTTTTTGCAAACCCCAGTAACTTAAACTATGCTGGGAGGATTGGAGGCTAATGCTTTCGTAACACCAGGGGTAGCTCCAACGGCCCCACCAGGTACAGGCATTGCAGGAGCGCTCCCGGCAAGCGTACCCCCTATTGCGATCCCAGCAGTGGGAACCTCAGGAGCCTCAACGGTACCACCGGTGACATTCGTTTCATTTGCAACAGGCGCTCAACCCATGTCCCCGTTGCTGGTGGCCACTGCGGCCTCACCTATGGAAGAAATGAGAAAAGAGATGCAGAAGGAGATGTTGAAGTTCATGCGGGCTTCCTCGCAATCATCCGGCGAGGTGGCTTCGGTTTATGACGACTTCCGAACACCTTACCCTCAAGCGTACAACGATGAGGCTTACCCAAAGGACTATGTTCCCCCTATCTTCGAAAAATATACAGGCAAAGGCGGGAACCCGAAGGAGCACATTAAGTGATTTGTCGAACACTTGGGAGCACATTGCAATGATAAGAAGATTAGATTGAGAGAGTTTTCCAAATCCCTAACCGAGAAGGCATACACCTGGTACTCTCACTTAGCTCCCAACATCATTTGTACGTGGGAGGAGATGCACGTATTGTTTGTCCAAAAGTTCTTTTTAGCAGAAGACGAGTTCACCTTGACCCAACTGGGAAGGGAGAAGCAAAGACCAGGGGAAAAAGTGGTGGCCTATGTTCGAAGGTTCAGGGAAACGTCCCTCGATGTGAGGGAGGAGGCCAAAGAGTCCAAGTTATTAGAAATATGCTCTGAGGGACTGCTTCCTGAATACATCTGCCATCTCATCAACGGGACGCGCTAGGGGACTTTTGCGGCATTCTTGAAAGCTTCAAGGAACATCTCTTTGGTGGTACGACCCAATCCGGTGGTAGTGCCCATGGTATTCAGGCAACCAATGCAACCCGCGGGGGGGAGGTCTCAGCCCCTGCGGGTAGGGTACGCCGAAGGAGAAGATAGGGGTAAGACATCGAGGAGGGACAACAAGAGAAAATTTGGGAAAGATAGAGAAGACCCTCCACCGTTGCCCTGCACGATAGAAGAGGCTACGAGGTGTTATAACGCGATGGTCCAAGGGGGAACGATTTTTGAACCAAAAGGCATCCCGATGGAAGAACCTGATGCTACAATGAAGGCGGATCCTAAGTACTGCCAGGTTCATCGAAAGATCCAGCATCCAACAGAAAGCTTCTTCACGCTGCAAAGGATCATCGACAAATACATGAAGGCGGGGACATTACAAATCCCCCCACAGAACATTAAAAACAACCCACTTCCGGCACACGGGGCCAATTTGGTGATGGCCTATGATGAGGAGGCAGAAATAGGAGGAGGGTTGACGATGAAGAAGAAGGATATCGAAGAAGCTCTGGAACATTATACCACGAGAATGACTAATGTAGTTTTAGCCTATGATGAAGCAAGCGTTAGGGACGTGGAAGACGTGTATAGCGTTGAAGATGAGGAAATAGACCCAGTCATAGAATGTAGTGCAGTTTTAAAATCCCCAAAATTCACTTGGTTCTTCGATCAAGTGGGGATCCCGAAGGAGAGCAGGACGGAGATAACTCACGCGATTTTGGACATTACAAAAAGGAACGCAGTCCCCTCGTTAAGGTGGAGGGGACCCATGGCTAGGCTGGTGAAGAAATTTCTATCAGAAGTAACCTTCAGCGATACTGATAGAGCTGTGAGGTTCCCCCATAACAGGTCTCTATATGTAACCGCTAGCGTTAACGGAGTTAGCTTTGCAAGGACCCTTACGGATGGGGGTGCTTCCATTAATATTATGCCAATCAACTCCTTCCACGCGGCTGGTATTCCAAAAGAAAGGCTGGTCCCCATGCCTTTGGTAATTTCGGGATATGACAATCAATCCTCCAAATCCATCGGGTATGTGAATGTTGGGATTACGATGGGAAATCTGAGTTCCCACATCAAGTTCCATGTAATAGAAAGTGAAACATCCTATCACTTACTAATAGGGAGAGTATGGATGCACAACCAAGGCTTAGTTCCTTCGACTTATCATCAATGTGCCAAGGAAAATGTAAAGGGAACGAAGGTGACCATCAGGGCTACGAAGAGGCCTTTAGCTATCGAAGAAGCTCACTTAGTGGATGCTGCGTTCTATACAGAATTGGATGTACGGGTCCTGACGAAGAGAATGGAGGGGGCATGGGTTCCCTCAATTAGAGAGAGAATGGGTCCCTTGAATGAGCAGGATAAAGAGGGAGGAAGTAGCGAAGGGGTGAGGACCGAAGAATCCCATCAGATGATCCCTCGACTCCAAAAGGTCTCGAGGTGACTCAAAGACAGGATGAGGCCGAGAACAGACCCGATGGAGCACGAGGTCCAACGGCAAGCGTGTTAAGTCACTTTTCGAAAAAAAAATTGTTGAGGCTTCCAGAGAGAAGAAGAGGAAGGCCGTGGAAACAGCTACCAATAGGCAATACAAGAAGATTATCACTGAAGGAGGAAAAGTAGTGTGCCAATTATAACGGTGTGAACGGGTGACCAAAGAGACTAAGGATGAGGTTGACCCGGTATATGAGTGTTTTTTGGTGGATCGACGGGGGCAGTGTATGGTGATAGACAACTCCAATATACAAGAATTCATAGAAGATGTCGTCGAAGAACCAGACCACATGGGAGATCGACTAAGGCCCCAGGCACAAGATTTAGACCAGCTGAACTTGGCAAGAGAAGGGGAAGATCCAAGGCCTATTTTTATCTCAAAAGATCTCGGTGAGGGTAAACGAGAAGCCTTGGTCAAACTAATTCGAGAATTCATAGACGTTTTCGCATGGAAGTACACTGAAATGGAAGGGCTGGATGAAGAGGTGAGTTGCCACAAACTGAACGTGATGCCTTTAGCCATTCCAGTGAAGCAGGCAACGAGGACTTACAAGCCTGAACTAGACTTAAAGATTAAAGAAGAGGTCCAAAGCTTGTTGGCAGCAGGATTTATCAAGCCAATACAATATCCCCTCTGGCTATCCAGCATTGTGCGAGTGGGGAAGAAAGACAAAAACCAAATAAGGATCTGCGTGGACTTCAGAGACTTGAATAGGGCTTGCCCCAAGGATGAGTTTCCCCTACCCTCCATTGATGGTTTGATAGATGTCACGGCTGGTCATGAGATGTATAGCTTCATGGATGGGTATGTGGGATACAACCAGATCAAGATGGACCCCTCTGATGCAGAGAAAATGGCGTTCAGAACTCCGTTGGGAAACTTCATGTACAAGGTGATGCCATTTGGACTCAAGAATGTCGAAGCTACGTACCAGAGGACAATGATGGCCATTTTTCATTACTTTTTCCACAAATTTGTAGAGTTCTATGTGGACGACCTGGTCATCAAGTCGAAGAAGGAGGAGTCCCATTTGAATGATTTAAGGAAGGTGTTTGCTCGGTGCAGAAGGTATAAGTTGAGGATGAACCCGTTAAAGTGTGTCTTCGGAGTAACAAGCGGGAAATTTCTAGGCTTCGTGGTTAATCGACAAGGGGTGCAGATGGACCAGGATATACAACACGCGATATTAGAGATGCCATGTCCTGGGATGACGAAAGAGCTGAAGAGTTTTCTCGGCAAGGTCTCCTACCTTAGGAGGTTTGTTCCTGGACTGGCCGAAATAACACACCCACTGATGCAGCTGTTGCGAAGGAACACGAAATTCAGGTGGGAGGAGGTTCACGAGGAGTCTCTTGTCAAGCTGAAGAAACTGCTTGTTTCACCATAAATTTTGGTTCCTCCCCAGGCAGGAGTACCGTTGCAGCTATACCTCACGTCTACCACGAGGTCCGTTGGAGCACTACTGGCACAAGAAGTGGACGGCTAAGAACGATCGGTTTACTACCTCGACAGAATTATACATGGGCTAGAGATTAGATATAGTAGCTTAGAAAGGCATTGTTTAGCCTTAGTCTTTGTAGCACAAAAACTTAGGCATTATATGCTGTCTTTCACAATTCATATTGTAACTAGATGCGACCCAATTAAGTATTTGCTTGCAAGGACTATATTGATTGGCAGGGTAGCTAGATGGTTCCTTATTCTCTCTAAATATGACTTGAAGTGTGTGGTTCCTCTCACAATTAAAAGCCAGCGTACGCTGATCTGTTGGCCATCTTCCCTTCAGGAACCTTCGAGCCACCTAAGGAAGACATTCCAGGAGATGATTTGCAGGCTAATTACTTGGATACAACTGATGAGGAGTGGACGATGCAATTCGATGGATCTTCGGCGGAAAAGAAGGGGGGAACAGGGGTTATTATTTCAAAAGGGATGGAAGAGATTTGCCATTCCTACAAGCTAGATTTCCCTTGTTCCAATAATGAAGCAGAATACGAGGCATTGGTACTGGGGCTGCTAGAGGCTCTTTGAAGGGGAATTCATTCACTCTACATTAAGGGTGACTCGAACGTAGTAATTCAGTAAGTAAACGGAGAATATGCGTTGAAACACATGAGCCTGGCGCCCTATAGAACAAACATTCAAAGGCTTCTCAGCTAGTTCCATCGGACCAAGATCGGAAGACATCCCAGAACGATGAACCGCCATCCAGACGCCTATGCCACTATCGCCCAGAAAATGGTCATGAAGACCGATGAGACTATAGTTGTGATCCAACGAAGAACAGCTCCTTCGGTGGTACAGTCAATACTACCGATGGAGGAGGACGCGGACTGGAGGGGAGAGATTAGGAAGCAACTGGAATCTGGCGAAGGAGCTATGGGATTAAGAGAGTTGGCAAAATACTTTATGAACTAGGGGAATCTTTACTATAGAAATGCTGGGGGATGGTTGTCAAGATACGTCAGCCCAGAGGAAGACGAGCAAAGACGAGGAAAATGCACGAGGAGCACTGCGAAATGACTGAGATACCTCTATATAGGAGAATTCAAAGAGAGGGGTATTTTTGGCTTAGAATGAAGCAAGATACGGCAGAGCTGCAACGGAAGTGCGATAAGTGTCAGCTATTCTTTGAGGCAGTTGAGTGCCATTTCATTGAAGCTCAAACGGACTGGAGGCTGCCCTACATCGACTTCATTCAGGAGGGGGTTGTCCCAACAGAGAAAATGGATGCAATGGGTCTGAGGAGAAGGGCTCCAAGGTTCTATGTTCAGGAGGGGCAACTTTATCGAAGGGGGTACTTCAATAGGCCATTGCGTTGCGTCACAAAGGAAGAAGCAACGGAGGTCCTCAAACAAGCGCACGATCCAGCACACATAGGAGGGGCCAAGTTGTATGATCAGTTGATGATGTTGGGGTATTATTGGCCAACGATGGAGAAAGACTCTGCTGAGTTCGTTCGAAAATGCAAAGCTTGCCAACTTCATGGAAATATGATCCATGCCCCATCGGTGGACTTACACTCTCTGTCAACACCCTATCCATTTCATACTTGGGCATTTGACCTAGTGGGGGCAATACACCCTTCTTCGCGAGGCAAGATATGGATACTGGTAGCAACAGAGTGATTTACAAAATGGGCCGAAGCGATACCACTCAGAAGAACAACGGTCGGGGTGGTGAGAAACTTCATCAGATAATACATCATTTATCGTTTCGGGATCCCAAAGGTTATTCTTTCAGATAACGGGACTCCCTTAGTCAATTTCGAAGTAACAATGCTCACAGACAAGTACTCCATTGTTCATCACACCTCAACGGCGGCATACCTAAAGGGAAATGGTCAGGCCGAAGCAACTAACAAAACCTTGGTTAATATTTTGGCCAAGATGATGGAGAACTTTCCAGGGGCATGGGATGACAAGATACCAGTTGTTTTATGGTCCTATCGAACAACCAAGCGGAAACCCACAGGATACACGCCGTTCTCTCTAGTTTATGGGGCTAAGGCCATCCTTCCAGTAGAGTTGGAAGCTCCCTCTGCTCGTTATGCCTTGCGAAGTAGAATGCTCCCTTATAGTAGACCCGTACATCTGGAAGCGTTGGATGAACATAGAGATAATTCGATGCAGCACTTTTAAATATATACGAAACAACTCTCCAAGGCATATGACAACTTGGTGAGACCAAGGAAGTTCGTGGAGGGAGACCTCGTATTGAAAGCGGCAGTGAAGCACATCAGGGGACTTCCTCTACCAAAGTTCGCAGCCAACTGGGAGGGACCTTTCATTGTGAAGGAAGATCATGACTCAGGTTATTGTTTAATTTCGAAGTTAGAGGAATACAAGCCATTTAAGATTAATAATAAATGGCTGAAGGTTTATCATGTGTAAACAATCAGTTTGAACCAATGTTATGACTGGCTATTGTTATAAATATACAAGTTTTGGGTTACAATTTGAACATAATGAAAGAATTGCAGAAGTATAGAACTCTATAGCATACAACAACAGTCACAACACACGAAGGGATTGAAAAGTATATATTCTTCATTCGTAAACAATAGAGCATTACAAAATTTGTTTTGGGAGCTATCGCCCAAGAATTACATAGATAAGAGTAGATGGAGGATCTGTATACAAGAGGGAACTAGTCTAAAAGAAACGATAAATCTGAGGAAGAGAAACATCTCCGGGAAGGCCCGAAGAAGCTGCTGTGAAAGACCGTTGGGCGTTAATAGAAATATCCAGCCTCGTTTGCACTTGTGTACATTCGATGAGGAGTCTCTCACATTTCAGTTTGACCAGACACAAAGCTTCTTCGGCTTCCTTTACCTCTTGATCGACTGCTTCCAAAAGGGGTGCCAATGCGACCAACCTAGCTTCCTCGGCTTGCTGGTCCTCCTGGTGCTTTCGTAAAACTTCCCTCTGTCCGATCAGTTGCTGGTTCTTCAAAGTCTTCAAATGTGTTATAAGCCAGTCAAAACGGAAGCCATCACGCTCCAGCTCCCTCAGGAAACTAAGAAATTGGTTAAGTAGGGATCGGGTAACGCTTATAGTGGTAGTACTGGCAATTTCAGAACAACGATCGCCATGCCTTGAAGTCTGTGACTCATCACATGAATATTGGAACGTAGGCAGTCTGATGTGAAGGTCTCGGGGTGACGATTCACCAGTTGTTCAATCACCAAGCGATGATTGACATGCATTTGAGGAAACTACCGAAGCACCACCAGGCAGAAAGCGTGAGGAGCCAGGTCGGGAAGAGGAAGTTCGCACCCAGATTCGCTCTCTACGGCAGCACCAGTCGTGGAACCTTGATCATCATGACCAGAATTTTCCGAAGAAGCAGGTTCCCGATGGGGGGAGGCCATAGGCGAAAGAACTGGGGGAGAATTTTCCCGAGCAACCTGAAAAGAGATAGAGGGCATGATGAGTTTATGAAAAATCTTAACAAGCGTGTTTCGTTGTTAAGTCACCGTTATAAGGTGGAGTTTACTAAAAACCTTAACAAGCGTTTTCGTTGTTAAGTCACCGTTATAAGGTGGAGTTTATGAATTGTTAAGTCACCGTTATAAGGTGGAGTTTATGAAAAACCTTAACAAGCGTTTTTCGTTGTTAAGACACCGTTATAAGGTGGAGTTTACTAAAAACCTTAACAAGAGTTTTCATTGTTAAGTCACCGTTATAAGGTGGAGTTTATGAAAAATCTTAACAAGCATTTTCGTAGTTAAGTCACCGTTATAAGGTGGAGTTTATGAAAAACCTTAACAAGCATTTTCGTTGTTAAGTCATCGTTATAAGGTGGAGCTTATGGAAAATCTTAACAAGCGTTTTCGTTGTTAAGTCACCGTTGTAAGGTGGAGTTTATGAAAAATCTTAACAAGACTTAACGAAAAATACCTCAGTCGCTGCAGGGGCAAGAACGTGAGTCAGTGTGGTAGCCATAGGGACATGAACTGTTGGGGGCGAGATCATTGCCTCAGAAGCCACAACGGGGTCCCTGCTCGCAGAAGCCCCTACACTTGGCAAAACTCCCTCACCTACATAAAGCACTAGGGCCAGCATAGCGGGTTCGTCAAGAGAAGATGACGGGCTCCCAAACAAGACCCAACACGAAGGGGTACAGAAGCACCACTATGCTGGTTAGAAACACCAACATGGGCCTTGGCTACAGTAGAACCACCAAGATAACTAGGTGGTACAAGATCAGGAGAAAACTGTGACATGAGGGCAAGCATTAGAAAAGAGGAATGAGTACATACACCATGAAGAAGTATCTTTACATACTACTCACCTCGGTTATAGTGCTGAAAAGGGGAATGGTGGTCAGAGGCCTCATCAGCATCGTTGGAAGAAGAACATTTGCTAACAATGAGGACATTTCAACCTGGGGCACACAAAAACATCTCAGGGTTCAGCAACACACGTAAGTAAAAAGGATGGGAGCAAAAAAGACGCTATAACAAATAAATTATAAAGGAAAGCATACCTCGGACT
Source organism: Sambucus nigra (assembly GCA_949130495.1). Taxonomy (NCBI): domain Eukaryota; kingdom Viridiplantae; phylum Streptophyta; class Magnoliopsida; order Dipsacales; family Adoxaceae; genus Sambucus; species Sambucus nigra. Next base: position 28,323,117 of record OX422223.1, on the reverse strand, counting down.
CACTTTCATCCACAAGAACGATGGGCAGAGGAACCTCAGGTGAAGTACGTAAGTTAGAGGGGACTGATAGTGTTACCTCGGGTTGCGTTACCTCTGGGGGCGATGAATCACTCGCAGGCTCAGTGGCATCACCTCCCACAATAACTTCCTTAGCACGTTGGGAGATTGACCGACGAGAATAAGTGAGCCCCATCATGGGAGAACGAGGAAGAGTCATATCGGTACGAGAAACACCGAAACGTCCCCCCACAAAAGGACTCACGGGAGGACTGGGGGGGGGGGTGGCCTTTCCATTTCAATCCCCTGCATCACAGTTGTCAAAAACAAAAATATATATAATAAACAGATGTAGCCTGCCTTAAGCAAAAAAGATAACGAATAAATCAAGCATACGTACCTCGGATTCAGAAGGAGAACGAGAAGACAGGACCACAGGCAAAGAAGGAGGAGTAACAGCGACAGAGGGGGCAGGAGTGGGATGCACCTCAAGAGTTCACGTCCTCTGGGGCTTGGTACCAAGAGTCTTCCTCCTCAATCCCGCTGCACCAGTACCGACCTCTCGAGGAACCCTTGAGCTCTTTCTCCTTCTAGCCGTTGGCTCTGAAGGATCAACCACTACTGTGGGAAAAGCAGCAAAAGGAGGAACAACGATAGAGTGTCGACGATACTCAGCATTTATTCGATCTATTTCTGCTTGGGCCTCCCTCCTTAAACGCTCAGCCGTCTCAGCAGGCATGGGAGGTGGAACGGAGGCTATGGGAAGGGCTACCACGGGAGTTTGGGGCTTCTGGGACTTAGATTTTGACTTTGAGGTCCCACTCTTGGCCGTTTTTGCCTTCTTGGCAGGTGGTTGAGAAGGCCCCTCGTTGATAGTAGCTTCGGTTGAGGGGGCAGCCTTCTTCGGAGCTGCAGGAGTTTTGGGTTTTGACGTTGCAACTGGGACCATGGGACAAAGTGGGGGAAGCTCGGTGGGAGGTGCTTTGGGGGTTGAACTTAGAGAGAATTCTATCCCAAGTACAGAGTTTCCTTTTAGCCCCAACTTTAGGGCAAAAAATGAAGAAACAGGAGGATATACCGGATCTCCCTTAACGAACTCAGCAATTTTAGCTAGTTGCTTCGGCCAGTACTTTATGGAAAATAAAGGGGTCACATCCCCCTGCCTAGTAATACTGGGAATGGTCACTCGCCCATCCATGGTGGATCTTATCCCTCACGCAGAGGTGGAAGAAAAAAGAGAGCACGCCTCCCTAAAGGAGACCTTAGGGGTTGACGATTGAAACACTGGATGTGGAGCCCCCTGATCAAACCCAAACTGGCGGCTGCATCGGTTGGGATTATAATGCTCACTGGTATATCCCCACTCGGTGTAAGAAGGCAGATATCCGAGGGAGAACAAAAGAACCACGGTCAACGAGGGATCCTCGATATCTGGGGAAGGCACCTGTACCATTTTGGCTTCACGTTGAAAAAATTCACAAGTGTGAAATAAGACTTCCTCCTGATAAGGCCTCATTACAAAGTTCTCAAAACGGTCAATCAGAGATATTAACTCCTTTCGGCTTTGTCTCCTGTGATAAATAAAAGACCGTGGAGGTAGAATTTCTTCCCTCGACGGAGGACTGTTGGCTTTGGCCACTACGGCAGGAAAGCGAAAGTAAAGGAAGTTGGTCAGAAGAACGCTGTTGGAAAAATTAGCCAAGTTATAACGGCCAAGAGAGCGTTCCATATCGAACAAAGTCCTATCCATCCAGGTGTAGAGGTATCCCAAGGCAATTGCATCCAGTGGAAGTTTTATGCCTCGAGCCAAACAAAGGGACAGGTTGATAAGGTCCCTTCGGGGTTGGTCATTGGGTTTGCCCGTCAAAAGGAAACGGGAGAGAATCACAAGAATATAGGCGGGAAGTTCCAACGGTGTACCTTGACCAGGAGCATCTGCTGAAGAACTGCCTTCACCAGAACCCTTGAAGAAATAATTAATCAAGGGAGAGAAAGTAACTTTATTGGATGAACCAATACAGCTTCGGCATATGTGATCCAACTACAAATGATCGGCAGTCTCTTGGGCATCAAGAGCCTCATCATAGTAGGGCTCATGACTTGTTGCATCGAGGCCCAAAAGCTCATACACATCCTCTAGAGTTATGGTGAACTCTCCCCACGCAGCGATGAACGTATGAGTAGTAACGTTCCATTGAGAGACTAGGATAGGAAGAGCAGCATTGTTCTTCGAAAGAGTGAACTCACCAAACCACTTATCCCGTTGCAACCCAGGCTTGGTGAGAATATCAGCATAAGCACTTTGCATGTGAGAGTTTCAGGCAGCAAAGTGGGCAGGAGAATCCCCTGGCACTTCGAAGTCAACATGGGACCATGGGAAGTCCCCTCACTCCAAGCGAAATCGTAGAGTCCCCTCTAGGGGAAGAAAGCCCCACTCAGAAGAATCCTCGTCTTCATCACCCAACAGTAAGGCATCGAACTTGGAAGAAAAATGCACAGCCTTGCAGGAAATAGCAAATTCATCACCCTCCCCAAAAATAGGAGAGCGACGATAAAATCTCAACTGTTCCTGGCGGGCAGCATCCAGGGCAGAGGCAGCAGTGGTGGTGGCAGACGGAGCACCAGTAGCAGAGATGGCGGGGTTGCTTGAGGTTGCCATGGAAAACGATGCTGAAAATGGCAAAAAAGTTTCACGCAAAGGTGGTTTGAAGAACGAGAATAGAAGACCACGACCACATGTAGCGGTTTAGAGGATAAGAAGGGAAGAAGGCGAACAAGAAGCTTAGCAACAATGGAGTTTTAGCAACAATGGAGTTTTTGCAAGTTTTTTTCTCTCTCTCTCTCTAAAAAAGAAATGAAAGTCTGAAGAAGATAGTAACAGAGTAAGAAAAACAAAAGAGAGGGTTCAAGTGTTTTGGATATGGTCGTTTGAAAATTTCGGGGTTATCGTTTCAGTCTCCCACCATCACACGTGCAATGCCGCCTGTAATCATTTCCAATGAACACGTGGCACCTTGGGAAGTGCTTTGACAGTTGAGAAGACTACGCCACATCATTTACGAAGTGACATCTGGGGAACACAAACCGTTGCCTTCCTTTATAAGCTTGAGTTTTGGCGCCAATGAAAATTTTTGTTAAACATATCTAATAAGACCCCCCACGAAGAAGATGTCCCAATGATTCCAAAAAGCTACGATGTTCTCTCGTCATAAGACTAGACGATTGATTAGTCATGACTAAGGTGCATCGGGCAGAATTTTACTTTTTCCCGAAGACTCTAACGTTCTTATTCTGAATAAAGGAGAAAAGCCTGAATCTTTTCACACAAATAAAGATCCATCAGTTTGAGACATTTCATGCAGACATTTCTTGTGACAACCCGAATATAATTTTGATAAATTATATTTAAATCATGTTTATATTATGTGATATGAATAATGTATTATTAGTATATCTAATATTAAGTGCTTATGTTTAGTCTAATCCTACTTTCATAAATCATGAAATGTCGAATTATTTACGAACACAAAATTTGCTTATTTTCGATAGAAATGTTCCTGTTTAAGACTAGTTTTGACAATTGTAACATTATAATTGACTTGAGGTGAAAACTAAATAGTTGTATACATGTGAGTTAGGGTCGTAACACAACAAACGGTGCATCAAACGGATGCTCAAGGAAGAAGTTAGGTCAAAATTACGAGAAGGGGTAAATATGTCAATTCCCTTGTAAATTGTCTTTTATTAAACCAAATAGTTTAATTTGATTGGTTGGCTTGGGAGGCAGCCTTGGCCGACCTTATACCCTTTAAATATCCTTATCCTTCAGCCAAAACCAGCCATGAAAGGGTTTTAAGCTTAGGGAAAGAGAAAGTAGAAGTTAAGGAAGAAAAGTAAGGAGAAAAAGGTGTAGAAAAATCCGTAGAAATTACGTAAAAAGCCCTGAAGGTAATCCTAATTACAATTCTAGTTATTTATCTTATATTACTGATTTATATGATCTAAATCATCATAAGTTTATGAAAGTTTCAGCCCTTTATATATATGTATGGTTAGATGCAAGCTTATGTTAAGTTGAGTGTAGAAACCCTTAAAATTGATTTGTGTTGAAACCCCTTGTATTCAAATCTGCATATCTCTTTGTGTGATTACTGGAATTGAGAAATTCCAATTGTAAATGAAAGTAGACTCATATATTCATATAATATCTGCAAAATTAGAATTTATATCCTTGTGGTTAGGCCGTAATGATGATTTCAAGTTGGTACATAGTTGCTGTTTCTATACTTGATTTCGGTATGCCCTGAGTTTGGTCAAGATTTTGAGATAGCAAATGAAGTCCAAATATTATGAAACTTTAATTATGTACTATTAAGTATGTATACTGAAAGTGTGTTTAAAATCATGGAAAGTTATGCTGTATAAAAATTATGAAAATTCTGGGAATTCGAAGGATCAATAGAGGAGCTTATAGGGCAGATTTCTTATGTTGTAGAGAAATGGTCATAACTTGCCCTAGGAAGCTTGAAAAATTACACCGTCACTTGTAATGGATAATATATTCATATATGTTTTCATATTGATAAGGTTGGACCCCTGAATTTATACAATTTAGAAATATAGGATGGTTAAGTATGTATGACAATAATTTCAGGCCATATTGGATACCCCTTGAATGAATGTTTGTATTTCGTCCTTACGAAGGGTACTTTGAGTACATGTTTCATGTGTATATACATTGACAAGTATAATTTCATATTTACTTGAATTTGGTTATAAATTACTTATAAGGTATTTCTTACGGTTGAATGTCCGTAACCTTATCAACATGTATATCATTGTTTTGCCTTTACCTATGTTTTATGGAATGTGACTTAATTGGAATTATATTGTTGATGTATAGTCATGGAAAGTTACATAATTATGTTAGGATAATATTTATGATTGAGGTTCAGTACTGATCTAGTTGGATTGACAGGTGTAAGGTCTAATAAAAACAGTTCAGCTCCACCAGAAGGAAACCTGGATACGTAGTTGACAACCCAAGGTGAGTGTACTCACTGGAATGATGTATTTGTATACTGTTACAAATGTGATCATAATGTTATGAATATAAAATTGTTCATTTCGTTTTACCGAAATGAGGGGTTACTCCTCGACCAGGAATGGGGGAGATTTGTCTATTAATGACAAGGGGTTACTCCTCGACCAGGAATGGGGGAGAATTGTCTATTTAGACAAGATACGTGAATCATGATTCGGAAAAGTTGGTCATTCATTATGAATGAGCTGGATAAGTTAATACATAAGTATATGGACATGATTTATTGCATTTAAATTCATGCAATAGTATAGTAGTGATACATTCACTGGGCTATTTTGCTCATGATTCCTATGTTCACATTTTTCAGGAAACGCGATGTCACTGCCAAATCTAGGAGGTCGGGTTGGGTTAGCCAGGAATGGGAGAAACAATGATTTTGTGTAAATGTAAATGATGTAATTAAGTTAACTTATCCTTTAAGAAAGTTTTATGGGCATGACTACTTTGATGTTGTAAAAAGGTTTTCAGTTATATGGATTTACAATGATGACTCTGAAATCAAAACTCGTGTTTATGGTTTGGTTAGATTAATGATGGTTTGACTCACTTTGACTTCCAGACTTAATTATAAGTAATTGGGTTGGGGTGTGTCACCTTTTGGTATCAGAGCCTAGGTTTTAGAGGTTCTGGAGTGAGAAGCGTCTAGATTTGGCAGTGAAATTCAGAAATATATTTTATTTGATACTAACGATCATGTTAGGAAAGATATGTATATTTGCATGTTGTTATATCTTTGATTCATTTCAGATATAAGAGAATGGAACGAGGGAATGTTAATGAGAGAATATAAGATGAGGCTTCAAATATGGCAGCGGAAGCAGAGGTTGAACAACTTGTTCATGGATATGTAGAACCTGACCCGGAACAATTGACAGACATGCAAAAATTGGCACGTGCTATGACTTTAATGGCAGAGCAGCAAGCTAGATTTATGGCTCAGATGGAAGCACAACAGGCCAGGCAACTGGAGGTACAAGCATTGGCTAGGGCTCAGGAGGTTATACACCGGGAAGAAAGGAGTACTTCACATGAGAAATTTATTAAAATGAATCCACCCCTATTTGAAGGAGCAGTTGATCCAGCAGAGGCAGAAGTCTGGGTTAAAGAGATTGAAATTATTTTTGGGGTAATGAGAATGCCTGACAATCAACGAGTGACCTTGGCGACGTATATGCTAAGAGGAGAAGCTAAGTACTGGTGGGATGCCACAAAACATTTGTTGATTACTCCAGGTGGTGGGAATGTGATCTCATGGGATGCTTTTGTTAAAGCCTTGTATGATAAGTATTTTCCTCCGATGTATCAAAAACAAAAGGAGAAAGAATATTTCCTGTTGAATCAGGGGAGTATGACAGTTAGAGAATACGAAGCTAAACTTACAGCTTTATCTCGATTTGCTTCGAGGTTTATACGGAATGAGGAAGATATGTGCAGTCGATTTCTCGATGGGCTTGAGTTAGTCATTAAATCACGGTTGTCGGCTTTAGAGACTGTTAATTATTCAGCCTTGGTAAACAAAGCCATGTTGGTAGAAAGGGACGTGAATGAAGCTAGAGGGAATCGAGAACGAGGTGTAAAGAGAAGCAGATTTGATCCAAATTATCAAAAGAGTAGTGGTACAGAATATTCGAGGTTTGGAGGGCAGAAATTCCAACAGGGTAGAGGTGGAAGTAGTTTGCAAAGGGGTGAGGCTAGTGGTGGAAGAGGTTCAGGAGTTTCAGCACAAGGAGATGCTAATGTTTGTTTCTTTTGTGGGTTATCGGGTCATATAAAGAGAAATTGCCCAAAGTTACTGAATATAGAATGTTTCAACTGTCACCAAAAGGGTCATCTGAGAAAGAATTGTCCTATGTGGGCAAGAACAGTTTCAGTCAGTAGTGTGGGGCCTCATAAAGGATCTTCTCCAGGCAGTGCCACCAGGGGGAGAGGTACAGAACAAGCAACTGGATCGAGGGCAGGAGGAAGAGTGTTTGCGATGACGCTATAAGATGCGCCCATGCTATCCCGGAAGTGGTTACAGGTAAACTTTCTATTGCAAACAAAGATTTATATGCACTCATTGATCCTGGATCTACGCATTCATTTGTGGCATTACATATTATTTCATACTTGGGTAGACCATGTTCATTTCTCAATTGTGCCTTATATATTTGTACCCCAATGGAAAGTGTGATTCTGGTTGAGCATGTTTATAAAAATTGTGTCTTACGAATGGGTGAGCGAGATCTCTATGTTGATTTGATACCGTTGGCCATTCGAGATTTTGATATTATATTGGGGATGGATTGGTTATCATCATACCATGCTTCCATTGATTGTTTTCGCAAAGAAGTTACATTTCATTTGGCTGGTGAACCCGAGTTCCAATTTACAGGGGAAAGGAATGTTGTCCCTACTTGTCTCATCTCAGCAATTAAGAGCAGAAAGTTATTGAGTAAGGGTTGTATATGGTATTTAGCGTATGTGGTTGATGTTAGTAAGGAAGCACTTAAAGTTGAAGATATACCAGTGGTTAGAGAGTTTTCTGATGTCTTCCCAAAGGAATTGCCATGATTGCCACCCGATAGGGAAGTAGAGTTTTCTATTGAATTAATTCCAGGTACTGGTCCAATTTCTCTTTCTCCATATAGAATGGCACCAGCGGAGTTGAAAGAATTAAAAGTGCAATTACAAGATCTGATAAGAAGAGGTTTCATTCGGCCTGGTGTTTCGCCATGGGGAGCACCAGTGTTATTTGTGAAAAAGAAAGATGGGACAATGCGATTATGTATTGATTATCGGCAGTTGAATAAGGTGACCATTAGAAATAAGTACCCTCTACCTCGTATCGATGACTTGTTTGACCAATTACAGGGGGCCACTGTATTTTCGAAGATTGATTTGAGATCGGATTACCACCAACTGAAAGTGAAGGATTGTGATATTTCCAAAACAGCTTTTCGGACTCGATATGGGCACTATGAGTTTTTGGTGATGCCTTTTGGATTGACTAATGCTCCGGCAGTTTTTATGGATTTCATGAACCGGGTATTCCACCCTTTCATTGATTCATTTGTGATAGTATTCACAGATGATGTGTTGATTTACTCGCGTAGCATGGAGGAACGTGAGAAACATTTGAGACTCGTATTGAAGATTTTGAGAGAGAAGAAATTATTTGCTAAATTCAGCAAGTGTGAGTTTTGGTTGAATGAAATTGTGTTTTTAGGGCACGTTGTCTCAGGAGATGGGATATATGTTGATCCAAGGAAGGTGGAAGCAATTATTGAATGGGAGAGTCCTAAGAATGTGACAAAAATTAGGAGTTTCCTAGGATTGGCAGGTTACTATCGTAGATTCATTAAGGGATTTTCAGCAATAGCATTACCACTGACAAAGTTGACTCGTAAAGAAGTGAAGTTTGTATGGGATGAAGAATGTGAGAGGAGTTTTAAAGAATTAAAGAATCGGTTGATTTCAGCCCCTATACTTACTATTCCATGTGGGAATGAGTCTTTTGTGATCTATACAGACGCTTCATTTCAGGGGTTAGGATGTGTTCTTATGCAGAATGGGAAGGTAATAGCATATGCTTCCAGACAATTAAAGACGCATGAACGAAATTACCCTACACATGACTTGGAGCTAGCGGCCATTGTTTTTGCTTTAAAGTTGTGGAGACATTACTTGTATGGAGAAACTTGTGAGATATTTACAGATCATCAAAGTTTGAAATACTTGTTCACACAGAAAGAACTGAATTTGAGACAGAGGCGTTGGATAGAGTTGATTAAAGACTATGACTGTACCATTCATCATCACCCTGGGAAGGCCAATGTAGTAGCAGATGCTTTGAGTAAAAAATCATCAGGGATTCTCGATTGCATACGGTGTGCTCGTGTTGGAAATATTCTTGACTTGGCATTGATGGAGATTGAATTGAAGTTTTCAAAAAGTGGAGGATTATTAGCACATGTCACAATGAGACCTTTATTGGCCGAACGCATACGAAATTTGCAGACCAGTGATCCATTCCTTGAGAAGAAGAAACAAGAAGTTCGGGATGGTAGAGAGAGTGACTTTGATATTAAGAATGATGAATCGTTGTGTTATAAAAATAGAATTTGTGTACCAAATGACCCACCCTTAAAGAAGGATATATTAGAAGAGGCACATAGTTCTATTTACTCTATGCATCCGGGAGCTACCAAAATGTACAGAGATTTGAAGGAGTATTATTGGTGGAACAATATGAAGCGTGAGATTGCAGAATTCGTAGCTAAATGTTTAGTATGCCAGCAAGTAAAAGCAGAGCATCAGAAGCCGGCAGGATTATTGCAGTCTTTGCCTATTCCAGAATGGAAGTAGGAGCATATAACGATGGATTTTGTTATGGGATTACCACAGTCGCCAAAGGGGCATGATTCTATTTGGGTGATTGTAGACCGATTGACGAAGTCAACTCATTTTCTTCCAGTTAAGACCACCCACACTGTTGACAAGTATGCACGTATATATGTTGATGAGATTATCCGTTTACATGGGGCACCAGTGTCAATTGTATCAGATAGAGATCCAACGTTCACTTCTAAGTTTTGGCCTCGTTTACAGAATGCCATGGTCACAAGTTTGAAGTTCAGCACTGCATTTCATCCACAAACCGACGGGCAATCAGAAAGAACAATTAAAATATTAGAAGACATGTTACGGGCTTGTGTATTTGACTTCAAAGGTAGTTGGGATGATCATTTGCCATTGATGGAATTTTCGTATAATAATAGTTATCAGTCCACCATTGGTATGGCTCCTTATGAAGCTTTATATGGGAGGAGATGTAGGACGCCTTTGTGTTGGGATGAAGTAGGTGAAAGAAAAATTTTAGGTCCGGAATTGATAGATATGACAACTGAAAAGATCAAAATGATTCGGGAACGGATAAAGATAGCGCAAAGCAGGCAAAAATTTTATGCAGATAAGAGGAAGCATCCATTGGAATTTCAGAAGGGAGATTTTGTATTCCTGCGTATTTCACCGTGGAAAGGGGTTATGAGATTTGGCAAAAAGGGGAAACTAAGTCCAAGATACATTGGACCATATGAAGTGTTGGAAAGAATTGGGCCCCTGGCTTATAGACTAGCATTACCTCCAGATTTATCCCGTTTACATGATGTGTTTCATGTATCGATTCTTCGTAAGTATTTGGCTGATCCATCTCATCAGTTGAAAACTCAACCAATTGAACTGAAGGAAGACTTGTCGTACATCGAGGAACCATTGGAAATTATTGATCGTAAGGAGCATGTATTGAGGAATAAAGTTATTCACTTAGTTAAAGTTATGTGGATGAGCCATGGAGTTAAATAAGCAACTTGGGAAACGGAGGATAGCATGAAGAAACAGTATCCCCAATTGTTTGGTAAGTGACCTTTATATTAAATTTCAGGGACGAAATTTTCTAAGGGGGGGAAGTTGTGACAACCCGAATATAATTTTGATAAATTATATTTAAATCATGTTTATATTATGTGATATGAATAATGTATTATTAGTATATCTAATATTAAGTGCTTATGTTTAGTCTAATCCTACTTTCATAAATCATGAAATGTCGAATTATTTACGAACACAAAATTTGCTTATTTTCGATAGAAATGTTCCTGTTTAAGACTAGTTTTGACCATTGTAACATTATAATTGACTTGAGGTGAAAACTAAATAGTTGTATACATGTGAGTTAGGGTCGTAACACAACAAACGGGGCATCAAACGGATCCTCAAGGAAGAAGTTAGGTCGAAATTACGAGAAGGGGTAAATATGTCAATTCCCTTAAGTGGTAAATTGTCTTTTATTAAACCAAATAGTTTAATTTGATTGGTTGGCTTGGGAGGCAGCCTTTGCCGACCTTATACCCTTTAAATATCCTTATCCTTCAGCCAAAACCAGCCATGAAAGGGTTTTAAGCTTAGGGAAAGAGAAAGTATAAGTTAAGGAAGAAAAGTAAGGAAATAAAGGTGTAGAAAAATCCGTAGAAATTACCTAAAAAGCCCTGAAGGTAATCCTAATTACAATTCTAGTTATTTTTCTTATATTACTGATTTATATGATCTAAATCATCATAAGTTTATGAAAGTTTCAGCCCTTTATATTTATGTATGGTTAGATGCAAGCTTATGTTAAGTTGAGTGTAGAAACCCTTAAAATTGCTTTGTGTTGAAACCCCTTGTATTCAAATCTGCATATCTCCTTGTGTGATTACTGGAATTGAGAAATTCCAATTGGAAATGAAATTAGACTCATATATTCATATAATATATGAAAATTAGAATTTATCTCCTTGTGGTTAGGCCGTAATGATGATTTCAAGTTGGTACATAGTTGCTGTTTGTATACTTGATTTCGGTATGCCCTGAGTTTGGTCAAGATTTTGAGATAGCAAATGAAGTCCAAATATTATGAAACTTTAATTCTGTACTATTCAGTATGTATACTGAATGTGTGTTTAAAATCATGGAAATTTATGGCGTGTAAAAATTATGAAAATTCTGGGAATTCGAAGGATCAATAGAGGAGCTTGTAGGGCAGATTTCTTATGTTGTAGAGAAATGGTCATAACTTGCCCTAGGAAGCTTGAAAAATTACACCGTCACTTGTACTGGATAATATATTCATATATATTTTCATATTGATAAGGTTGGATCCCTGAATTTATACAATTTAGAAATATAGGATGGTTAATATGTATGACAATAATTTCAGGCCATATTGGATACCCCTTGAATGAATGTTTGTATTTCGTCCTTACGAAGGGTACTTTGAGTACATGTTTCATGTGTATATACATTGACAAGTATAATTTCATATTTACTTGACTTTGTTTATAAATTACTTATAAGGTATTTCTTACGGTTGAATGTCCGTAACCTTATCAACATGTATATCATTGTTTTGCCTTTACCTATGTTTTATGGAATGTGACTTAATTGGAATTATATTGTTGATGTATAGTCATGGAAAGTTACATAATTATGTTAGGATAATATTTATGATTGAGGTTCAGTACTGATCTAGTTGGATTGACAGGTGTAAGGTCTAATAAAAACAGTTCAGCTCCACCAGAAGGAAACCTGGATACGTAGTTGACAACCCAAGGTGAGTGTACTCACTGGAATGATGTATTTGTATACTGTTACAAATGTGATCATAATGTTATGAATATAAAATTGTTCATTTCGGTTTACCGAAATGAGGGGTTACTCCTCGACCAGGAATGGGGGAGAATTGTCTATTTAGACAAGATACGTGAATCATGATTCGGAAAAGTTGGTCATTCATTATGAATGAGCTGGATAAATTAATACATAAGTATATGGACATGATTTATTGCATTTAAATTCATGCAATAGTATAGTAGTGATACATTCACTGGGCTATTTTGCTCATGATTCCTATGTTCACATTCTTCAGGAAACGCGATGTCACTGCCAAATCTAGGAGGTCGGGTTGTGTTAGCCAGAAATGGGAGAAACAATGATTTTGTGTAAATGTAAATGATGTAATTAAGTTAACTTATCCTTTAAGAAAGTTTTATGGGCATGACTACTTTGATGTTGTAAAAAGGTTTTCAGTTATATGGATTTATAATGATGACTCTGAACTCAAAACTCGTGTTTATGGTTTGGTTAGATTAATTATGGTTTGACTCACTTTGACTTCCAGACTTAATTATAAGTAATTGGGTTGGGGTGTGTCATTTCTTATTCCAACAAATCTCTCCACGAGGGGGAAAATGTAGGAACCAATCCACAATTAGCAACAGTGTTTGAGATTAGGCAACCGAGGCAGCTCAAGCGTGGCAACTCAGCGAGGCAGCTTGGCGCGACAGCTCATATTTTAGCTTGTTATATTAGTCATATTGTATTTTCATTATTGATGACTGTAAGCTTTAACAGTTGTAATGACATAACGATAATACCAAAAGAGTTTGTATGAGGTCAAACGGTACTTGCGAGAGACCAGGCTTGGCAGGGCCTGGGAGAGCTTTCATGCTCTATCGAATGACCTCACCGTGGAAACTTTAGAGGGACCTAGTTTGGAGGATTGAGAAGTAAGGCACCGTTGGGGCTTGTCCTGACCATCTTAAATACACCTGGTAAAACGCCGAAGAACCCTGACCGTGGAACCTCAAGCGGAGTAGCTTGGAGTTCCATCGGGCGTTAAGATATGAACCAGATAGCCCTTCTACTTAATGTCACATATACTGTAGGTGATGTCACTAGCCAGCTAAATAATGTCAGACATGCACTTGAGTAAACCACCATGGTATTTGGGGCTGTCAGGCAGTTGGTAAGCCACCTCTGTGACAACAACCCCCTGACACACAGTGGTTAGGCAAAATGCATGTCTTGGCATTTAATGTTTATGACGTGGAGACAACTAGTGCATCAGGCATTTAATGTAGTGACATAAAGTATGAGAGATATCTTTCATAGTCTTTAATGACTGAGTTACCTCGGGGATGTGGTGGGGGCTATTTAAGGACCCCAACCACCCCTGAGGAGAGGCATGACCTTTTTGAGAACCCTGGAGTTATTATTAGAGATACACATCAGAAAGAGAGATTTATTGCAAGCCAGAGGGTTTATCCCCTCACCATTGTCATTTATTGTGAAGCTCTTAATACTTGACAGAGATTCCTGAGGGTATATGGTGTGTTTTTACCTGCCTACCAAGGTGTATCTAGGGTGCTTACTTCTCTCTCGCTCTAGCTAAGTTACTTCTAAGGTTCATTACAATATCCTAAGTTATACATGAGGTTTTTGTGAGTTTAATCTGAGTTTATCTTCACTGGGTCTGTGTTCGTGTGTCCTATCATTAACCCAAAGCTCTGGCCAGGATTAGCTTATCTTTACCATACTCAAACAGGGGTTACGCCTCCATCTTATCTAAAGTACCCTCTTACAGAGTCATTTTTGGGTTTTAAAGGGGTAAACCCTTATTTCTCTCTTATATAAGGCACTAGAGAGGGAAAGATAAGGAAAGAAAAGAGAAAAAAGAAAGAGGAGGAGGAGGAGAAAGTAAGGAAGAAAGGGAGAGGAAAAAGGAGATTCCGTCCAAACTCCGCGGGATTCGACTCGAGGTCATCGGATTTTATCCATGAGGCAAGTGTTTACTTTCTTATTTATTTCAAAGCATAAATATTGTATTATAGTTGGTAGTAATAAACCACAAATATTTTTGGGTTGTGTTTTCGTGAATTATAACGGGGGTTTAAGAAGTTTGAATGAGCAAAACCTGATTAATATTCAATTCGAGAAATTTAGAAATTAATTGAAATTAGTTGTTTATTCTTGGTTCTAGGATGATTAGAACCTATATTTTTTAATAATATATATTTGGTTGTGATTAAATAAGATTGGGAGAAGAAAAAAAAAGCTTGGAGGTATGTTAAAGGCCGAAAAAGTCTCAGAGAAGACAATGAATAGTAACCAACGTCCTTTCTGAATCGATTCGGCTAGGAAGTAAATCGATTCATCTCATGGTCAAAAAAATGAAATTTGTAGATCGTTTTGATACGGTCACTTGGGCACCGACCGCGTATTTTTCTGAGTTTTTTGAATTTATAATGATTTTTCTATGGAAGGCTATCCGAGATCAAAATCGTTAGTGAAAAATCAAACCTGACATTGGGAGAATTCAGGCTAAAATTGTTTGGATATTATTTTAAGGTATTATAGAAGTGATATTAGGACTCCTAGATAATGGTATTGAGGGTGAGTAAACCTTGGATCGAAAGAGGTAACCTCGGGTTAATTTGGTGTACAATCCGGGATATGGATTTAATTAATGAATGAATAACATTCACGTGAAGTATTCGACAAGCATATGTAGATATATTTATGTGGTTAGAATAAATATGGGCCGATTGTAATTGAGTAAATCCTGGGATGCGATTAGGATGGGATTTAGGATACGATCTCAAGAGAATTGCACGGTTTTTCGATACGTCTATTGACGACTATTATTATAGTTGATGCGATACCTATGGAATTAAGATAAGTTGATAGTACACTTATTTAATTATTACGAATTGGTATATTCGGGTTTATGTAAAATCCTTAAAAGTGATTAAGGTACGAGTTATAATTAAATAAGAGAATACTTATGGGATTAATATTTTAAGGGTGTGAATACTTAAATATTATTATGAATGGGAACATTAGGGTTTATTGGCTATCGCTATATGAGATTGGCAATTGTAGCCATATATATATATATATATATTTTTTTTTTTGAGAAGTAACATAGATTATATATACTATGTGATTACAGTATATATAATATAATACAAGTAAATATATCTGTGTGTGATTCGTATATTTGTACTTTAGAGGCTGATTTCCACGGGCTTTCATTTGGCGTAGGGTTGGAACATCTAGATTTTATATTTTCTCTAGTGCGATCCGGGGCGGTTGCACGATGTGGGTGAGTCCCCTCGCTTGAGGAGAAGGAAGAGTATTTCCCCAGCTCACCTCGTCCCGTGTTCCAGTGCGTGTGTGTACTCAACTTGCAGAGGGAATATGACCGCCTCCACCGTTGTGGGTTTTTACCATGACCATGAGTGAGTCTGGCTTGGTACCTTGGTTGAGTGAGTAAACTCAGATTCGGATAGGCACTATAAGACTGCATCCTCGAGTTATAGCTCGTTGAGATGGTTATTATACTTATACTTGTTGTGTATAGTATATTGTTTATATATGAAGATAAATAATCCTATAAAATAGACATGAGTAGAGTGAAGAGAATGATAAACTGATATTCCCCTTTCGGTAGATTTATATCCGTATCTATATGAATATGAATCATAAATTTTAGTGAGCACTATATATGTATGAGTTTTTATATATACGTTATGTGATGAGGACCTAATGGATCTCAATGATCAATATTGCCAAATAGTAGTGTATCTGGGGGGTTCCTTGTTTGGATTTCTCTTCGCGAGACACCCCACGCACGAACATAGTACAATGTTGGGAATGGGGAGAAGTTTAGCCCTTAGTAGTCAGGTATGAGGATTTTTTGATGATGGATGATAGCGTTTAGTTAGGCAGGATGGCTTAACTAGTAGGTTTAAAATAAAGGTATGCGATAGGTGTGGACTATTAGATGAGGGGTCTGGGGTATCTCATGGGAGTTCGATACCAATTTAAATATGAGATAAATAAGATTTTAAACATATGGCATTTATGCACTTGCAAAATATTTTCAAAACTCGGGCTCTGATCCATTGCTCTATTTTCTCCTCTCTTGCTATATATTATATATATATATATAGGTATCCAGACACAGGGACGCCTGGATAATGATCCTTTCGAGTCAGACGTTTCTGCAACAGCTGTGGATGCATGCAGGTTTATTTTTAGATGCTTATATTCTTGTGATCTAGATAGGAAGCATTGCACTAACACTCAGGCCGAAAGCCCAATTGTATTCATTTATATTTTTATTTCCTTTTAGTGTGGCATTTGATTTGGTTGTATTACGTTGAGTCGAGTGTTGCGGTTATTTTATTTCATTTCAGTTTCATATATATATAAAGTCTGTGAATGTTTGATTTAAATGGTTTGATTAAAAAGATTAGTTAAATAAAATTTTGACGCCAGCCTAATAGGTTATTAGTAATTAAATTAGTTTTCGACAGTGATGCTGAGAATAAACCATATGAGACTCATGTTTTAATTTGGTATAGGATTGATCACCCGGTATTTTATCAGGCAGGGTGTCACAACGATAGTAAGGCTATGGGGTTATTTAAGAAGATAGGAATGGTAAGGCGGGTGTAATATAAGGTGGTTAAGGGGAGGAAAGATGCGAAGGTGGTAAAAGGGAGGGGGAGTTGTCGAAGAATTCTCTATAGAGTTTGAATGAGACTTAAAGTGATTTTAAGGAACTTGAAGGGGTTGAAGGATCTCGCGAAGCGGGTCATTATGAGTAGGGCTATTTATCGATGGAAACCAGATATTATATGCCTTCAGGATTCGAAGTTGTTCCATATGGATGATGAGATTGTGATATCTATATGGGGAGGACGTATGGTCAAATGGTTGAGTATGGATGCAATGATTTCTTTGGACGGTGTGATTATAACGTGGGACTCCAATGTAGTGGATTTCTTGGATAGCCTCATAGGTGGGTGGATAACTTATTTCTAATTCAAAAATGTGGAGGACAGTCTATCTTGGAGCTTTTTAGGGATTTATGGTCCAGCGGAGGATTCTAGTAGATGGGAGTCATGGGAGGAGCTTGCAGGCATTAGTGGGGTTTGGGGGACCCCTAGGTATATGGGGGAGACTTTAATGTTGTGAGATTTTCCTTAGGAAGAAGTAGAGGTGGGAGTATCAACAAATACATGAGGTATTTCTTGATCTTTATTAATGAGATGGAACTAATGAATCTCCTGCTTAAGGATGGTTTTTTCACCTGGTCTAGCCTTAGAGACATGCCAAATTTGACTCGTACTGATCGATTCCTTATTTATTAAGGACAAAAAGAGATGCTTTCAGGTTGATTCAGTCGTGCTTACCCCGAGTCATGTCGGATGATTTCCCCATTATGTTAGAGTGTGGAAGTTGGAGTGACGGGAGGATCTAGAGAGAATATGTCCATTTATATGGGGTTCGCATTCTCCGTTGTGGATCTTCTGCATCATTTCATCAACATTATGCAATGCAAATGGGTTCCATCAAAGTTTCTCTTGTATACTTCTTTTTCGCAGATGATATACTGGGCAACCAATTTGCGGAGGGTTACACGGTTTTTCTTATTAGAATCTTAGGGATATCTTCCATGTTTACGGTGGTGCCAAATGTCAGATTACCAGAACCCATCCATCTTAAAATCTTCCTTGGTAACGAGCTCGATATGGCAGCGGTGAGTTGGCATGGCTTGTTTTTGGACTAGAAAAAGGTCCGTTATTATTTCCTCGGGCATATCGATCACAAAGGCTAGGATAGCTAGGGCATCAGCCTAACTATTCCTTGCATGAGGCAGGTAGTGAAAGGCGATATCTTGGAACTGAGAGGCCAACTCTTCTAGGTGGGTGTGGAAGGGTAGGAGCTTCGCATCTTTGACTTTCCATCTTCTAAGGAATTAGCCAATGATGAGGGAACAGTCCCCATAGACATCTAGGTGTTTGATACCTTTCTTGAGGGCAACTTTGAGGCATACAATGAATGCCTCGTACTCCATCGTGTTGTTGGTGTAAGGGAAATCTAGTTTGTTGGTGATAGGAGTGTGTGAGTCATCAAGGGCAATCAAGATTATCCCGATGTCGTATCCTTTCTTATTGGAAGAGATATCAAAGAACATTTTACATCGGAGGTCTACTTGACATGTGTAGAGGATGTCTTCATTCAGGAATTTAGAGACCCAAACATCGATTCCTTCCATACGGTAGTTGGCAAGGTTATCAGATATGGATATCCCCTTCATAGCCTTCTATGTGACGTACATGATATCGAACACAACTAGTATTATCAACCACTGGGCCATTTGTCTAGATAGAGAAAGTTTATCAAGCAGGTATTTAATAAGATCTATTATGGAGACTAGTGTGATGGAGAAGGCGGGCTTATAGTGCCGTAATTTTTCAATGGCCCAAATGAGGGCAACACATGACTTTTCTAGACTAGTGTAGTTAACTTCATACCTGGACAATTTTCAACTGGTGTAATGGATGGCTCTCTCTTTATGCGATTCTGCAATATACTGGGCTAGCAAAGCCCCTGATGTTGTATCTGTTAAGGTTAAGTACAAGAGAAGGGGTAGACCTGGCTACGGAGGTATAAGCACTGGAGGTCGGGTGAAGTATCGCTTGATTTAGTGAAAGAATTTCTAGCGAGCCTCATTCTAGACTTTGGTAGAATCTTTTTGGAAGATTTTGAAAATGGGATCGTAGATAGAAGTCATCTGGCTGATGAACCGATTGATGTACTATAGTTTACCTAGGAATCCTCGGACATCCGTTTCCACCAGTGTTGACGGCATCTGAAGTATGGCTTTCAGCTTTGTGGGGTCTGCTTCGATTCCCTTATCGCTAACCACAAATCCCAGGAGTTTTCCTTTCATGATACCGAAATTCATTTTTATGGGTTTAGTCGCATTTAGTATTGCCGTAGTCGTTCGAAATTTTTTCGAAGGGGAGAACGTGACCTTCTCGGGTCTTAGACTTAATGATCATGTCATTTATGTAAACTTTGACCTCTTTTTCAATTAGATCACGTAAGATGGTTATAACAGCCCTTTAGTAGGTAGCCCATGTATTTTTTAGTCTTAATGGCATGACAGTATATTATAAATTGCCCCGTGGGTAATGAATGCATTTGTCTTCTAATGGTTAGGGTGCATCTTGATCTGGTTGTATTCGACGAATCCCTCATTGAATGACTTGAGGGCGTGATTGGCTATATATTCTACGATCATATCGATGTTGGTAAGGGATAATTGTCCTTTTGGAGATGCTTTATTCAAATCCCGATAATCGACGCACATGAGGACTTTGCCTCTTAATTTTGGCCTAATGATGATGTTGGAAAGCCAAATAGGATACTCGATCACACAAATGAAACATACATTCAATTGCTTGACTACCTCTTCTTTGATTTTGAGTGACCATTCAGTGCAAAGCTTCCTTAGCTTCTATTTGACAGGTTTGCATTATGGAATTATAAGAATCACATGTTGAGCTATTTTGGGTCGATGTTGGGCATGTCATCGTAGGACCATACGAAGACATTAACTAATTCTTTTAGCATCTCATTGAATTGTGCATGCTCATACCCATTAAGAGCGGAACCTATCCTAATCTCGCGTTGTTGCCTAGTAGAATTGAGATTAATAACAACAATTTCATTCTCATTAATTTGAACACGGTTATGTTGTTTTTTATTCTCCTGATTAACATCAATTAAGAATTATTCATTTTTGAAGTCATCATCATCAAGGGTTTGATTAGAATCAAGATAGTTAATGTAAGTCACAACAAGATACTCAAAATCTTTATTTATTTCACTTTTTGGAAAAACAACATTGAGAACCTCATCAAAGGAGGTCTCAGTTATATAGCTATCAGAAAAAGGAAAAGCAAGAGTATGAGAGATAGGGTAGAAAACAACATTGGGTTGAATCTCAATAAGTGGGACAGGTATAGCATTCCAGTTGAGTATAGGAATGCCAGTAACTTTAATCCGAGTGAACTAGTTCGATGGGCTAGCATCTGAACAGATCAAATAAAGGCTCAACCCCAGTGTTGTAAGTTGAACGAGTCTCCAAAATCACTTTCCTGAGAGACTTTAGTAATTGCTACAACTTTGTTGGTGAGAGTTTGGACCTCATGCTTGCAATATGCAGCCCAATAGTTGTTATCTAGAAATAAGATTTACATTCTAGATTTCATCTTCTTTTCAACATGGTCATACCATGGTTCAGGGAAGCCATAGAAAGGGATGTCTTCACCTTATTTGATAAATCTTTCGTTCATAGAATCTCCAAAAATAGTTTTTCCATCTTTTAATCCCCTTTTCAGTTATAGTTAGCCAATCGCTTTGAGTTCTTCTGGTGAAGGCTAATAACCCAGGCCACATGGGGAAAAGGCCCCTTTCAAAACTATGGGCTCAAGTATCCCTTATTTTCATCGTCCCATACCTAGTTTGAGCATGAAATGCATGTTTTTGAACGTTTGAATCACATTAACATTACGGTGAGGGAGTTTCTCTGGATAGACTCAGTCCTTAAAATTTTCTCCCATTGGAAGGGGAACTGGATCAGTTCTGAAGAGAAGATAAGCATGTCATTCGTCCCATGTTGGATTTTTAATATTGGGTTACTGGTGCTAGAATTTTGGGTATCGTCATCACCTCTAGAAATAATGATAACTCGCCCTTTGGCGAAGAATTTTAGTTTCTGATGAAGGGAAGAAGATACATCCCGGATGCTGTGAAGCCAGGGTCAACTAAGTAGCAGGTTGAAGAATGCAGGTATCTCAATGACTTAGAACTCAGTGATAGGGTTGGTATGGCTAGACCCTGTTGTGAGTTTTATGGATCCCATCACTTCTCAATGAGTATTTTAGTAAGAACGCATGACGACAAAAGTAGGTGTAAGGTCACTTACTTTCAATCCCAAGCAATTGAAGGTTCTGAGCGAACAAACATTTAAAGAGGATCTATTATGAATGGGTGAAAGTGGGACTATCTTTCCCATCACTTCAATGGAGATGTTGAGGGCATAGTTATGACTGGTACCAATCTTCAAAATGTCTTCTTCGAAGAAGGAAATGAGTCTAATGGACGTATAGGACCCAACTATATTTACATCTTCTTCGTGAGTGGTGGAAGGAGGTAATGTGGTCTCGATGAGGAGTTTTATTAGAGCATTTTGGTGTAACTTGGCAGATATGAAAATCCCATATAAGGTGATATTAGCATGAGTTTTCTTGACTTGGTCGAGGATTTCTCCCTCTTCAACAATCATTTCTTGCACGGGATGTTCTTCGATAATTCCCTTTCCATTATTTATCTTGGTCACATGAGGGATTAGTTATTTGTAATGTATCCCTGACTGGGTCATGTGGTTCACTAAGCCGAGGAAAAATAAGAAACCTATTTCTTCATCTATTTCTGGATGAATGGATACTTTACTGATTTCCCCCAATAAGTATTCAAAGGATATAATTCTTCATATGGTGACTACTGGACTGACTATTCCCTGACACGATTCGTCATCTGAATTGTCAAATTTATCCCCCCCCCCCATCCGGTGGAAATAATGTTTTCTTGCCAAGAGAAATTAATGCACTCAATAGCCTCGATGGATTCCTTATACAAATCTTCCCGCTCAATGGAGAGGTGAAGGAATGAAGGGACTAACTTCCCTTGAAGCTTTAAAGCAATGAGTAATTCAGAAATGCTACAGAATTTGCTGGTCTATCGGAACATGGAGGCCATGATCTGTACTACGTCATCTAAATTGATCTCTTCTATAGGTACCACCTATTCATCTGATTCCTCAACCCATTTTTGGTCTTCCATGAATGAGACGCTAATTTTTTTAGAATCAATGGTCATCTCGGTGGGAAATTTCAGACAAAACTCTAGAAGTTGGTCCAACACATCCGGTAGATCACGTCTCTCCCTACGAATTGGGTTTGGATAATAATGTAGTCCCTTGTGAGGAGTGATAAATATTCATCAATGAAGCAGGTACTGTTTAAGAGGAAATATGGGGAAACTTTGAAAGGTATGGGTGAAATTATAGGGGATATGGGTGTTTTTATCGGTGTGATTTGAGTAGATGGATCGAATTCGAGGTCTTTCTCTAGGATGATGGCATTTTCACGTGCTAAAAATGGGTTGCAGGTAGTGTTGGGTTAAGGATCGTTTGGTGGAGCGATGATACCCCGGTCAATTAGGCCTTGAAATATATTTCATAGGTGGAAGAATTGATCGGTAGTATGGCTCGCGAATTGATTAAAGTTATAGTGAGCACCGATTTTAAAGTTTCTAGGGAGTGGATTTGATAATGGACATGGGTCTAAGGGTTTGATGATAATTTTGCTTAAGAGGGCCCGATAAACTTTGGACAAGGGAGCGTAGAGCTCGGTGTATTCCTTTCGGGCAGGATTATGGAAATTTTTTAGTGACCAAGAGGTATTAGGTTGCGAGATATTGTTAATGGTTGAGACTCTAGCATTGCCAGGATTCTCGTACTTTTTAGGAATGGATTGTTCAGTCATTTTCATTGGATCGACTTTTACTGGGGTAGACATTTCTTCAATTTATAGACCATCTTCTCAAAGGTCTCGAAAGTGTGGGTAATATTGTGCTCTCATAGTCGCTCAAATATGAGGAATAAATTCTTCTTCACGATACTAACTTTCTCCTCGTGGGAGGGTCGGTTGGTTATGGTGGTAGATTTATCTCTCCACCTCCCGATGAAGCTACGAACGGTTTTCCCAGTGTTTTGCTTAAGAAGCTCAAGATTTTGGCGCGTCACCTCTAGCTCTTCATTGTACTTGTACCGAGACATGAATTCTCAGGCGAAATCTTCCTAATTATGAAGTCTGGATTCTTCGAGGGACATAAACCAATAGAGGCTCTTTCTTTCAAAGTCTGTTGGAATTTTTGAGCCATTATCTCTTCGGAGGCACCAAGAAGGGTCGTGGCTTGTCGATATCTTCGAAGGTGAAAAATTGGGGGCCTGCTAACCCCAAACTTCTTGATAGATGGAATCTTAAACTTCTTCGACAATATTGCTTTGGGATAGGGAGACGTATGAGTGTAGTTCATATAGCTCTCGAATATCTTAACTTGGTCAAACTTATTGGATAACAGTTTGAGGTCTTCCTTGACCTTGTTTAGTTCCCCTTATTTGGTATCGAAAGGTTTTGACAGGTTAGCCCCTGGTTGGGTATGGTTCGGAATTTGGAGTTGAGCTGATGCTTCGGAATATCCTGATACTCTTCTAGGACCTAGAAATACTCGGGTGTGGGTGGAACCATGGCACGAGGAAAGATAACCTTAGGTTATTAGAGAATCTGTATTTAGTGACACTGTATCTCATGGACCTCGGCTTTAAGGTTATCAATCTTGGCACTGAGTTAGACTAGGATGACCATCAGATTGGGCTGCACATTTGGTGATTGGTCGACATTCTCCATGAAAAGCTTGTAAAGGTAGATTCCAAACTCGAACGAATTGATTCGATTGACCTGAGAGGGAAGACCGAAGCCAATAGGGAGCCATGCCAAGAATCGGGTATGCAATTGACCTGAGAGGGAAAAACAGTTCAAATTTATTTTTGAAAGAAGGAATGATTTTTTTTTATTTTTGGTATTTATGAAAAAAAGAGGAAATTTTTTTGGCATTTTATTTTGTTTTTTTTAAAAGGAGGGAAAACCTAGAGGACAATCTCATCATGATTATTATTATTTATTAGGTTTTCACTTGTATTAGGTTTACCTAAATGCAAGAAAAATGTAAAGAAAGACCTGAGTTTGGGAAATTGGGTTTGAAAATATGTAAAACGTGGTTGGACTTGTTTCCTGGCTCTTAGACAGGGTCCCATTTTGAAAAAAGGCAAAATAGCGCAAAAATTCGAGCGACATGCTGACCTTACATTTTGGAAGAGTTTCGCTTAGTAACTAACAAACTAAATATGAGTACCCTAGGATTGATGCCCATATGAGGTTTATGAATTTATTGGGCTAGTGAAAAGGTCCGCCCTTTGGCATAACTTCCAAGCTACACTTCTTTCCTATTAGAGCAATCGGTACGTGTGGACAAGCCATTTAATATACCTGAGTGTACGTGAATTACCTCACTATATACCTCATAGGAGCAGTACATGTGAGAGATAATTCGATATATTCGGCGTATATGAACGATTTACCTATTGTATACCTCCTGTCATGAGTGCGGTCAAGCGGTACGATGCAGGGAGAACCGTTTGATATACGTCAAAGGTAGGAGGCCAATGGAAGGTCAGAATCATATCACTTAGGCTAACTGCGCCCCTCAAGACTAGTGCCCATTGCAAAGTGACCCTCCAGTACGAGACAAAATTTTGGTTAATATTGCAATGCTCTTAGTGATGTAGTGTGAAAAATGCATGAGTCTTAATTGGTACATTATGGAGAGAATGTCTTTTATTTGCATGATGAGTAAAGGGAGAATTACACTAATGGGGTAGAGTGTACAAGTATCATGAAGAGTAAATCTTGCATGGGCCATGAAGACTATACTAAACATGAATACATGTGAGTGAGTGAGTGAGTGAGTGACATGTTGATATCTACAAGTGAATGTATGGTAATGAACCTAAGCATGGATCAATTACAAGTGGTGCATGACATGTGTAAATGAGCATGGATATATATAAGTGTGATAAGTGTGGGTGTGTGCTAGTGAGGCCTAAGCCTGAATATTCTAAGTGGTGTGTGAAACATGCGAGTGGGAAAGACTCTATATACCCATGTAAGTAGTGTGAAGTGTACGTGGAGATTATTTTCAAGTGTATGAAGTGACAAGTGATATACACATGAGGTAGGTATATACAATAAGTAATAGAGGAGAAAAGGGAACATACAGGTAGGTGCATACGTACACATGCAGACAATAACAACACCCATGAGAAATAGAGTCCAGTCCTCTTAATGGTGTCCCCAGTAGAGTATCCACAATGTCCATCACCCCCCCACTCGACGCGTGCTCATGGAATGGTTTTGCGCCCTTTCTTGGGTCTCTTCAGCCATCATCAATGAGATGATACGCGAGGTAATGCGTAGATATAGAGTTTCCAACCTATTTTTCACTAAGTAGGCAAAAGTAACATTGTCGCCTCGAGAGAACGACATCAAGGACATACCGATGCTTGCAAATCCAATTAGTTCAAGGATTCGGGGACTAAATTATGCAATGGGAAGGTGTTAGGCACCCATCCCACCCTTTAGATCTCTCATGGGCATGTGCTATTTTTCTCCTTAATAATTCTGAGAAATGTGTGCGTGTATATATAAATGGAGAGTGGAATTACTCGACTTGCATCACTGATTAAGGAGGAGTGAGGTCATCCTTAGGAGTGTTCCCAAATTAGTAATCAAATTATCATGTGAGTATTTGCCCAGTCACCGATCGTTAAAAGGGAACGATGGTATATGTCGGAAAAAATAAAAATATAGAAGGCTCTTTACATGAATTACCAATATGTGATAGGAAAAAAATATTATGAATGTAAATAAAAGGGGACTCGAGTCTCGGATAAGACGCCTGCGTAGCCTAAAAAGACATCAAATTCCACGTAGTTCGCATATGAAATGAGGTGGGGTTTATCCCATGAATCCAACGGGGGAGTTTTCTTATATGTGTGTGTGTAAAAAAAAGGTGTTTTAGTGTGAGAAAATTTGATCAGAATTCCCCGTTTGGAATTTACAAGCAAGCCCTTTTTTTCTTGTTTTTTATAGAAAATATAGTATGTGTAATACTACTAATAAAATGTTAGATATTAATATGTGTGATCTAATAGAAATGAAATGTTAAAGTAGGAGTAAAGTAAGTAATGCAAAAGGAAGGGAATTTAAAGAGAGAGTGAAGAATTTGGACCTTTTATTGAGATTTTTAGGTAGATCTTAAGTGTTTAAGGGCTAATCTTGCAAGTTGATGAAGATGGTGGGAGGAGAGGGAAGGGAGTTTCCCAAATTGGGTAAGGAAAGGATGGAAATGGAAGGTGGGGGAGGGGTTTTAAGATGGAAACCACACTGACTTCAAGATAATGTTGCTTAGATCGTTGAGACGGTTATTTCAGAAGTGAATTTCGAAGTGAGATCAATAATATCCTTTTATACGGTTAATTGGGGTGCCTATCCGCATTGTCCTTGACCTACCTATCAGCAGGTACCCCAAGTCACGCTGTCGATAGGCAGGTAAATGAGTTTGCCGTTCGATAGTCCTCTGCAGATTTTGTAGAAAAATGGTCGTAAAATGCAATCTGTAAGTACTAATCATGCATGGAATGGACCGTTGGAAAGGTTATTTAGATCCCTTTACCGTTGGAAAGGGTATTTAGATCCCTTTAAGAGCCCATTGGGGGCTCCCTGGTCCAGGAGTTGACTGTTGTCAAATGAGGCTCGAAAGCGCCCGTTCGTCCTTTGAATTGGAAATCCTCGAACGATAGCGGATCGTTCATCCAAACCATCTAGTGATTTCCGCATGGGATGGACAATTGTAAAGGTTATGCTAATACGTTCGATGTTCCAAAAAGATTTGTTCGGTTTGGAGAGTTGATAGTTGTCAAATAAGGCCCGAAAGTGCGCGAAGACCCTTCAGAGTGAAATGAGTCGTTCATCCATACCATAAACCTGATTCGTGCATGGAGCGAACTGTTGGAAAGGGTATTTAAAGACCTTCGAATATCCAAAGATCTTAAATCAATTTTGAGAGTTAATCAGAGTCAAACTGGTCCCAAAAGTGCCTAGTGGCCTCTAGATCACTTTATGGGGGAAACATATGGTAAGGCTCATTCGCACATGGGGTGGACCATTGGATTGGGGATTTAGACGCCTATGAAGATTCAATGAGTTTTCGCGATGGCCTCCAGATCAGCACTCACAGTATGACATAGGGTTTATGGTCAATGAGGAAGTTCTATGGACCTAAGGAGGTTCTTGGGGGACCTAGAATGGGGTGTCTACAATTTTGTTTCATCATTTTTCTCTCTTAGTGAGTGCATCTGTTGTAAGCTCTACTGCTATTTTTATTTTGCATTCTTCCTCCAATTCAAGTGCCCTTCTCGTTGTTACTAGTGCGTGGTTGAAATCATTTGAGGTTTATTTGAACATGGTTGTGCGTCTGCTTTTGAAAGATCAAGTTATATAATTGCTCAGCTTCGTTTATATTTTGTCTTATCTCGTTACACATACATTACACCTTCATTACTTCTCTGGATTTGAAGAAAAAGTTAAAGACTCTTTTAAGATTGAAGAATCCTACATCTCAATAACCAGAGAAGAAGTTATGGATTTATTTGGTAAAGGGTGACTTTATTTTTTTGGGGTTTTAGAATTATTAAGAGTTTGTTTTTCAAAATGATTTTAAAATATTTTAAAAGAAATTAAAAAAAAAACTCACTATCTCGTTAGAATGAGAATAGCTATGAAATTAGTTCAAAAAATACTATTAAGTAAGAATATAACGATAGAAAAAAAACTGTGATAAAAGTATATATAAAGTCCCATAATCATTAACAAAATTTTTATAACAAAAATTTTAAGAAAAAATGTTAGTTCACTTTGACAACATCTCAGACATTGAATTTTTTACATCCTCCTTTAAATAGGTCACAAAAAATGAACATGGAAAACATTGAACTTATTACCTCTATTCGAAAGTTTCACGACTCTCCCTCCTTTTATTAGATCCACCTCCATGAAAACCTGGGTTTTTAAATTAAATAAATAAAATGAGTTTTTTAAATACAATACACAAAAACATAAAAAAATCAAATTAGAGTACAAACCTTAAGAATGTGTGCCTATATGTCCAAAAAACAATTCTAATTTGGGATCTAGGATATTATAGACAATTTTCAGTTGATAACTATAATGGAAAATTCTGTAATCATAATATTCATAAGCATACGTAAATAGGATAAATATAAGTCATGTTGTGAGTGACATTTTTCAAGCCTAAGAAGATTTGGATCTAGTCCATATCTTAAATGTTGGCTCTCTAAGTAATACAATTTTGTCGAATTGAAAAAAAATATAGCATTTAAATGGAAATGACAATGCTTTAAATACTATAAAAAAATATACAAATTAAGACCTTACAAAGACCTCTTAGTAGTATGTACAAACTAAGTATTGCAATTCGTCGCATGAAATTTACAGCGAAAGACCTCTTTTTGGGGGGGTTCATAATTATTTGGGTAAGTTCTTAAGGTTTTAAGTCATATAAAAGGAAATGACATGATTTGTGCGTTTGTAATTTACTCTTAATTTGGGGCGTTATATTTTTATGCATTACTTTGAGTCAATTAGGGGAGCTCATTTTACTTAACGTTCATGAATGGCTTGGATATTTATTTGTGTTGGCTTTGTTCAATTCAGTACTAATTTATGCTTGTAACATTGATGTGTGTAATTTATTTTTTGCTCCTTGACAATTGAAGAACAAATGATAATTGGGTTTGATTTATGCACACACCATAGTGTTCCAAATGAGTTTCATTATTAAATATTGTTAATCTTTCCATTTTTTACAGCGATAGAGTGAAGTGGACTAATGATGTAGTGAGATTTTTTATATTCTCGCCACTATTGTTATCTAACAGTAAAGATTGTACTCTTTATATGACTACACTCTAAGTTATTTTTTCAAAGTTTCAACTTTTTTGACTACTTTTAATTTTATTATATATTACATCAAACATGTTCTTATTTTATATAATCATGTACTTTGATTGATTCACAAAAGGAAGAGATGCGTATATGTTTAATTATTAGTGGAATTGTAGGCTCAAAGTAGATATTACCTTCAAATTGGACTAATTATTCTCCTATTAATTTTTTAAAATATGAATATAAATAGCTTTAGGTAGGTGGTACAAAAAATTATCATTATGTACCCAATATTGCCAAAATTACCCACTTCTGGAAGAATTTTCATGAGGCAATGGGGAAGGAGTTACGTTTGAGCAGGACATATCACCCGTAGATCGATGGGCAGGCAGAGAGGGTGAATCAGATGCTGGAGGATATGGTGAGGATGTGTATTCTCGACTTTAAGGGTAGCTAGGAGTATTATTTGCTGCTAGTAGAGTTTGCGTGTAATAACTCGTACGAGTTCACTACTAGCAAGGCCCTATTTGAGGCTTTGTACAGGAGACCTTGTTGTTCACGAGGAGGGAACAACAAGATTCTAGGTCGAGACTTGATTTAGGAGACATCAGTGAAGATTGAGTTCAACAAGGGTCGTATTCGGGTAGCTCAGGATCGGCACAAGTGTTACGTCGATGCGAAACAGAGATTTTTAGAGTTTGGCGTGGGTGATCAAGTGTTGCGTTGGGTATCTCCCATGAAAGTAATGATGTGGTTTGGGAAGAAGGGGAAGTTGGCGCCTAGGATGTGGGACATTTCCCATTATCGAGAGGGTAGGACCAGTTGCATATAGAATCGCTTACCGGAGCATTTGCAGCAAAATCATGATGTGTTTCATGTATTATTGTTGATGAGGTATCTCAGGGATAACATGGATAAATGTGGTACTGTTAGTGCGTGTACAGTGGGGACACCCAATGTTACTGAGTCAATATGGGAACACGACGATGATCTGCGAGAAAAGTATCCAGAGCTCTTCGTGGTAGGTACGTTCGAATTTGGAGGAAGGAATTCCATTATTAGGGGGAAAATGTAATACCCCATACTTTTATGATTATTTAATTTTCGTGTGCATTTGATTATTAGCTTAATTGATGGAAATTTAATTGGATTTCGGTAAATAATAATTACCGAGATAAGGATTAATATTTAATATTATTATTATTTATTTGGGCATGATAATTAAATATATATATATGATTCATTATTTATCACGTATGAGTGAAAAGCGATGATTTATTATATTATGTCGATAAAGAGTTACATCGGCGGATTGATATATTTTATGGGTGTCGCGTACTGTACGCACGTGTCGAATTCGATTAATGAGATATGTGTACAATTGTAGTTAGGTTCCTTGGATGACCTTTTCGAGTTCACCAGTGATCCGAAATGGGTCCAAATAGTCCAAAAAAGGTACCCCCATGTTATAATTAGGTTTTGACATTTTTCTAGACATAACAGGACTTGTATAAGGGTATGCTGGTATTTTTCCACCTAGGGTTTAATTGAAAAATGGGATTAGGGTGTAAATAAGAGGTATATAAGGTTCAAAGGGGTGGATGACAACCCCAACTTTCCAATCTCTGCATAATTGTGAGTTAGAGAGAGTTTAAGAGAAAGAAAGAGGAAGAAAGGGAGAGAAGGACTTGGAGAAGAGAACAGAAGAAGACATCTCTAGATTCAATCCATTCCAAAATTCGATACTTCATATTCATATCCTCAGAGTAAAGTAATTAATTTCTCTAAATTACATTATTATGTAGTTAATTACCTTCATAATTAATGGTGTTAAATTAGTGATTAAAGGGGTAAAGGGTGAAACTTTGGTAAATTAATTATGATATGTAGATCGTAGTTTATATCTGATTAGTATTCAAAATTAATTGATGACAATTATGTAGAAATTTCGTAATTAAATCTATGTTTACAAGGATGATCATGTAGAATATTGATCGGATGTTTAAAAGAATGGAAATTCAAATTGGGTTAATTCTGGGATTGACCGAATTAAAGTTTGATTTGGAATCCTAGGGTTTTAATGATGGATTCGAGTTTAATTCTATGTTTTAATACTTTTTTATGTTAGTATAATGATGTAGGATGTTAATTTCTTGTTTGGGGAGGCTTGGGACCTCCATTGTAGGGTTTTGAAAGAGAAAACCCTAGGAAGAAGATGATTGGGAGCCCAGTAAACTGAACCAATTCGCTAGGAGAGAGAATCAGTTTGCTTGAATGAACTGTTTTGGTCCGCCAAGCAAATCGGTTCAATTTGCTTGCGTGTCTAAATTGTGTTTGTGTGTTATTTTGACCCTTTAGAGCTTGGGGATTGATCGTATGATCTTTCGAGGTAGAGTGGGACTACTAGGAAATGCTTTCTAGGGCTTAGTATGCATGGTAGGCATATGGATAGATAGGTTAGGGAGAGGAGAACTGGGATTCAAATAAGTCAATACCTATATGTATAATCAGGAACTTGATTCGGACTTCGGGATTTTGCACACTAGTACGCTGTGGGATTTAGGTACAAAGTTAGTACTTTATATACTTGTGTGTGTGTGTGTGTGTGTGTGTGTTTGTTTCTTGTTTATATTGAACACACATACTCAGTAGTGCTATCTTTTGGAGATTGCGTTTAGTGGGCACTCCACCCTGTCATTGACCACCCTGTCATTGACCAACAGATGTTAAATTGATTCTCTAGGTCATAGTACTATTGCATTGTCACTATATATGTGTGAGGATGGGTGTTGGTTTGAAGACCGATTGGGTACGATATTGTATGGTTGCGACCCCGTTTATGACCACCTCCATTTGCTTGTATTTTTGTTTGGTTTGAATGGTGAGATTCTGACCTAGTGGCTCAG